>CM019701.1:30025674-30448260 GCA_009760885.1 Achatina immaculata
CTAGACAAGGGGAGGCTACTAGAACTAACAATCACTGTCGTGCCGATAGCGGTTCTCAACTTTTTTTTTCATTTAGGTACCCCTGGAAGACAGTTTTCAAGCAGATGTTTATTTATTTATTTATCTTTTATTATTATTATTATTATTATTATTATTATTATTATTATTATTATTTGAGTTTCTTGGGAAATAATGGACAAAATGGGATTTCCAACACATTTGATACAATTAACATCACTGTTGTATCTAGACCAACAAGCAGCAGTAAGAATAAATGGAGAAACAACAAGTTGGTTTGACATAAAACAAGGGGTCCGTCAGGGGTGCATATTGTCACCCTACTTATTTAACTTGTATACTGAAAATATAATGAGGAATGTTAGAGAAGATGTGGACAAAGCATATTACGATGCCATAACAATTGGAGGTTATGAAATACCAGAGATTAGATATGCTGATGACACAGTATTGCTGTCCACAACACAAAAAGGAATGGAAAAACTAATTATGTCAGTCCGTAAGAACAGCGAAGAGCAGAACCTCTATCTTAATGCAAAGAAAACTAAATTGATGACAACTGACAAAACAAACAAGGCAACTGAAATATGTATCAATGAGGAAAAACTGGAAGAAGTGGAGAGTTTTGAATATCTTGGATCGCTACTAACTAATAATGGAGATACAATGAGGGAAATTAAAAGGAGGACATCTATCGCTCTTCAGAAAGTAAAACAAATAAAGAATCTGTGGAGAGGAGCAGACAGAACCACAAAAATAAGATTTTTAAGGGCATGCATCTTTCCCATAGCAACATATGCCTGTGAGACCTGGACACTTAACAAAACAGCTGAGAAACACATAAATGCCTTTGAATGCAAATGCTACAGAAGAGTTCTCCAAATATCGTGGACACAAAAGAGAACAAATATATCTATACTACAAGAGCTTAATATTGAAGAAGGCTGGCTAGTGAAGAGGATTAAAGAGAGAAAACTGAAATATTTTGGACACATTAAACGTCATGATAATTTAGAGAAGACCATATTGGAAGGATACATAATGGGAAAAAGAAAAAGAGGAAGACCAAGACGAAGATGGCTGCAAGACATCGTTGACGATCTGGAAATGGATGCAACAGCAGCAGGCCATCTTGCTCACAACCGAGAGGCCTACAGGAGTGCTGTTTGGGAGGCAAAGTTCCGCAAGGGACATGCAAATGAATGAATGAATGGATCTGAGTTTCGGAGAGAATCGTTTTGCTGAAAATCTCCCTTCACTACCGTATGTATCAATGGCTAGTTTGACAGGACATAAGCGGCACTTTCGGTTTTGCGTCCTAGCTGAACAGAAGGATGTGTGATATCTCCACATCCTTATTCTTTTGGCCATCTCCACATCCTGATTCTTTTGGAAAAACTGATGTGGTGAAAATGCCCCACCCATTGTTGTACTCTCTCTCTCTCTCTCTCTCTCTCTCTCTCTCTCTCTCTCTCTTTCTCTGCGTGTGTGAGAGACAGGATTTGATCAAAGGTAAGAAATCATTGAAAGAACTGTGAATTAATTTGTGTCTCAAAGTTATGAACCATGCTTATTTACATGTATAGTGTTCTGATATTGTTTACATGTATAATGTTCTTAGATTGTTTACATATATAATGTTCTTAGGTTGTTTACACGTAAAGTGTTCTGAGATTGTTTATATGTATAATGTTCTTAGATTGTTATATATAAAATGTTCTTAGATTGTTTACATGTAGAATGTTTTAGAATGTTTACATATGCAATGTTCTTAGACTGTTTACATATAGAATGTTCTTAGATTGGTTTGAATGTTCTTAGATTGTTTACAGGTACAATGTTCTTACATAGTTTACACATATAATGTTCTTAGATTGTTTATATGTATAATATTCTTAGATTGTTTACATTTATAATGTGCTTAGATTGTTCACATGTACAATGTTCTTTGATTCTTTACAAATAGAATGTTCTTAGAGTTTTTACATATAGAATGTTCTTAGATTGTTCACATGTAGATTTTTCTTAGATTGTTTACATATTGAATGCTTTTAGATTGTTTTGAATATCCTTAGATTGTTTACCTGTATAATTATCTTAAATTGTTTACGTATATAATTTTCTTAGATTGTTTACATGTATAATGTTCTTAGAATGTTGACATATAAATGTTCTTAGAGCATTTAGAATGTTCTTAGATTATTTACGTGTAGAATGTTCTTAGAATGTTTAAATGTATAATGTTCTTAGAATGTTGACATATAGAATGTTCTTAGATTGTTTAGAATTTTCTTGGATTGTTTACATGTACAATGTTCTAAGATTATTTACATGTAGAATTTCTTAGAATGTTTACATACAGAATGTTCTTAGATTGTTTAGAATTTTCTTGGATTGTTTACATGTACAATGTTCTTTGATTGTTTAGAATTTTCTTGGACTGTTTACATTTACAATGTTCTTAGATTGTTTATATGTAGAATGTTCTTAGAATGTTTTTAGATTGTTTAGAATGTTCTTGGATTATTTCCATGTCGAATGTTCTTAGATTGTGTACATATATAGAATGTTCTTAAGTGTCTAGAATGTTCTTTGATTGTTTACATGTTGAATGTTCTTAGAATGTTGATATATAGAATGTATTTAGATTGTTTAGAATGTTATTGGATTGTTTACATGTAGAATGTTCTTGGACTGGTTTGCCTTTAAGTTCAGATTCGGTCTTTTCTCGAGAAAATAAGTCACATGCTCTGGATTGTGAAACAAATTACGAGCAATCGTTGTTTGGAGGTGGAGAGAGAGAGAGAGAGAGAGAGAGAGAGAGAGAGAGAGAGAGAGTGGATGTAGTTTAGTTTAGGTTGTGCTAAGAATGTTGGCTTTTGATTGATTTCGAATTCCTATGGTTGTGATCGTCTATTAGACGAAGTGTGGTCGCCAAGGACAGCATACGTCATGTTGTACTGAATGTTCGGTTATGTCACTTACCACATTATATGTCGCGGTACATCATCATCATCATGTTCCAGATAATAAAATCTCCATATGTATCAAGGAAAATCTCCATATGTATCAAGGAATTTGTCTTATTCTGCCGCTGTGGCACATTTGAGTTGAAATGTTCTTGGGATATGTTTTGCCTGAACTGTGAATAATGCATTCAGGAGTAGAATAGTGTTTTTTTTTAAGTTTGTAGTTTTAGAATAGGTACATCACACATATTTTCTGTTCTCTCTCTCTCTCTCTCTCTCATGTACATGTCTGGAACAGAGTGAAAGGTGTATGATAAAGGGCAGAATGTCAGACAGGCCTGCGTGTCCATTTCTTAATCCTTTTGAAATAAAGATCAATCAGTCAATCAATCAATCAATCAATCAATCAATCAATCAATCTCTCCTGCAGAAAAAGGAAAATAGCAGAGTTCCAAGAGGATGCCAGAAGGTGGGTGGCGATCACATGAGCTTCACCTGCAACTGCTTTATGGTTCTTACCAATCTTTGGAATTTTCTTTTGGAATCACACTCATTTCTCTGTCTGCCTGCTTGTCTGTCTGTCTATCTGCCTGCCTGTCTGCCTGCCTGCCTGTCTACCTGCCTCCATGCCTGTCTGTCTATCTGCCTTCCTGTCTGCCTGTCTGTCTGCTTCCCTACCTGTCTGTCTGTCTGTCTATCTGTCTACCTGCCTGACTGAATGTCTATCTGCCTGCCTGTCTATTTGCCTGCCTGTCTGTCTGTCCTTCACTATACTTCTTTATTTCAGTCCCTATCTTTTTCTCTAGTCTGCCTCTTTGTCTCTCTCTGTAAATCTCTCTTTTTCTCTCTACCTAGCTCTCACTCACTGATTCACTCACTCACTCACTCACTCACTCACTCACTCACTCACTCACTCACTCACTCACTCTCTCAGTTGCACACATAAGAAAGACGCTTGAAAAAAAAAGACTATGACCAAAATAAATGTACAAGAAACGTAATCAGAAGATTGATGATGTCATCAAGTGAAAAAAAAAAAGATAACACAAGAAGAGGAAAAACATTATCTCTTGAAATGCCGAAGGTCAAGACAGTGTCCTGACATCATTCTTATCTCCAGAACTAGTTTTTCTTCCCCCCCCCCCCCTCCCCTCCTCAGTTTGGTTTTTTTTTTCTCAGAAGTTGATCTCCTGGCTTTCATTGGCCATATCTGGCTGCCATGATATCAGCCTTACACTATTTACATTCCTTTTATGCACATCTTCAAAACATGAAGCTATAAACCGGAAAAGGTAACAGTTGAACGGAACATCCAGGGTAGTTCAGGAAACTAAGTCGGTAACTAAGGTAGAACTGCATTTGAAGTTTGTTTTTTTTTTTAATGTAATTCTTGAAACTGTCAATTATGTTCCGACAGTGAGGCTGGGACTAACACTTCTAATAAAGAAACTAGATGGAGGTTTATGGTTCCGTTTTAGAAGGAGATAGAAAGAGTGAGAAAAGTCGACAGAAACAAGGATGGCAGAAAGTAGGATGAGTACATATATGAAGAACATACAACAATCCAATATTTTGGCAAACGCCCTTTTCAAGCATCACATAAAGAAAAAAAAAACAACCAACACACCACATAAAAACCCGAAAAATGTATGAAAAATACAGGCTTAGCTTTTAGGCCTTCTCATAGTAAGAAAGTCGGACACGAAAATGATGTTTTGTTAATTAAAAGTTTCCAAGGATTTCTCCCTTGAACGCATATTCTAATTGCCCGCTAGTGGATGATTATACCGTAAGTTATTTCCCTTTTAGTGGGTGATTATAACGTTAAGTTATTTCCCTTTTAGTGTGTGATTATAACGTAAGTTATTTCCCTTCCCTTACGATGTTCTAACGTTTCTTATTTAGTTCTCACGCATTATCCATGGACATCCGAGTGGCGAACTGATTAGTGCACTAGCCTTTCATGGCTAAGTTTCGGGGTTCTAATCCAGCCGGATGCGCCCCAACCACCCCGGCTAGGAATGGGTATCCTACTTCTCCTGGAGCTGAGAAAGCAAAGGCAGCCAGGAAGTGATGCTGACCACATCGTGACGCTGACCACATCGTGACGCTGACCATATCGTGACGCTGACTACATCGTGACGCTGACCATATCGTGACGCTGACCACATCGTGACGCTGACCACATCGTGACGCTGACCATATCGTGACGCTGACTACATCGTGATGCTGACCACATCGTGACGCTGACCACATCGTGACGCTGACCACATCGTGACGCTGACCATATCGTGACGCTGACTACATCGTGATGCTGACCACATCGTGATGCTGACTACATCGTGACGCTGACTACATCGTGACGCTGACCACATCGTGATGCTGACTACATCGTGATGCTGAACACATAGTGATGCTGAACACATAGTGATGCTGAACACATAGTGATGCTGAACACATAGTGATGCTGAACACATAGTGATGCTGACCACATCGTGATGCTGACTACATCGTGATGCTGAACACATAGTGATGCTGAACACATAGTGATGCTGAACACATAGTGATGCTGAACACATAGTGATGCTGAACACATAGTGACGCTGACCATTGTAAGGAGTGGAAAAATAAGCAAGCAGTGACCCGGTTTTGAATGGAAAATCCCCAGGTCTTCGAGTCCGGCGCTGGCCAGGTATATAAGACGAGAAGAGAAGAAAAGGGAGATAAGGTGGAGCACGTGGAAGTCCAGCGGCAGACGTGGACGAGGAGGGTCATTCGATAGATGGAGGCTGACGTGTATAGTTTAGTTGTGTGCATTTGTAATCAGGATTGAAATCATATTATTCAAGGAACCTTTTTTTATGAATCAATAACGCGTGTGGAAATATATAAACATATGGACTTCGTGCGCATAGGTTTTATTTTGATTCGCATTGCCTTGTGGATGAGAACTTTGTAAATACATTGATCGTGATTTTAAGAAAAAGGATTGTTGTGTCGTGTTCCTGTTATATATATGTAAGGTGTGAATGTATGGTATAGTCACCCTTCCACCACTCAGTACGACGACGGCCAGACAAAATAAAAGATTGAATAATAATTTTCATCAATCTAGTAAAGAAATATCTATTACCACACCATATCGTGACGCTAACCACATCGTGACGCTGACTACATCGTGATGCTGAACACATCGTGACGCTGAGTACATTGTGATGCTGAACACATCGTGACGCTGACTACATCGTGACGCTAACCACATCGTGACTCTGACTACATCGTGATGCTGAACACATCGTGACGCTGAGTATATTGTGATGCTGAACACATCGTGACGCTGAGTACATCGTGATGCTGAACACATCGTGACGCTGACTACATCGTGATGCTGAACACATCGTGACGCTGACTACATCATGATGCTGAACACATCGTGACGCTGACTACATCGTGATGATGACCACATCGTGACGCTGACTACATCATGATGCTGAACACATCGTGACGCTGACCACATCGTGATGCTGACCACATCGTGACGCTGACCACATCGTGACGCTGACCACACCTCATTTCAAGATGAAAAGTGAATATTTGTACTGCGTGAGAAATCTGGATTTTATATTTTTGGAACGTCGTGTAAAATACTTTCGGAAATGTCTCGCTGTGATGCTTGTGAATTTCGTTTGATGAGTATTAAAAGGGAACTTTAATGTGATTCAGGAACAAACTATCGCACTTTTATAGTGACTACGTGTGTTAGGATTTCAGTCTTGTGGTGAATCATGCAACATCAATTGAAGTGACATTCTGAAACTGTAAAGTGAACAAAAAGAGGGCGCAGTAATGTGCATTAATAATAATTAAAAAGTGACAATGGAGGAAGATAATATCGTCCCTGTCACAACGTGTTAACAATGCTGTATAAAAGTGCCATAGGTTGATAACCTTTAAACGGCCAAAGTTGGCCGCTGTACGTGACAATCGCCATCACTCAGTGTCCAGCAATGTAATCAGAATACTAAAAACAACATATAATTCGGAACTTTATCAGTATTATGATTGTCTCGTCATACTCGTCCCTACACTTAATTACTGAAAGCGCTAGCAATAAAATAGTATAAAATGATGACAATAGTTATTTCCCTTGACAGATGTTTTATAACAACATAATTAACGTGATACAGGGCGGGGGGCCGGATTTCATTGGGCCATGTGTCACAGTATCAATCTAGTAGCATCAATCTTCAAGAATCTTGAGAACATATGGAATTCAAAAGTTATAAACACAAAAACCAAGTTAAGATTATTCAATTCAAATGTAATATCCACTCTCATTTATGCATGTGAAAGCTGGAAAACAACTAAAGAAATAGAAAAGAAATTAGACTCTTTCGAAAACAAATGCCTAAGGAAAATACTCTGCATCAAGTGGAATGAATTCAAGAACAATGCAGAGATAAGACAGATGACTGAACAACAACCAGTCTCATGGGTGATCAGGAAAAGGAGATGGACATATGTTGGCCACTTGATGAGAAGAAATGATCAGAGAATCCCAAAACAAGCTATCAAGTTGAACACAACAGTCCGAAGAAAAAGAGACAGACCGCGTGAAACTCTGAAGAGGACATTATTAAGAGAGGCCAAATTAACAGGCATAAAATCCTTTGATGAGGTTGAAAGACTCGCCGAAGACAGGAAAAATTGGCGAACTACTTTGCGAGCCCAATGTGACGTTTAACGGCACGGGAAGGATATAAGGAAACGTCTGACATGAGGGGAAATAATCTAATAAATTATTTCTTTCACTTGTAAAGTTACAGTAAGTTCCCTTAACCAACAAATCTGTATGGAGAGATTTCGGGCCCAAGCAAACGTTACCCTGGCTCTCTTATTGTGATTCGTATGTTATATAAATGTTGTAATACTTTGTTATCCAAGGGGAAACCACTCACATCTTCAGCCGCACAGAAACTTCCGGTTTGTAGCACTAAGTAACTCTCTCTGTCTGTCTGTCTCTCTGTCTGTCTGTCTCTCTCTGTCTGTCTGTCTGTCTGTCTGTCTGTCTCTGTCTGTCTGTCTCTCTCTGTCTGTCTGTCTCTCTGTCTCTCTGTCTGTCTGTCTGTCTCTCTGTCTGTCTGTCTCTCTCTCTGTCTGTCTCTCTGTCTGTCTCTCTCTGTGTCTGTCTGTCTGTCTCTCTCTCTGTCTGTCTCTCTCTGTCTGTCTGTCTGTCTCTCTCTGTGTCTGTCTGTCTGTCTCTCTCTCTGTCTGTCTCTCTCTCTGTCTCTCTCTCTGTGTCTGTCTGTCTGTCTGTCTCTCTCTCTCTCTCTGTGTGTGAGAGAAATGTGATGTGGGATGTGTGTGAGAGAATGTGATGTGGACTGTATGCAACAGAAATATGATGTGGGCTGTGTGTGAGAGAAATGTGATATGGGATGTGTGTGAGAGAATGTGATGTGGGCTGTATGTGAGAGAAATGTGATGTGGGCTGTGTGTGAGAGAATGTGATGTTGGCTGTGTATGAGAGAAATGTGATGTGGGCTGTGTGTGAGAGAATGTGATGTGGGCTGTGTGTGAGAGAAATGTGACGTGGGATGTGTGTGAGAGAATGTGATGTGGACTGTATGCAACAGAAATATGATGTGGGCCCCAAATGTTACTCTGGCGTAAAATCTGAAACATAAAAAGGTGAGTTACCCAGAGAATGAGGGTTCAAACCCTTCCAGTTCTACATTCATTCAGCGATGAGGGTTCAAACCCTTCCAGTTCTACATTCATTCAGCGACAGCTGCTTCACAATACACCAGGCCCGGAATCTCTAGCACCCTCATCTCTCTCGCGGGGCCCCTTACATCTTGGCATTATGGGCAGGATCTTGCCGAACACCCGGTGATGTGAACGAATAACATCGGCCAAGGGTCAAACATCAGCTTCCAGCATTATTCCTAGGCATCAAGGACAACTGAGATCACACAGGATGTGACAGTGCGGTGGGGATAGCCACAGCTGTCAGTCTGTTCCAAGGGCCTGCTCATTCGTTGCCAGGGGAAAAGCACGGATATTATGTTTTTGATGTTGAGATATTGTGGAGTCTCTTTCTAAAAGTCATTGTAACAAACTAATTCTCCGTTCAATGGAGGATTCCATAAATGAAGTTTTCTGTCACATCAAAAAAAAAAAAAACAATTGGTGTGAAAAGATGGGAAAATATTTGAGCACTCAAAAACATTTTTTTTGGCTGAGAAATAAAATTATGTTCTACTTAATTTCACGGTGTTATAAATCCAATATACGAACTCTAAAAATGTTTATCCAACAGAATAACTTTTTGCAGCAACATTAGGGATTGTTTTTTTGGCACTACTTTGTGGCCATTATAAAACAAAACAAGACACAGTATACAATTGTCTTGTCTTGTCTTGTCTTGTCTCCTTCCTCATATACCTTTCGGTGTTGAAGGGACAAATAGACGTCTTGATAGGGCTCGAAGATTTACTTCATATAACGGGATATTTAATGCTTCTGTAATTTCATCTCTCCATCTCCTGCGTTGGCGGCCTCTTCCTCTGTTACCTACAAATCTTAGTGTGAATGTTGTCTGTGATGTATTGTCTGGTAACCGTGTAATATGGCCAAACCATCTGACTTGCTGTTTCTGGATATAGTGTAATACTGGTGTTACTCCAAGCTTTGCCCTGATAGTGTCATTTCTTATTTGGTATCTTCTTGTCACATTTAGTATTCTCCTTAAACATCTCATTTCTGTCGTGATGATTTTTCTTTTGTTCTTGGCTGTTAGTGCCCATGTTTGACATTGATAGCATAGAGTTGGGAGGAAAACTGTGTTGTACAGTGGCCTTTTTGTGATAGTTTTGATGTATTTGTTTTTCAGTAAAGGAGTCATTTGTCCAATGACCTGATTTGCTTTATTGTATCTGTTCTCAATCCCAGCGTCACACACACACATGATGTTTCTTCTGTCGCTATGGCCATGTCTTCTGTATTTCTTTTCAGCAGTGATCTTAATGTTGTGTCTTTGACTTGCCCTTTTACTAAATTATCCATGTTCTGCTGTAGATCTTTTTCTGATGTGGCTATAAGTTCTTGATCGCCAACAAAGACGAATTCGTTTACGGTCCTCCTATTGGGTATGTGTTCTGGAAGATGTTGTGGGTTTATCAGCATTCTTTCTGGGGTTAGGCTGTTGGGCAGTTTTGTGTTGGAGTTTTACTATATATGTTAGCTTATTTGCAGATGTTGTCAACGTATGTTAGGAAAAGTAAGAGAGATAGTACACAGCCTTGCCTCACTCCAGATCTTTTGATGAATGGTTCAGAGTGTCCTGCATTTGTTCTAGTTGTACACTTACTGTTTTCCTATAGGTTTTTGCATAGGTTGATCAAAGGTGCACTAATTCCATAATGCTGTAAGATTTCCCACAGTTTATATATATATATATATATATATATATATATAAACTGTGGGAAATCTTACAGCATATATATATATATATATCTTTTTGAATATCTTGGATCGATACTAACTAATAATGGAGATACAATGAGGGAAATTAAAAGGAGGACATCTATCGCTCTTCAGAAAGTAAAACAAATAAAGAGTCTGTGGAGAGGAGCAGACAGAACCACAGAAATAAGATTTTTAAGGGCATGCATCTTTCCCATAGCAACATATGCCTGTGAGACCTGGACACTTAACAAAACAGCTGAGAAACACATAAATGCCTTTGAATGTAAATGCTACAGAAGAGTTCTCCAAATATTGTGGACACAAAAAAGAACAAATATATCTATACTACAAGAGCTTAATATTGAAGAAGGCTGGCTAATGAAGAGGATTAAAGAGAGAAAACTGAAATATTTTGGCCACATTAAACGTCATGATAATTTAGAGAAGACCGTATTGGAAGGATACATAATGGGAAAAAGAAAAAGAGGAAGACCAAGACGAAGATGGCTGCAAGACATCGTTGACGATCTGGAAATGGATGCAACAGCAGCAGGCCATCTTGCTCACAACCGAGAGGCCTACAGGAGTGCTGTTTGGGAGGCAAAGTTCCGCAAGGGACATGCAAATGAATGAATGAATATATCTTACAGCATATATATATATATATATATATATATATATATATATTATATATATATATATATATATATATACTCTATCAAATGCTTCTTCATTATGAACGTAAACTATATGCAGTATCTGGTTGTCTCAGTTGATTTTTATGTTAGTTGTCTTAAGGGAAGGATGGCATCTGTACAGGTTCTATTTTTTTCTAAATCTTATCTGAGTTTCATTTAACTGTGTAAATATATATATATATATATATAATATATATATATATATATATATATATAATATATATATATATACAAGACATGGAAAAAATCAATAGTATACAACTGTCAGTACGTACACAATATATCATATTTACAAAACATGAAAAAAAAACATAAATAAAAAAGTATATAGAGCTGTTGATATATACACAATACATATACAATACATGAGCACTGTACAATACAGGGACATCAATTGATGTCAAGGGTGGCTCAGACAGTAAATGCAGACAGGACAGGCAGATGGAGTATCTGTGCTATACTGCAGTGGTATTATGCTCAACGTGGCCCGAGACACCGTCTAAACACTGCTTTAGACACGGATGAGATCTGCTCGAGCACTTAGCGCAGAGAGTGCGGCGCTACTCTGTCTGGTCATTTCCCATTTCATCTACACTCAGTTCTTTGAAAGGGTAAAAGGCTGACTGAAAGGATTCCGGCAGTTGACTGACAAAAGGTTCAATTTTTGCTGTACCTTGACTATCAGCTTCACCGGCATGCAACATGTTGCTGTATATCACTTGAAACTGATTCACAGAAAACATCTGCTTAAAAAAAAAATGGTGACTGCAACTGTTCTATGGTGGTACAATAATCATGATTTTTTTTTTAGGTTGTATGCTCGTGGATATGACAGGGGCCATAACTTTATACATTTCATGGCGACCAATAGGTTTCCACTCAGGGGTAATCTACTGCGTTCTGTTGCATCTGCTTGGCTAAGGTTCATAGCAGAATAAACATTTATGCTTGATATGAGACTGTTAAATATCTGCTGTGAACAGTGCAAGGATAAACCTCATTGGTGTCCAGTTATGGCCAAGATCAAGCAGAATAAAACTACTTGTAGGAGTTCCCACCTCGTCATTTGCTGCTCTCCAATTCGAGATTGGTTTTGAGTTTGCTTCCTGAGTCGCAGAGGAGCTTGTCCTAGCTTGTTTGACATGTGGAGTAGCAGTATTGTCACTCTTCCGAGCTACAGACCTTTTCCTAGCTTGTTTGCCAGGTGAGGTAGTAGTCTTATCACTCTGTCAAGCTACAGAACTTGTCCTAGCTTGTTTGACATGTGGAGTAGCAGTCGTGTCACTCTTCCGAGCTACAGACCTTTTCCTAGCTTGTTTGGCAGGTGAGGTAGTAGTCTTATCACTCTGTCAAGCTACAGAACTTGTCCTAGCTTGTTTGACAGGTGGAGTAGTAGTCTTATCATTCTGTCAAGCTACAGAACTTGTCCTAGCGTGTTTGACAGGTGAGGTAGTAGTGTTGTCACTCTGTCAAGCTACAGAACTTGTCGAAAGGCGACTGTCAATTTCACTGTCACTGTCAAACGAACTGTCTAAAGTTGCCTGATCTGAACTAGAATGGATGAAGGCTTGCATGTCAGATAATGTCCAAAACAAAAACCTCCTGGCCGCGTCTGCAGTCTGTCTAACATGTCCCCCACTGCCAGAACCACAAACAGTATTATTTGATGGATGGTGGACGTGACAGTTTTGCTTGCAGGTCTAAAAAAAAAAATCTTAAAAATACACGAAAAACGCTTAACGTTATGATGTCTGCTTGAAAATGTGACCAGAAGAAGTTAAACCTTTCAATTCACGTGCTCATTTACTGGTTAAATAAAAATTTACATCGAGTTTTTCTACGAAACGAAACATCCAGCTATAAATGGACGTAAGGTAAAAACTCGCCAAACCGGAAGCAGCTATAAATTGTTCTACTCGTATCTGGAGTCGGTTTGGTTTCGGTCTTCGAAAGCGGTTCCAGCTTAGCACTACTCAGTATCAGAAAATGATTTATAGGAAATTGGCACTCGATTTTTTCCGGAAGAAGCATTTCCTAAATCAATTCCTGCCCCAGCTCATCCGACCTTGAGAGGAGAACGAGGAAGCGCGCGGAGAAGCAGACGTGGACCAAATGGCAATGGAGGGTTAAGCAGGTGCCCTCCCTACCTGACAGCCTGACAGGGCGGGAGAGACTCGGTGGCTCGAACTGCAGATCGTGGGGGCCAAGGTTAGACACGTGGGTCACAACTGGGGAAAACCTTTAAAATGTGCATCAGAGGCAGGGTCACAAGTCACAGCAATACCAGAACGATGTTCTGAGAAGATGTTCTGAGAAGATGATCTGAGAAGATGTTCTGAGAAGATGTTTGGAGAGCATAAACTGGAACAAGAGAAATGGGTGAATCTGGTGGCAGTGAATGGCATTTAAAATACCATACACGAGGTATTAGAGATGGGATTTTTGCCTGCCAGAAAAAAAAAACTGGGGTGTCTTTGTGATCAAAGATCAGACAACCGCCCTGATTACTGGAGACACGCTGTGGATGCTTTGGGTAGAAGCATACTTGACCAACTTGCACGCCATTAAACAGTGGATAGGCCAGAGCAAACTGTGAGAAGGAACTCGGGCGGGGGCGTATAGCGACGGAAAATTAATCTCCCCGCCCAGTCTTTGAGAATCTTCAAGGTCAGGGACACACCAGCCGGGATATGCTCTGTGTTGCTAGAGCCAGGTGCGGACGGCGAACATAACGGCGTGATATTCGATTGGTCGTTGGCAACATTAATTAAGACAAGGTGTTCATGAGGAACAGGGAGTGAATTTAAGAAACGAAGATGCAGTTTAGGCAGCAGGCACACAAGCCGGGTCTGTGAAGTCAGTAGAAGCAGATTTAGTAGACACTTCTCAACACTGGGGAAACGAGAGCTACTTGTCTCTAATCCGCAGAGTTCTAAGGGCGATAACAACTCTCAGCGTGCGTACAATAAATCTAGAACGATTTGAAGACATTGATGATGTACTAGAACGGTTTGAAGACATTGATGATGTACTAGAACGGTTTGAAGACATTGATGATGTACTAGAACGGTTTGAAGATATTGATGATGAACTGGAACGGTTTGAAGACATTGATGATGAACTAGAACGGTTTGAAGATATTGATGATGTACTAGAACGGTTTGAAGACATTGATGATGAACTAGAACGGTTTGAAGATATTGATGATGTACTAGAACGGTTTGAAGACATTGATGATGTACTAGAACGGTTTGAAGACATTGATGATGTACTAGAACGGTTTGAAGATATTGATGATGAACTGGAACGGTTTGAAGACATTGATGATGTACTAGAACGGTTTGAAGACATTGATGATGTACTAGAACGGTTTGAAGACATTGATGATGTACTAGAACGGTTTGAAGATATTGATGATGAACTGGAACGGTTTGAAGACATTGATGATGAACTAGAACGGTTTGAAGATATTGATGATGAACTAGAACGGTTTGAAGACATTGATGATGAACTAGAACGGTTTGAAGATATTAATGATGAACTAGAACGGTTTGAAGACATTGATGATGAACTAGAACGGTTTGAAGATATTAATGATGAACTAGAACGGTTTGAAGATATTGATGATGAACTAGAACGGTTTGAAGACATTGATGATGAACTAGAACGGTTTGAAGATATTAATGATGAGCTGGAACGGTTTGAAGACATTGATGATGAATTGGAACGGTTTGAAGACATTAATGATGAATTGGAACGGTTTGAAGACATTAATGATGAACTAGAACGGTTTGAAGACATTAATGATGAACTAGAACGGTTTGAAGACATTAATGATGAACTAGAACGGTTTGAAGACATTGATGATGAACTAGAACGGTTTGAAGATATTAATGATGAGCTGGAACAGTTTGAAGACATTGATGATGAATTGGAACGGTTTGAAGACATTGATGATGAATTGGAACGGTTTGAAGACATTAATGATGAACTAGAACGGTTTGAAGACATTAATGATGAACTAGAACGGTTTGAAGACATTAATGATGAACTAGAACGGTTTGAAAACATTAATGATGAACTGGAGCGGTTTGAAGACATTGATGATGAGCTGGAACAGTTTTAAGACATTAATGATGAACTAGAACGGTTTGAAGACATTAATGATGAACTAGAACGGTTTGAAGACATTAATGATGAACTAGAACGGTTTGAAGACATTGATGATGAACTAGAACGGTTTGAAGATATTAATGATGAGCTGGAACAGTTTGAAGACATTGATGATGAATTGGAACGGTTTGAAGACATTGATGATGAATTGGAACGGTTTGAAGACATTAATGATGAACTAGAACGGTTTGAAGACATTAATGATGAACTAGAACGGTTTGAAGACATTAATGATGAACTAGAACGGTTTGAAAACATTAATGATGAACTGGAGCGGTTTGAAGACATTGATGATGAGCTGGAACAGTTTTAAGACATTAATGATGAGCTGGAACGGTTTGAAGACACTGATGATGAGCTGGAACAGTTTTAAGACATTAATGATGAGCTGAAACGGTTTGAAGACATTAATGATGAGCTGAAACGGTTTGAAGACATTAATGATGAGCTGGAACGGTTTGAAGACACTGATGATGAGCTGGAACGGTTTGAAGACATTAATGATGAGCTGAAACGGTTTGAAGACATTAATGATGAGCTGGAAAGGGTTTGAAGACATTAATGATGAATTGAGACGATTTGAAGACATTGATGATGAATTGGGACGTTTTGAAGACAATGATGATGAATTGGGACGGTTTGAAGACAATGATGATGAATTGGGACGGTCTGAAGACATTGATGATGAATTGGTACGGTTTGAAGACAATGATGATGAATTGGGACGGTTTGAAGACAATGATGATGAATTGGGACGGTTTGAGGACAATGATGATGGAAAAAAAAGACAGCTGGGGACACTAAGGAGAAATGGATTTAGGATACACTAACAAAATGAAACACTCCATCCTTTTAACTAATCAAACACCAATCAAACTGCTATATCGAAGAATACATCCATGATTTTACATAGACGTAGCGGATCATGTGAAGTTTCCCATTGAAAAACAAGTCACTAGGGAAAGCTCAAGTTCATCGATCGGCCGACTGTCATTGCCGCTAAACTGAAAGATCATGACTCAAGAGCCAATCGGCACACAGGTCGAAACCAGTGGACCAATTTGGGGCGGGTTACGATTGGTGAGTTCATCACTCTGGACACAGAGATAAAACGAGGGCGCATCCAGGGACACGAAGACACTAAGAGACTAAGACACTCAGAAAAACTGATACAGACAGATATAGCAGGAGATTTAGAGAGACAGATTTAGTTGAAGTGTGCCTTGAGAAATAGGCAGAGAGATAGAATCAGACAGTGGTTCTGATGTGATGAAACTACCAGCTAGATTGACATGCAGATATTTAGGAGAGCTAGCGAGCAAATAGTGTGTAGTGAGCAGAAAGAACTCAACATGCACCATATTTCGCGGAAGGTGAGAGAGAGAGAGAGAGAGAGAGAGAGAGATTATCCACTAATGCTCGTGTAATCCAGTTAATGTACACTTTGAGAAAGAGTTCTCCGTTATTTCTGCATTCTCTATTGAACTGTAAATAGTTGGAAATTCTGTGCCCATGTTTACAAGAGACGACTGGTACAAATAAATTTGTAATTCTCGTCACAGACTAATGGAGTCGAACACAATAATTAGTGTATAAGTATACAACTATACACGAGGCACTTGCAGTAAAAAGTTGTTTATGCATAATGGAGTCGCAGTACTTGCGTGTCTTTAGTAACTAGAAGTATGCTGTTTGTGTGAAGAGACACTAGACTGATCTTATCCTCCGTTGCTTTACTGCTGAAGCTGGAGAAGAACTAAACTGATAGTGAATGTGTGATGAGGAAAGGAAGGAAACCAACAACATGAAAAATACAACCGCTACAGACTACAGACTCAACAACAAAGACACAAACCAACAACATGAAAAACTACAACCGTTACAGACTACAGAATGTGTGCAACAACAAAGACAGAAACCAACAACATGAAAAACTACAACCGTTACAGACTACAGAATGTGTGCAACAACAAAGACAGAAACCAACAACATGAAAAACTACAATCGTTACAGACTATATGCAACAACAAAGACAGAAACCAACAACATGAAAAACTACGACGCTATAGACTGTAGACTATATACAACAACAAAGACAATATTAAAATACAGTATCAAAGAAGCTTTATTAAACCAGTATCAAAGAAGCTTTATTAAACCGGCCTTAAAGCGATACTCCCGACGGAAAAGAAACAACACACAACTGACTGTTCACAGCCACTCGTCCTATTCTGAACTGCCTGTCGCCATCTTTGTTCCAACTCAAACTTGTTGCATGCATCTTCCCGCCGATCTGAGTCTCTCAAGTTGGTCACTCGTACGTTGCTCAACAATCTTCAGCATTTGTTATCATTAACCTTCCCGAGAATTCGTTGATAAATACCTTATATCACAAGTCTGGCCTCAGCCTGTCCATCCTACACAAAATTCTCATGGCAACCTTGACCTTTTCTCCCTCTTTCCAGCCTATGAAGTCATCCTTTCCTCCAGTCACCTCGAACGTTATGGACCAACCAACAAATTACTAGAATTTTTTTCCCCATGGCCAGTATCCATAAAACAAATTTCCTTCTGAAAGCATTTATCCAAAAAGTGACCCGCAGAGACGTGATCAGAACCACCCCCCCCCCTCAACCACTCCCTGTAACTTCATCCGAGACAGAGTCAAGTTAGTGCTTCCTTTTCATCAACATGGCCAGATGGTTAAGAAAGTTCTCTGTCACCATCTGCCACTAATACAACTCGTCCTTGACACTCGCGACGTCTTCTCTGATCTACCCCTGCTAGTCTACAAACCCGAGCCAAGTCTTAAGGACATCCTCGCTCATAACGACCTGAAGCGGAACCCTGCATTTGTTGGTAAAAGAAAATAAACCCACCCTGGTTATGTTACCTGCCCTGTAGTCTGGGAAACGGAAACTATTACATTTCCAAAACAAAAACAAAAACAACTGTCTTCAATCTCTGTGAGGTTCATATGCGAGTCCCGTAACATAATATATGCCTCTGTGTGCAAAAGCTGTAGGATAACTTACATTGGTGAACTCGGTCTCAGATTAGGTGACCGTAAGCAGAAACGATTTAATGATATCACCCAGTGGCCATGTAAACCTTACCCGAATCATTGTAGCCACCCCAACCACACGGGCAAATCTGATTTTCTAGTAACAGCCGTCAATCAATGTCGCGCTGAAGCCGCCTAGAGTTTGAACACCGCTACATTCATGAATATGGGACAATGGAACCACATGACTTGAATTAGAAATTCAGCTACACCTAACATTCTCCTCTTCCACATTCATAAAACTGTGACTGACTCACTGACTTCCTGATTGATTATCTGATTTACTAATTCACTCATTGGTTTATTGACTGATTCACTGACTTCCTGACTGATTGTCTGATTGATTGACCAGCTGATTGGCTGACTCATCGGCAAAACACAATAGTCAAGTTGTAATAATTATGCAAACTTTAACCTTGAAAAATTCGCGGAGTCATTCCCACGCACTTCCGTTGGCAAAACCTTCCACAAAACCTAGCCTCTGTGGCAGTCCGAGAAGGGCAGTCAGTAGTTGCCTGCCTTCTCATCCCCAAGACTGTCATCTTCTTGTCCGCCACTGGGACCAACAGGTCAAACACATCTGCAACAATCGTCACGTGACAGGGTACTTTTGTCTTATTATCTGTCTTCTGGTAGCGAGATCCACCTGGACTGCACTTCATAAAGTAAGTGTCTGATTATTTTATCCACGTTGATCACAGAAATCAATTTTCCGGTAGCAAGCAGATGTGAACACCACAGGGGAGACGACAACTATTTATACTGGCATCACAAGGGAGACAATTACTATAATATTTCTCTCTCATGTGCAGCCCAGGAATTTGAAGCGGAAATACAGCATCACTTTTTTTTTTTATATCTGCGAAACAGAACAAAAGATGTCTGGCAAACAGAGTGCACTTTTATTTTTTTTTATGACATCAGGATCAGGTTAAAATTATGGGATGATTTGCTCCAGAAATATGGGCCAGACTTGACGTAAGAAATGAACTTTCTTTAAACTATAAATACACACAGAACGAGAGAGAGAGAGAGAGAGAGAGAGAGAGAGAGAGAGAGAGCCAGAGCCAGAGCCAGAGCCCCTCATAACAGATGTACAAAATTAGTGTCATGGCTTCCATAGCCCATAATTCCCAAACAGGAAACTAGGAAACAAAATTGCTCAAGGAACATGAAAGTGCAACTGCCCCATGAAAGGCTCGCATGTTAAAAGTGTACAGCATTCCCGCAGTAATGATTTCGCCCGTATTAAAACCTTTAGAGTTAACAATGTCATATTCCGTACAGAGTTTTATTTTGGTGTTTCTGGTTTGAAAATCTTAGTCCCCGGGAAACTAAAGTAGAACCTTTCTGTGCCTAGTACAGTGAAGGCACTAACTAACTGTAGGTGATACAGCAACACAAGTAACAAATACTTGAAAGCAAAAACGTTATTTTGTTATGCACGTTAAACCCGGGTGAGGAAAACAACAACAAAAGGGAAGTATCAGTCACAGGGGTTCAGCAGTGTAATCAATCAATCAGTCAATCAATCAATCAATCAACAGCACTAATAGTAAAACGTTGACGTACACAACAGGCAAAGTCATCAGTCATTAAAATCCTTCAATAAATTTAGTATGAGAAACAATGGGAATGGAATCTTGATGAATGAAGGAAGATGAATATCAATGCACGACATGAGAAATCAACAACACAGTAATACACAAAACATTCTGGCAAATTGTACTTTACCACAAAAATGCTTCCTACCCCCAACCTCACATCGAGAATTCATCTAAACCGAAAAAACTCCATACATCATGTCTAACAATCTCTCATTTGTGTTTGAAAAGGACAAGCAGACATCTGTTCCTAAAACTGCAACTGTGTGTCATAAAAAGGACAAGCAGACAACTATTATTACATTCTAACAACGCTACAAAAAAAAAACAAACTAACTAAACGAACGGACTAACACGCCTATTCTCAAACAGATTTCACGAACTTCTCCCCGACTGTATCACTATTTTGATATCGTTTTACTGTGGACAAGTCTCGTTTACTATATATATATATATATATATATATATATATATATATAATATATATATATATATATATTCATACACGTAACGACAAGAGCCAGTGAAGAAATGAAAAACGTTACCTAATGAATTATGGGATTGCTGACAGTGTCATATCTCAGCCAGATAGCGGGGAGGGGTACGCTGGCCGTTTATCAGTCAGCGAATTAAAGCTGGACATTGTTCGCGAACCACAGCTGACCAATTTGGCTGCTGTTCTTTCTCGTTTCGCTGTGAACTTCTCACACCATCCTGGCATGCTGCTTGTCGTGTCAACCGATAACATAACTAAATCCTGGTGTTTTATGTTAAAAAAAAAGTAAAGATAAATGATTGATTTTTTGTGTGTAAATGTTCAGGAGTTTTGTTATAAAATTATATAAAGACTATTCGGGTCAGATATTAAAAAGTATACAAATAAGAACTTATCAGCCGTGACCTCCGGCACAATCCACGTCAGATATCCAGTACACAGCACAGTATATAAACACACAAATACTCCACACAGCACAGTATATAAACACAAAAATACTACACACAGCACAGTATATAAACACAAAAATACTCCACACAGCACGATATATAAACACAAAAATACTCCACACAGCACGATATATAAACACAAAAATACTCCACACAGCACGATATATAAACACAAAAATACTCCACACAGCACGATATATAAACACAAAAATACTCCACACAGCACGATATATAAACACAAAAATACTCCACACAGCACGATATATAAACACAAAAATACTCCACACAGCACGATATATAAACACAAAAATACATCACACAGAACAGTATATAAACACAAAAATACTCCATAAAGCACAGTATATAAACACAAAAATACACCACACAGCACAGTATATAAACACAAAAATACACCACACAGCACAGTATATAAACACAAAAATACTCCGCAAAGCACAGTATATAAACACAAAAATATACTACGCAGCACAGTATATAAACACAAAAATACACCACACAGCACAGTATATAAACACAAAAATACACCACACAGCACAGTATATAAACACAAAAATACTCCGCAAAGCACAGTATATAAACACAAAAATATACTACGCAGCACAGTATATAAACACAAAAATACACCACACAGCACAGTATATAAACACAAAAATACACCACACAGCACAGTATATAAACACAAAAATACACCACACAGCACAGTATATAAACACAAAAATACTCCGCAAAGCACAGTATATAAACACAAAAATACACCACACAGCACAGTATATAAACACAAAAATACACCACACAGCACAGTATATAAACACAAAAATACACCACACAGCACAGTATATAAACACAAAAATACACCACACAGCACAGTATATAAACACAAAAATACACAGCAAAGCACAGTATATAAACACAAAAATATACTACGCAGCACAGCATATAAACACAAAAATACACCACAAAGCATAATATATACACAGAAAAATACACCACACAACACAGTATATAAACACAAAAACGCACCACACAGTACAGTATAAAAACCGGAAAAATACACCACACAGCACAGTAGATAAACACAAAATTATCTTTTTTTTTCTTCCCATAAATGTCCATCTAGAAAGATGAATAACAGAAATCCCATGATGAAAAACAAATCCAACACATGCGGTAGGTAATATGATTCTTTGCCATAGAATGTCAGTGATTAAATACGTCACACTCTTACAATAATCCAGGTTTGCCATGGGGGGGGGGGAGGGGGGAATAAAATGGTTATCTCTGAAAAGGACTCTTAAATTCTCTAGAAATGTTGAATAACAGTCACAGTCCATGACACATTCCTGTGAATTGTTAATTTGGAATGTTAGAGAGTGACCTAACAAGGCAGAAGTTAAAGCCCCATATATCTACTACTAGAAAACTTAGAGAAGGAGATTGAGAATTGGTAAACAGATGAAGCAAGAACAGTTTAAAACAACTGCATGCAACTAAATGTGACTTCTTATGTACGAAGGGCAACCAAAATAACATATAGAAAATTTCTCAAAGAAGTTTATCTACACTGAGAACCGTTTAAAATCATACAAGAAAAGACCAGATTATTAGTAGATGTAGCAAGAAGGTACATTTAGAGAAGCTGATAAGGTTTGGAAAACTGAAGAATGCAAACAAAAATATTCCTACAAGGTAAAAAAAGCAGCTGATGTGAAACAATGACAGCAGAAAAATGAGAGATATGCCATAAAATGAATGAATGAATGAATGGTTAGGTATGAAAATGACTTTTAAATTATTCAGTGCTGAATTTTTTTTTATGAACTCTTGCCGCAAATCCCAGAGGACTTGTATCTGGGGGGTTAATCGAATAAATAGCACAAGAAACCAGGAGAGAATTACACACAGCTGAGCTAACTGAAGCAGGAAAACTTGCACTAGTAAGCAAGGTCGACACAAAGAGCAATGTTGACACAAAGCGCAAGGTCGACACAAAGCGCAAGGTTGACACAAAGAGCAAGGGTGACACAAAGAGCAAGGTTGACACAAAGAGCAAGGGTGACACAAAGAGCAAGGGTGACACAAAGAGCAAGGGTGACACAAAGAGCAAGGTTGACACAAACAGCAAGGGTGACACAAAGAGCAAGGGTGACACAAAGAGCAAGGTCGACACAAAGAGCAAGGTCGACACAAAGAGCAAGGTCGACACAAAGAGCAAGGGTGACACAAACAGCAAGGGTGACACAAAGAGCAAGGTCGACACAAAGAGCAAGGTCGACACAAAGCGCAAGGTTGACACAAAGAGCAAGGTTGACACAAACAGCAAGGGTGACACAAAGAGCAAGGGTGACACAAAGAGCAAGGTCGACACAAAGAGCAAGGTCGACACAAAGAGCAAGGGTGACACAAACAGCAAGGGTGACACAAAGAGCAAGGTCGACACAAAGAGCAAGGTCGACACAAAGCGCAAGGTTGACACAAAGAGCAAGGGTGACACAAAGAGCAAGGGTGATACAAACAGCAAGGTTGACACAAACAGCACAGTTGACACAAAGAGTAAGGTTGACACAAACAGCAATGTTGACACAAAGAGTAAAAGTAGATTTGAGCTAAATAACAGCAATTCAGAAACAACAGTTGGTTAGGTAGAGTAAAACTGAACAGAGAAAAACCAACAGCCAGCCAGTCATTTGCATGTCCCTTGCTGAACTTTGCCTCCCAAACAGCACTCCTCTCGGTTGTGGCCAAGATGCCCTGCTGCTGATGTGCCCATTTGCACATCATCAACGATGTCTTGCTGCCTTCTTCGCCTTGGTCTTCCTCTCTTTCTTGTTCCCATTATGTACTCTTCCAAGACGGCCTTTTCTAAATTATCATGACATTTAATATGTCAAAAATATTTAAGTTTTCTCTCTTTAATCCTCTTTACTAGCCAACCTTCTTCAATATTAAGCTCTTGTAGTATGGATATATTTGTTCTTTTTTGTGTCCATGACATTTGAAGAATTCTTCTGTAGCATTTACATCCAAAGGCATTTATGTGTTTCTCAGCTGTTTTGTTAAGTGTCCAGGTCTCACAGGCATATGTTGCGATGGGAAAGATGCATGCCCTTAAAAATCTTATTTTTGTAGTTCTGTCTGTTCCTCTCCACAGATTCTTTAGTTGTTTTATTCTTTGAAGAGCGACATATGTCCTCCTTTTAATTTCGCTCATTGTATCTCCATTATTAGTTAGTAATGATCCAAGATATTCAGTGTGGAGTACAACAAAGAAAAATTACCAACAATTGCAGGACTTTGAGAACAAGACACTAAGAAGAATCTTTGGGTCCATGAAGGATACCAAAAGTGGAGAATGGAGAGCTAGAAAGAACACTGAACCTAAAAGCTTATTTAAATCAGATCTGACTAGAAACGCCTTGAAACTGAAAAAAATAAGCGGATTGAGTTATGTAGAAAGAATGGAAGAGAACAACAAATGAAAATAATATATGTACAAGAGATAAAGGAAATATGACCAAGGGGTAGACCAAGACAGAGATGAAAAGACAACATAGAAGAGGAAATAAAAGAAATTGGTGTCACCAACTGGAGAGAGAAGATTAGGAATAGAGAAGAATGGAGACGAACTTTTCTCTGCCGCATTGATAGAAGAAGAAGAAGAAGAAGAAGACACTGTACACAGTGATTCTGAACGTACCGGTTTGTGTTAGCCACCATTTTTGCGCAGAATATAGTTTTATTCTGGCCAGCTTAGCCTTCGCGCTGCCAAACGAAAATAGCCAAATAAAATATGTAACAAAATCACGACTTTATTGTTTAAAACCTTTTAAACAGTATTTTCTTCAAATCCTGGCATATCCTATAGTTTCAAGAAAGCGAGGAAATGTAATCGAATACAACTTTTGCTCGTTTACGCTCTCAACAATCCTATAGATCGATTCTAAGTTAGGTGTCTACTAAATGTTTGACACATGATTAGAACTAGAAAATAGTCGTGTTTGCTAAATGTTTGACACAGGATTAGAACTAGAAAATAGTCGTGTTTGCTAAATGTTTGACACAGGATTAGAACTAGAAAATAATCGTGTCTACTAAATGTTTGACACAGAATTAGAACTAGAAAATAGTTGTGTCTACTAAATGTTTGACACAGGATTAGAACTAGAAAATAGTTGTGTCTGCTAAATGTTTGACACAGGATTAGAACTAGAAAATAGTTGTGTCTACTAAATGTTTGACACAGGATTAGAACTAGAAAATAGTCGTGTCTGCTAAATGTTTTACAGTTGGAAAAGAAAAGGTTAAACAATTTCATACTCATATGATCTCTCTCTCTCCCTCTCTTTCCCTCTTTCTATCTCCCTCTCTCTCTCTCCTCATCTCTCTTCCTCTCTTCTCTCTCCTCCTCTTTCTCTCTCCCCTCTTTATCTCTCCCTCTCTCTCCTTCTCTTTCTCTCTCATCATCTCTCTCCCTCTCTCTGCCTATCTCTCCCTCTCTCATTGTATCCTCTCTCTCCCTCTCTCTCTCTTTCTCACTCACTCACTCACTCTCTCTCTCTCTCTCTTTCTCTTTCACGTGCTTGGTCATAGTGAAGATCAAGTATCTTCTCTGTTACTGTCTCTGCTGACGTATCACTTTCAGCAAAAATAAAGCAATCATCTCTCCTCACATTGTTCATCTTTGTCACATTGTTCATCTTTGTCACAATGTTCATCTTTGCCACTCTGTTCATCTTCGTGACACTGTTCATCTTTTTCACACTTTTCATCTTTGTGACACTTTTCATATTTGTCACACTATGAATCTGTGTCACACTTTTTATCTTTGCCATACTTTTCATTTTTGTCACACTCTTCATCTGTGTCACATTGTTCACCTTTGCCACACATTTCATCTTTGTCACACTGTTAATCTTTGTCACACTGTTCATCTTTGTCACATTTTTCATCTTTCTCACACTCTTCATCTTTGTCACATTGTTCATCTTTGTTATACTGTTCTACTTTTCACATTGTTTATCTTTATTACACTGTTCTACTCTGTCACACTGTTCATCTTTGTCACACGTTTCATCCTTGCCATACTTTTCATCTTTATCACATTGTTCATCTGGGTCACACTTTTCACCTTTGCCACACTTTTTTTTTGTCACACTCTTCATCTCTGTCACATTGTTCATCTTTGCCACATTTTTTATTTTTGCCAGACTTTTATCTTTGCCAGAGTGTTCATATTTGTCACACTGTTCATCTTTGTCACACTGCTCCTCTTTGTCACACTGCTCCTCTTTGTCACACTGTTCATCTTTGTCACACTGTTCATCTTTGTCACACTGTTCATCTTTGTCACACAGTTCATCTTTGTCACACTCTTCATCTTTGTCACACTCTTCATCTTTGTCACACTCTTCATCTTTGTCACACTGTTCATCTTTGTCACACGGTTCCTCTTTGTCACACTGTTAATCTTTGTCACACTGTTCATCTTTGTCACACTGTTCATCTTTGTCACACAGTTCATCTTTGTCACACTGGTCATCTTTGTCACACTCTTCATCTTTGTCACACTGTTCTTCTTTGTAACACTGTTCCTCTTTGCCACACTGTTCATCTTTGTCACACTGTTCATCTTTGTCACACTGTTCATCTTTGTCACACTGTTCCTCTTTGTAACACTGTTCCTCTTTGCCACACTGTTCATCTTTGTCACACTGTTCATCTTTGTCACGCTGTTCATCTTTGTCACAATGTTCCTCTTTGCCACACTGTTCATATTTGTCACACTGTTCATCTTTGTCACACTGTTCATCTTTGTCACACTGTTCATCTTTGTCACACTGTTCATCTTTGTCACACAGTTCATCTTTATCACACAATCCATAAACTTCATACAAAGCTGTATTTTGTATTTGTTTTTCGAAAATTACTGGAAAGAAAAATCCTGTTAAAAAATGACCGCAGGGAGAAAGCGTATTTAAAGTTTAATCTGTCCGCTGACAAGCAGTAAATGTCAAAAGTTGTTAAGCACTTTCGTGTCATGTTTGTGTGTGTGTGTGTGTGTGTGTGTGTGTGTGTGTGTGTGTGTGTGTGTGTGTTTTGTCGGATGGATTTTGTTGATAAAAATATGTCTTCTCTCTCTCTCTCTCTCTCCTCTCTCTCTCTCTTTCTCTTTCACGTGCTTGGTCATAGTGAAGATCAAGTATCTTCTCTGTTACTGTCTCTGCTGACGTATCACTTTCAGCAAAAATAAAGCAATCATCTCTCCTCACATTGTTCATCTTTGTCACATTGTTCATCTTTGTCACAATGTTCATCTTTGCCACTCTGTTCATCTTCGTGACACTGTTCATCTTTTTCACACTTTTCATCTTTGTGACACTTTTCATATTTGTCACACTATGAATCTGTGTCACACTTTTTATCTTTGCCATACTTTTCATTTTTGTCACACTCTTCATCTGTGTCACATTGTTCACCTTTGCCACACATTTCATCTTTGTCACACTGTTAATCTTTGTCACACTGTTCATCTTTGTCACATTTTTCATCTTTCTCACACTCTTCATCTTTGTCACATTGTTCATCTTTGTTATACTGTTCTACTTTTCACATTGTTTATCTTTATTACACTGTTCTACTCTGTCACACTGTTCATCTTTGTCACACGTTTCATCCTTGCCATACTTTTCATCTTTATCACATTGTTCATCTGGGTCACACTTTTCACCTTTGCCACACTTTTTTTTTGTCACACTCTTCATCTCTGTCACATTGTTCATCTTTGCCACATTTTTTATTTTTGCCAGACTTTTATCTTTGCCAGAGTGTTCATATTTGTCACACTGTTCATCTTTGTCACACTGCTCCTCTTTGTCACACTGCTCCTCTTTGTCACACTGTTCATCTTTGTCACACTGTTCATCTTTGTCACACTGTTCATCTTTGTCACACAGTTCATCTTTGTCACACTCTTCATCTTTGTCACACTCTTCATCTTTGTCACACTCTTCATCTTTGTCACACTGTTCATCTTTGTCACACGGTTCCTCTTTGTCACACTGTTAATCTTTGTCACACTGTTCATCTTTGTCACACTGTTCATCTTTGTCACACAGTTCATCTTTGTCACACTGGTCATCTTTGTCACACTCTTCATCTTTGTCACACTGTTCTTCTTTGTAACACTGTTCCTCTTTGCCACACTGTTCATCTTTGTCACACTGTTCATCTTTGTCACACTGTTCATCTTTGTCACACTGTTCCTCTTTGTAACACTGTTCCTCTTTGCCACACTGTTCATCTTTGTCACACTGTTCATCTTTGTCACGCTGTTCATCTTTGTCACAATGTTCCTCTTTGCCACACTGTTCATATTTGTCACACTGTTCATCTTTGTCACACTGTTCATCTTTGTCACACTGTTCATCTTTGTCACACTGTTCATCTTTGTCACACAGTTCATCTTTATCACACAATCCATAAACTTCATACAAAGCTGTATTTTGTATTTGTTTTTCGAAAATTACTGGAAAGAAAAATCCTGTTAAAAAATGACCGCAGGGAGAAAGCGTATTTAAAGTTTAATCTGTCCGCTGACAAGCAGTAAATGTCAAAAGTTGTTAAGCACTTTCGTGTCATGTTTGTGTGTGTGTGTGTGTGTGTGTGTGTGTGTGTGTGTGTGTGTGTTTTGTCGGATGGATTTTGTTGATAAAAATATGTCTTCTCTCTCTCTCTCTCTCTCTCTCTCTCTCTCTGAACCTTAAGTGCACAAGGCACATGGGGCTTCCGCAAGGGTTTTCCACAAATGCCTGTCCTTCGCTTTTTTCTGCTCTTGCCCAGATGAGCCCTCTATTGCTCAACATCCTCTCTGTTCTTCTTCTCCATGTCTCTTTTGGTCTACCCTTACTTCTGTTCCCCTGTGGTGTCCATCTTAGTACTATTTTTGGTAGTGAGTTATCAGTCATTCGGAGCACATGTCCCAACCATCGCCAGCGTCCTTCCTCAATAATTGCCGTCAGTGGCTTCATCTGCATTTCTGCCAACAAAATGTTATGTTATTTCTTATGGTGTTCGGCCAAAAATATTCTTATAATTTTTCGTAAACATTTAGTCTGGAAAGAATTCAACCTGTTTTCTATGGTTTTGGTGATTTTACAGCATTCACGTCCATAGAGTAGTACACTTAGAACATTACTCTTAAATATCCTGATTTTCGTCTTCATGCTTAGTTTGTTTTTTTTTTACATTCCCGTATAGTCTGCAGCACTGCAAAAGCCTGGTTTGCTCTAGTAAGTATGTTGTTGATGTCCTCTGTGCTGTCTCCATTTTCTACTACTCTGCTGCCAAGGTATACAAATTCGTTGACCTCCTCCACTAACTTGCTATCTGCTCTGAGTACATTTCTGTCATTCACATTTTGCTTCATTAACTTTGTCTTTCCTATGTTGATATTTAGTCCTATGTTGTTTGCATTCTGTGTTAGCTTGTTTATTCTTATAAAGAATTATTCTTTAAAAATCTGCTCCCAGGTCATGCGGTGGCTGTGCTTTTGGCATTCGTATTTTCCAGGACGGACTCTTCTCGGACAACATCTGGAAAGAGCAACACCAAGTGAGAATGTACTCCAGGTGCTTGTAGTCTTTCCTGGGAAATGCGTTCGCACAGTGGATTAGTCACTCGCTCACCAATCAGTCGACCCGATTTCGATTTCCAGTCACCCACAGTAACGGTCAGACCGCGGCTCACAAAATCTCCGAGGTTCACCCAGTCTCAAGAAAAAATAAATGGAATTGAGGAAAGACGCTGGCGATGGTTGGGACATGTGCTCCGAATGGCTGACAACCCACTACCAAAAATAGCACTAAGATGGACATCACAGGGGAACAGATGTAAGGGTAGACCAAAAGAGACATGGAGAAGAACAACAGAAAGGATGTTGAGCAATAGAGGGCTCACCTGGGCAAGAGCAGAAAAAAAGGCGAAGGACGGGCATTTGTAGAAAACCCTTGCGGAAGCCCCATGTGCCCTGGGCACTTAAGGTTCAGAGAGAGAGAGAGAGAGAGAGAGAGAGAGAGAGGGTGAATTCTAGGAAGGAAGAGGAATAGAACCTATAGCTACGGAGTTGGTGTTGACAATAACAGTACTTGGCATCTTCTGGAGAGCTGCTGACTAGGAAGAAGAGCATTTATGGTTTGAGCGTGTGCAACGAGGCTGGTTCATAACTCATAGCTTTACCTCTACTTCTACATGTTCATTTTTCTATGAAATGAATAGGTTTTAGAGATTTGTGCTTTTAAAGTTCAAAAAGTGACTTTCTAAACTACTTTAAGAACTGGTGTATTTTTTTTTCTTTTCTCTAAGCTTCGGTGACGTATTTCTCTGTGAAAACTGTGATTTTAGACCACTTTTACTTGCGAAACAACAGTGACATTTACGTATGTGAAGCAAATGTGTCATTTTATTAAGATGAAACAACCGAGGAATTGACATGTGTTAAGAAGGGCGTAATTTATCTCTATGAAACAATTGTGTCTTTTTTTTTTCTCTTGTGTAACAACCACGTAATTTATCCTTGTAAAAAGTTGTGTCATTTATCTCCGTGAAACATTTGTGCTTTTTATATCACTAAAATTTTTTTGGGTGGGGGGGGGGAAGGGGAGGGGGTTGTGACTACTATGAAGTCTGTCCTAATGAAATGACTGTCTAATTTGCCGGATATATCTGTTTTAGAAATTAAAAGTCCAAGCTGTTCTTGATTCTCGTTTAATCACATTGAACGTTGCTTATTTGCTTTGATAATTATAATCTCCGGCTGGGAGATTGTTTTGTGGAAGATCTGTATTATCTCCCCGGATTGTTCGGACATTTGTGTGTTCTTCCTGCCTGGCTGTCTGTGTCGATGGTCAAGCCAGTCCTGGTAGATGATGATGGCAAGATAAAGGTCTTGGAATGAGAAAAAATCTACAGAAAAATGTCTACTTTCTAGAGCGGATCTAAGAAGTAGATGTTTCAACAGGCTTCACCGTCTGGAGATGCACTGCGGAGTTCTAGCACATATTGACTCTCTTGGTATGTATCACGTTTATAAGATAAATTATTTGTCCAGCGTCTTCACATTTACTTGAGCGAAATCTACTTTCATCTATCTTCAGAATGTAATTTACCTTCACCAAACCTCTCTTTTCATCGTTCGATTCATTTGTCCGAATCCGACATATTTTATTTGGCAATTTTTAGAGAAAGATATGCTGTCTGAAGATTTCTTTCTATTCATAAACAGTGTTTAAATACTAGGCTATTGTTGACGGTTAAGAAATGTTCCAACATAGCGGACCTCACAATCTTTCTATCGATCCAAACAACATGCCCAGCGCCATCTTCCCGTTTCTAAGCCGCGGTTACCAGCCAGGATTAGTCTCTCAACGTTATTGAAAGTATATAAGTGGAGAGACCACGAAATAACGACACGGCACCTTTCTCCGCAAAGTTAGCTTCAGTCAATAAAGAACATTGCCGGACAGTTCGACAAAGATTGTGGGGAAAGTTTCTCTCTTGAAATCGCTCGTTTTATAAAGCGCATAGGGCCGTTATAAACGCGGGCGATGAGCGGGTAACTTATTTTGCTGAAACCTGGCTATTAAGCATGTTGGTATAAAGAGGGGCAGACCTGATAGAGGATGTGTTGTGAAATATAAACTTTTCAGAGACAAGGCTTTTCCAAGAGCATTATTTCGTCTGTCGTTTTTTTTTTTCTAAGACTGCACCGAGGTAAGTTTCCTGTCTTTGTTTCGTCGTTGTTCTTTCTGATAACGATAAGTCGCTTCTTTTTTTTTTCCTTTTTTCAAGAAAACATGCCTTTGTCAGGATAAGGCATAGCACTCTCTGATGTATACTGTTTTGTAACAACTATGTGTTATTGTTTTATATGTATATCAATGTTTTTGTGGGTGTTGTTGATATATATATATATATATATATGTTTGTTGGAGTTGTTGATATATATCAATGTGTTTGTTGGAGTTGTTGATATATATCAGTATGTTTGTTGGAGTTGATATATATCAGTGTGTTTGTTGGAGTTGTTGATACATACCAATATGTTTGTTGGTGTTGTTGATATATAACAATGTGTTTGTTGGAGTTATTGATATATATCAATATGTTTGTTGGAGTTATTGATATATAACAATGTGTTTGTTGGAGGTATTGATATATATCAATATGTTTGTTGGAGTTATTGATATATATCAATATGTTTGTTGGAGTTGTTGATATATAACAATGTGTTTGTTGGAGTTGTTGATATATATCAATGTGTTTGTTGGAGTTGTTGATATATAACAATGTGTTTGTTGGAGTTGTTGATATATAACAGTGTGTTTGTTGGAGTTGTTGATATATATCAATGTGTTTGTTGGAGTTGTTGATATATATCAATGTGTTTCTGGGCGAAGATGTTGTCCGATTTGTCAACAAACAATAGCAAACATTTTATCGTCAGGGTTAGTGAACCAAAACTGACCAAGACCCTGTCCCAAGTCTCTGTTACAAACCCAGTAAAAGCCCTAGCCTGGCTAACGGGGCAGGGATCGCCTTAGTCCCCATGGTGGTGGAGTCTGGTAAAGAAGTACTTCACACACCCTTACTTTTTAGATCCCCTCCGGGTCTGAAAAAATAGCTGACGTAACCCCCTCCCAATCCTGATACGATGCTTGCGTCAACAGCTTCACCGCATCGTCTGCAAAGAACACCAGTTCAAAGTCCAGGGAGATACGAGAAGACAAGGCAAGACATCAGTGTGTTTGGTAAACTTTACTTCTTCTAGTGTTTTCCTTGGTAAACTTTACTTCTTCTAGTGTTTTCCTTTGGTGGGGCTACTTTCTTGCATTTACGCGTAGATTGTCTTAGAGTTTATCGAAGACCCCAGCTATGATTGTCTTAGAGTTTATCTTAGACCCCAGCTATGATTGTCTTAGAGTTTATCTTAGACTTCAAGCTATGATTGTCTTAGAGTTTATCGAAGACTTCAAGCTATGATTGTCTTAGAGTTTATCGAAGACTTCAAGCTATGATTGTCTTAGAGTTTATCGAAGACTTCAAGCTATGATTGTCTTAGAGTTTATCGAAGACTTCACGCTATGATTGTCTTAGAGTTTATCGAAGACTTCAAGCTATGATTGTCTTAGAGTTTATCGAAGACCCCAGCTATGATTGTCTTAGAGTTTATCGTAGACTTCAAGCTATGATTGTCTTAGAGTTTATCGAAGACTTCAAGCTATGATTGTCTTAGAGTTTATCGAAGACTTCAAGCTATGATTGTCTTAGAGTTTATCGAAGACTTCAAGCTATGATTGTCTTAGAGTTTATCGAAGATCCCAGCTATGATTGTCTTAGAGTTTATCGAAGACTTCAAGCTATGATTGTCTTAGAGTTTATCGAAGACTTCAAGCTATGATTGTCTTAGAGTTTATTGAAGATCCCAGCTATGATTGTCTTAGAGTTTATCGAAGACTTCAAGCTATGATTGTCTTAGAGTTTATCGAAGACTTCAAGCTATGATTGTCTTAGAGTTTATCGAAGACCCCAGCTATGATTGTCTTAGAGTTTATCGAAGACTTCAAGCTATGATTGTCTTAGAGTTTATCGAAGATCCCAGCTATGATTGTCTTAGAGTTTATCGAAGACTTCAAGCTATGATTGTCTTAGAGTTTATCGAAGACCCCAGCTATGATTGTCTTAGAGTTTATCGAAGACTTCAAGCTATGATTGTCTAGAGTTTATCGAAGACTTCAAGCTATGATTGTCTTAGAGTTTATCGAAGACTTCAAGCTATGATTGTCTTAGAGTTTATCATAGACTTTCAGCTATGACTGTCTTAAAGTTTATCGTAGACTTCCAGCTATGACTGTCTTAGAGTTTATCGAAAAGCCCAGCGATGAGACAGAGAAGAGTCCTTAAAGGGACGTGAAGGTGGCGTAGTGGTTGTGTATGCTTATCTCTTACTCAGTTGTTCAAGACCAGCCAAAGCTTCTCAGTCACTCAGCTGTAGAAATGAGTACCTGGTTCTTCCTAGATATATGAAAGGAAAAATAGCCGGGCCTGACGCTGATAGCGTCATCTGTGAGTGTGCCGACAGATAAAGGGACATTTTGGCTCTACTATATTTTTGTTTTGCATGATGGGCTAACGTTATCTTTATCTGTCCCCGTATCACTGATAATAAAGTTAAAGTTACAAGTTGGAAAAAGGTCCCACGAAGAAACAAGGTCGCAATCCACAATGAAATTCATATCATTTAACTTCTCAAAGGAAAATAATGTACATGTAACTAGTGCCCTGTATGTATGCATTGTAACCGCGACTAATTTCCGTATGCACGGACCTTCGAGTTTAATATAATAGTTTGTAATGTCTTCTGGTTACGAACTGAAGCCACATATTTCTTTACGTGCAGAGATATACATGTCACCACAGCGTGCGCTTAGGCGTATGTGCATTTTTTATGCATGTTTTGGTACTAACACATTCCATGGATGGACAATTTTAGTATATGCAGAGTTTCTTATATGACGTGATATCGCAGTGTATGTTAGTAGCGAGTTGAGGCAGACATCAACATAATGCACAGCACAGCATTAATATGCATGCAAGAAGAGTATCGTTTGTTGCACATCGTTATATGCAGAGAATCACATCCAGATATACAGCATGCTGATGTGTTATAAACAATACTTGACACAGAGACAATACAAGACATAGATACAATACTTGACCTAGACTTTGACATAGAGACAATACTTGACACAGAGACAATATAAGACATAGATACAATACTTGACCTAGACTTTGACATAGAGACAATACTTGACACAGAGACAACACCAGACATAGAGACAATACTTGACTTAGACTTTGACATAGAGACAATACTTGACACAGAGACAATATAAGACATAGATACAATACTTGACCTAGACTTTGACATAGAGACAATACTTGACACAGAGACAATACAAGACATAGATACAATACTTGACCTAGACTTTGACATAGAGACAATATTTGACACAGAGACAATACAAGACATAGATACAATACCTGATTTAGACTTTGACATAGAGACAATACTTGACACAGAGACAATACCAGACATAGAGACAATACTTGACTTAGACTTTGACATAGAGACAATACTTGACACAGAGATAATACTAGACATATAGACAATACTTGACACAGAGTCAATGCTTGACACAGAGACAATATTGACACAGAGACAATACCAGACATAGAGACAATACGTGACTTAGACTTTGACATAGAGACAATACTTGACACAGAGACAATACAAGACATAGAGACAATACTTGACTTAGACTTTGACATAGAGACAATACTTGACACAGAGACAATACCAGACATAGAGACAATACTTGACACAGAATCAATGCTTGACACAGAGACAATACTTGACACAGAGACAATACTTGACATATAGACAATATATGACATAGACACAGTAATTAATATATAGACAATACTTACTTGACTCTGGCGTGGAGAGAATACTTCATTTACAGACTGTAGTTGACGTAAGACACTTGTTGGAACAGAGGGAATATTTGGCACACAAACAATACACAGTCACAAATTACTTGATTCGGAGATAATACTTGCCCTGCAGACAAATCTTGATACAGACTATACCCTGACACACAGGCAATTCTTGACGTGAGACAATACTTGACACAGAGACAATACAAGACATAGATACAATACTTGACCTAGACTTTGACATAGAGACAATACTTGACACAGAGACAATACAAGACATAGATACAATACTTGACCTAGACTTTGACATAGAGACAATACTTGACACAGAGACAATACAAGACATAGATACAATACTTGACCTAGACTTTGACATAGAGACAATATTTGACACAGAGACAATACAAGACATAGATACAGTAATAGATACAATACGTATCACAGAGAAATAATACTGGACACATAGAATACTTGACACACAATAATACATAACATAATAAATAAATGAAAATTCGTAGAAAAAAAAACCAAACACTTCAGAGTTTTTAAAACCAAAGACATCGTGTACTGTCCTCAGTTGTTTGACCTAGAAGTCAATGGCATTATTAAACTCGCTCACCTCACATGATCCCTGGAGATATCGCCGGGCCGATTTTCTCCTTCCAGGTCAGGGGTTCTCAGCATAGGGACACGTGGCTCCCAAGAGAGGATTTTTACCGCATTAAGACAATGTATAATGGTAAAAATCCTTTCTCGGTCATGATTTAATACACAGAGGAGGGTTGGGGGGGGGGGGGGAGGGGCAGTCTGGGTTGAAAAAGGGAGGGCTGGGATTTTGGGACACTGATACTGCAAATCTGAATATCACATTAAAACTACACAGAGAGCGGGTAAGATAAGGCATTGCATGAATGCGGGATATTGGTTTCAAATATTCCGACCAATTCAGCCTTCATCAAGTCCTCATCAAGCTTATAAAAGGTAGATAAATTTATCCTTGCTATGCCATGAATGTGTAGCAGACAGGTAAAGTTATCCTTGCTGTGTCATGAAGGTGTAGCAGACAGATAAAGTTATCCTTGCTGTGTCACGAAGGTGTAGCAGACAGATAAGTTATCCTTGCTGTACCATGAAGGTGTAGCAGACAGATAAAGTTATCCTTGCTGTACCATGAAGGTGTAGCAGACAGATAAGTTATCCTTGCTGTACCATGAAGGTTTAGCAGACAGATAAGTTATCCTTGCTGTACCATGAAGGTGTAGCAGACAGATAAAGTTATCCTTGCTGTACCATGAAGGTGTAACGGACAGGTAGATAGGAGGCAGGAGCGTAGGAGACATGGTGTTAGTGTCCGTTATTTCCCTTCGCTTGTGGGCACACGTATGAGTGATGTGGCCAGCCTGGGACCCTTTCCTTCTCCAGTTCCACAAAAAGACCCAGGTACTCTTTTTCTCTGGGTGACCGGGTCACCTCCACCCAGATTCGAACCCCTGATCTTAGCCATGGCAGCCCAGTGTATGACTGCTTTTCCCCAGATATTTCGTTTTTGGCGTCGGCTGAAGCAGTGAAGATGGTGGACAAGGGAAAGGACGCGATACAAGGTCCGACAATTAAGTAATGAGACTGATTTTATTATGGCCAAGACAAAAAATGGAACGAATTCAAGAACAACGCAGAGATAAGACAGATGACAGAACAACAACCAGTCTCATGAGTGATCAGGAAAAGGAGATTGGCATATGTCGGTCACGTGATGATAAGAAACGATTAGAGAATCACAAAACACGCTATCAAGTGAACATAACAGGCCGAAGAAAAAGAGGCAGACCATGTGAAACTCTAAAGAGGACATTGTTAAGAGAGGCCAAATTAATAGGCATAAAATCTCTTGGTGAGGTAGAAAAGCTCGCCGAAAACGGGAAAAATTGGCGAACTACCTTGCGAGCTCTATGTGACGTTTAACGGCACGGGAAGGATCTAGGAAGACAAAAATGCCATCTATGAAGCAAAGCATGGAATTCAAAGAGCAACTTTCATCTATGATCTTGCAACTTTTCATTGCCGCCAGATAAGCGGAGGACAAACAACCCGCCATTGTGTTGACCTAGTTAGAGGTGCATTGTCACGTAATCAGCGTGGAGCTAAAAGCTAACATTAAATTCTGTTTAAAACTCGGAAAAAGTGCCATTGAGACAGTTGAATTGATGCGACAAATTTATGGGGATAATTTATTTATCTCGTGCACAAAAGTGTTGTGAAAACAATTACAAATGCAATTAGACATAGGCGTCCAATTAGTGTTCGTAATGAAGAACTCATTGCAAAAGTCAAAGAACGGACACAAGAAGATCGTTGTTTGACTTTGAGGATGATGGCAGATGAATTTGGTGTTAACCGAGAGACCATTCGTAAAATTTTAGTGAAAGATTTGGGCAAGAAAAAACTTGTTTGCCAGTTTGTACCACACGCGTTGTCTGATGACCAAAAACATCAGCTTGTTGAGTACGCAAAAGACATCATCAAAACGTGTCGCAGAAATAAACATTTCTTAAATTTGACTGTTGCAGAGGATGAAACATGGATTTTCTGCTATGATCTGACAACTAAACGACAAAATGCTCGGTGGAAGTCATCATCATCACATAAAGGCAAAAAATTCGTCTTCAGAAGTCGAAAGTGAAGACAATGTTGGTGTGCTTCTACGACAGCAAAGGAGCTATTCACAAATAATTTATTCCAGAGGGACAGACTGTCACTGCCAAAGCTAAATACTTTAAAAAATAAGTATTTTCAAACGCCTATTGAAAAAGATTCTCCGAGTCCGACCAGAGTATTCAACACCTGGCAGTTTTTTTCCTTCTGCATGATAATGCACAGACTCACTGGGCGATAGCAATACATGAATTTTTGGTTCAAAAACAAGTGTATTTTCTCAATCATCCACCCTATTCCCCAGATTTGTTTCCCTGCGGTTATTTTCTATTACCAAAATTGAAGTTACCATTGAAAGGACGCTTCTTTGACGATACTGATGACATCCAAAGGGTCGTAACATCGGGTTTAAGGGCCATACCAACAAAAGAGCTGCAGAGGTAGTTCCAGAGTTTGTTAGATCGTGCCACTCGCTGTATCAATGCACAAGGGGCTTACTCTGAATAAAATACAGATTATATCTTCAACTGTTGTTTATTTTATTTTTTAATAGAATTAGTCTCATTACTTAATTGTCGGACCTTGTATTTTGAAGATATGGGTTCAGCTTCTGCTGATATCGGTGTATTGAACTATTTGATTACTATATCAGCACTAACTGTCAACAAATTATGCAATCTAGAAGAATAGTCTTTTTTCTGCACACAGTTATTTGGATTCTCTCTCTCTCTCTCTCTCTGAACCTTAAGTGCCCAGGGCACATGGGGCTTCCGCAAGGGTTTTCCACAAATGCCTGTCTTTCGCCTTTTTTTCTGCTCTTGCCCAGGTGAGCCCTTTGGTGAGTTATTTGGATTATTGGAACACAAATCAGATCTATAATTTTGACCAACCACATATACAAGGGGAGAAGAGATGGGAATAATTTTAGAGGAGGGGGGGGGGGGGTGTCAAACCGGCATAACCCGTGCGACAATAAAACCAATCACAGCAAGAATCTAGAGCAGCTGCCAAGTTGGGGAAAACTAAGCAGATTTAAGTAGCAGCTACACCTTGGTAAACCTTGGTCTGTCTGTCTGTCTGTCTGTCATGATATTTCATGAGATCCACAGAGTCTGTACACTGTTGTCAGTTCCCCCCCCCCCCCCAATCAGTTATCTTTGAATCGTTTAACAACTTTGTGTTGCCATGCCAACCAGCCATTACTACTACCGGAAATAGCTTAATCTTAAATGTATTCAATGCTAAGATTCGTGCGGGCCGATAAATCGTATGGCAAAATGTGTAATAAATTATAAGAGATCATAGATTCCATTTTCATCAAACGATTTTATTCCTTTGAAAGCCATGTACCTACACTAATACATTTTTTTTCTTTAAGATTTCAGACTGGTTTTTAAATGTCAAACAAAGTTAATTAATGTGCAAAAACCGGAGAGGAACTTTAGAGCGAAAAACGAAGCGTTTTGTCTCATGACCTTTAGACGTTGGTCGGCCAAGGAAATCAATAACTATTTAGCAGCTGGTACACTTGGACAGTTGCTGTAATAATAACAAGGTTATTATTTTGTTGTAAATGCGACGTAAGTGGGGAAAAAAAATAACGGATTGTGGCGTTAAGGAGGGTGATAAATTGTTGATCTAGATTCGAGTCGAGCACTGTATAAATCTGGAACATGATTTCGTGAATACTGAATTCCCAGAAGAGTATTAGCTTTCTGAGAATACTGAGTTAAAGATTGTCAGGTCTGACAAGTGGGCAGAGGGGAGGGGCGGGGGAGAGAGGAGGAGCGGGGCTATACTCCTGGGCCCAGGCTATTGAGGGCTGGTTTTCTCCCCTCTTTTTCTTGCTGTAGACAAATTATAGTGAATCACCTAAAACTTGCAGGCTACGGTTTGTTTAGGAGGAGAGGGCCCTATAGTAACTGACCAGATGGGCCCTGCCTGGCTCTTCAAGGTGGTGGACTAAGTTGACGCTTTCGTTACATTCAACTGTTTCACATGTTTATGAGTTATTTCACTTAAACCAGAGCTATTTCACTGGATTCTATGAGCCTGCAAGGGCGACTTTTTCCACAGAGTTGAACTAACAGAAATTGATCTGTTAACTTCTTCTCAGAGTAGACTTTGATAGCTTTAACAAAAGGATAGGCAGAGAGAGAGAGAGAGAGAGATTGATTGATTGATTGATTGATTGATTGATCTTTATTTCAAAAGGGTTAAGAATTGGGCACGCAGGCCAGTCTGACATTCTGCCCTTTATCATACATCTTTCACTCTATTCCAGACATTCTTCAAATATGCTGTTCATGTAATAAACATAATTAACATTGAAGCTGAGAGACATAAAATAAAATATAACATTTACGTTTCGCTCTTAAACACTCACTCAGAACAGAAGTAACTACATACATATATAAATGACTATCTACTAAACAAAATTTCGGGACTATTCAGAATAAACAATTAACTGTATTCGGTGTCTGTAAGAGCAGTCTAAAATAATTTAAGAGAGAGAGAGAGAGAAAGAGAGAGAGAGAGAGAGAGAGAAAGGGGAAAAGACGAACAATTTACAATATCAGATCAGAACAAATTTAAATGGTTACGAACAACAAAGGAATATTTTGGAAAATGCTTCCACAGATGACAGCGGAGACGTTGCCTTGACAACTGTCTTTATTTGTAGATTATTTCTTACAAACGTTAAAATCATGAAGAACTGACATCATTGCACGCCAGATAAGTGCGCCAATATCCTCCTATGAAGAGGTATCTTAGGATAAGTGCTCCAATATCCTCCTATGAAGAAATATCTCAGGATAACTGCTCCAATATCCTCGTATAAAGAGGTATCTCATGATAAGTCCTCCAATATCCTCCTATGAAGAGGTATCTCAGGATAAGTCCTCCAATATCCTTCTATGAAGAAGTATCTCAGGAAAAGTGCTCCAATATCCTCCTATGAAGAAGTATCTCAGATAAGTGCTCCAATATCTTCATATGAAGAGGTATATTAGGATAAGTGCTCCAATTTCCTCCTATGAAGAGGTATCTTAGGATAAGTGCTCCAATCTCCTTCTATGAAAAAGTATCTCAGCACAAGTGCACATACTCCGTAGAACTAGCCTGAAGTCTGTTAAATTTAGGCATAAGGCTATAAGCAGTTCTGCTAAGGCATAAGGCTATAAGCAATTCCACTACCCATATAGATTATTACGGGACGGCACTCACCAACTTTCATGGAGTCCATTCCTCCTGATTTTTGTGTCCGGGTTTACCCCTGTAGTCTTTGACTCTCCCTGGCAAACCCGCAAGGTTTAGAATCAGAAAACAGGTCCAGCTGTCTTAGACAGGGCGTCAAGACTGTTTCCAATCTGGCAGTCAGCGAACCAGGGTTGGCTTTCTACAGTCAGGGTTGGCTTTCTACAGTCACGGTTGGTTTTTTTTACAGTCAGGGTTGGCGTAGTGTACCTGATCAAGATCCAGCCCAGCCTTTTTCGTTGGTGCCTCCGTTAACATGCCTAATCTGGCTACCTGGGCAGGGGGTGGGGGGGGGGGCGCCAGACTCCCCCATGGCAGTGGAGTGTTTTATAAAGATACTGCACATAACACCCTCCTTCCCTTCCCCCACCACCACCCCTTTTTTCTGATGTAACTGAGGAGCCACTCCTCGTCCACATTCAGTTCCCCATAGGTTGTTTAATTGGTCCTGCTGTCCGTCCAATATTTTCAACAATGACTTCTATAAGATCTCATCTCAGGATGTTGTCTTCTTATTTTGATGTTTGACCACGTGTCCACGATTCTTTCTGTTGTCCAGAGATCGTGTAGTCATGTCCATTCAAACCAAACTTCTTACTTAAACTCTTATGAAAGCTTGGTTTCTTCCATATGAGCTTCTGCCGATCTTAGTCGTTTCTTCAGATCTCTGACCATCTTCCTCGTCATCCATTATATCACGTGTCAGAGCACTAAGACAGAGGCCGGACATAGCGTCCCAGTCATTTCTTCATATCTTCACTGCCACCTACTGCTGACATGTTAGCGTTAGGGTTGGCTAACCATTGTTAAGAGCCTTTCCAAACTCTCTGTTAGTGCCAACAGTAACAGAGTTAGCCTGGCTAACGTGGAAAGGTTCACCATAGTTCCCGTGGTGGTGGAGTCTGTTAAAGAAGTATTTCACACTCCTTTCTCTTCAGCTCCACTCAAGAACTGAAACAGCTGCTACAACACACTCCCAATCCGACACTCCGATACAATGCTCTACTGTCAATCTTCGCCGCATAGTCTGCAAAATAAATACCCGGCTCACAGTTCCAGGTAGATAGAAGAAGAAGAAGAAGAAGAAGAAGAAGAAGAAGAAGAAGAAAAAGAAAAAAAAAACGAACGAGCATACTTTATTTTCAATGAGTTAAGAATTGGGCACACAGGCCCGTCTGACAATCTGCCCTTCATCATACAGCTTTCACTCAGTCACAGTTATTCAGCATTTGTTAATGAGCATAATAATCATGAAGACACAATTAAATATTTCATTCATTCATTTGCATGTCCCATGTGGAACTTTGCCTCCCTAACAACTCTTCTGTAGACCTCTCGGTTGTGAGCAAGATGGCCTGCTGCTGATGCATCCATTTGTAGATCATCAACAATGTCTTGCAGCCATCTTCGCCTTGGTCTTCTTCTCTTTCTTTTTCCCATTTTGTACCCTTCCAAGATGGTCTTCCCTAGATTATCATGACGTTTAATGTGTCCAAAATATTTAAGTTTTCTCTGTTTAATCCTCTTCACTAGCCAGCCTTCTTCAATATTAAGTTCTTGTAGTATAGATATATTTGTTCTTTTTTGTGTCCATGACATTTGAAGAACTCTTCTGTAGCATTTACATTCAGAGGCATTTATGTGTTTCTCAGCTGTTTTGTTAAGTGTCCAGGTCTCACAGGCATATGTTGTGATGGGAAAGATGCACGCCCTTAAAAATCTTATTTTTGTAGTTCTGTCTGTTCCTCTCCACAGCTTTTTTAGTTGTTTTACTTTCTGAAGAGCGATAGATGTCTTCCTTTTAATTTCCCTCATTGTATCTCCATTACTAGTTAGTAGTGATCCAAGATATTCAAAACTCTCCACTTATTCCAGTTTTTACTCATTGATACATATTTGAGCTGCCTTGTTTGTTTTGTCAGATGTCATCAATTTAGTTTCTTTGATTTAAGATAGAGGTTTTGCTCTTCGCTGTTCTTACGGACTGACATAATTAGTTTACATAATTAATAAATGTTTACATAAATAAATAATAACCTTATCTCTTGTCCATACACTCTACACTCTGATTTATGTAGCTACATGAAACAAACTTTCACTCTTACATTCATTCAAAGTTAACAAATTTATAGAAAAACAGTATAAAAAAATAAAATCACGGCATACTTTAAATATATATATTTAAAGTATGTCGTGATTTTATTTGTGTGTGTGTGTGTTTGTGTATACCTATACTTTTCATATGCAGAAGTAGATGCAGATACATATATTCACACATACATGCAAGTATACACCACAAATATACAAACACATGCACACATATATATTTACACACACATAAAACACATGCTGTCACATACGTACACAACACGCATGTTATATATATACACATATGCATTGATATATAAATATTTGTAATACACATACGTATATAATACACATACATACATATACACATATATATATACATGCACATACACACATACACATGTATAGAGATTTAAATCAGAATCTTAATGTGTTTAGTCATGCACTTAACAAAACAGCTGAGTAAGTTTTACATGAGTTGGCAGGGCATTCCAAAGGTGGGCAGCTGAGTAAGATAAACTTTTTATTTTAAACATGTCAAGCTTTGGTTTTGGGAGAATACAATTGCTTAAGCCTTGGCTGTGTTTGGGGTTGGATTTGAACAACGACCACAGATAGAATGAAGCATTGTGCGATAGAATTTTATGAATGAACTTGGCTTTTTTTAAAAAGAAATCTATTTTTGAGGGACAGAATATCAAGATGTTAGTCCTTATTTGTAATACGTGCTGCATGTTTGTCATCTATAAGATTTATTGCTTGTTTTCTGAAGTGAGTAAAATCTTTTCATATCTGACATGGAACAACAATCACAGATTGTGGAACAATAGTCCAGGTGTGTTTGTATTTCCGATATGAAATATATTTTTCTGCTGTCTGTGTCAAGAAAATGTTTAACTTGAGTAAACTTGAGTTTAATTTGTAGTGCAGTGAGCTTGGTTAGATTGTCTACATGACGATTCCCGTTGAGGTGGTGATGGGGAGAAGAAGAAGAAGAAGAAAAAGAAAAAGAAGAAGAGGAGGAAGAAGAAGAAGAGGAGGAGGAAGAAGAAGAAGAGGAAAAGAAGAAGAAGAAGAAGAAGAAAAAGATGAAGAAGAAGAAGAAGAGAAAGAAGAGGAAGAAGAAAAAGAAGAGGAGAAGGAAGAAGAAAAGGAGGAACAGAAGAAGAAGAAGAAGAAGACGAAGAAGAAGAAGAGGAGGAGGAGGAAGAAGAAGAAGAGGAAAAGAAGAAGAAGAAAAAGATGAAGAAGAAGAGAAAGAAGAGGAAGAAGAAGAAGAAGAGGAGAAGGAAGAAGAAAAAGAGAAAAAGAAGAAGATGATGAAGAAGAAGAAGAACAACAACAACAACAAGAAAAAGAAGAGGAAGAAGAAGAAGAGGAGAAAGAGGAGGAGGAAGAAGAGGAAAAGAAGAAGAAAATAAGAAGAAGAAGAAGCAGAGGAAAAAGAAGAAGAAGAAGAAGAATAAGAAGAAGAAGACGACGACATTCCATTATATCATATATCACAACATTAAAATTGTTTCTAGACATAACATCTCAATTTTTTGTGATACCTGTGACCCTCTTATTGTACAACATATCAAGTGTCACAGCACTAAGATGACCGCTGCACATTAAACCTTACTTACCCCTCCTGTCCACCCACCCACCTGTACGGGGGTGTGTTATTCGATTAACACCTGTACTTGAAACACAAAACAAGAAAATAAACAGACTATAATTACCTGGCCTGCTGACAAATCACTGATATAGTCAAAACAGCTAACACCATCTTCGGGTGGCGGGGCGGGGAGAACATACACCTCCAACATACATCTATGTCCAGCCTTATTCTATACAGGAAAACACACGCTTACTTCCAAATAATGAAAGCAGACTGCATAAATCCTTCAGTCTCTTTTCATTCTGTCAGTTTTGCGTCATCTTTAATTTTAATATCTCCTTATAAGATTGCATGGGCTGTTAACAGTGTATCACGTGCGATCGACATAATCTGCTGTTACCGTCAAACCTCTTTAGCTGGATCAGTTCTTGAGACAATGGCTTTCCTTTGTAACAGCGGTTCCCATACTGTTTCCGTCTGATGGCTTCTTTGTCTCCAAGTTTTTGGACCTACAAATATACTTTTACACTTGTTTCGTTCTGACCTCAATGTTGTTCATTTCTCCTTCACCACCTCTCGGGTCCAAATTTTTCTCCCTTCCCCGACCGCTCCTTAGGCCCCAATCTTTCTCCCTTTTCTCACTATCCCTCGGGCCCCCAATTTTTCTCCTTTTTCTCACCATCCCTCGGACCCCCAATTTTCCTCCCTTCACTCACCTCCTCTCAGGCCCCCAATTTTTCTCCCTTCCTCCACCTCAACACAGGATCGTCCTACCGCCCCTAGAGGATCAAAATATCCAGTTCTTGGAACCGGTGGTCTAGACAGAGCTTGATAAAGTGATGAGGATCACTGCTAGTCTGCATAGAGCTTGATAACTTGGTGAGGATCAGTCTAGGTAGGGCTTGGTAAAGTGGTGAGGATCACCGCTAGTCTAGGTACAGCTTGGTAAAGTGGTGAGGATCACCGCTAGTCTAGGTAAAGCTTAATAAAGTGGTCAGGATCACCACTAGTCTAGGTACAGCTTGGTAAAGTGGTCAGGATCACCACTAGTCTAGGTACAGCTTAATAAAGTGGTCAGGATCACCGCTAGTCTAGGTACAGCTTGGTAAAGTGGTGAGGATCACCGCTAGTCTAGGTACAGCTTGGTAAAGTGGTGAGGATCACCGCTAGTCTAGGTACAGCTTGGTAAAGTAGTGAGGATCACCACTAGTCTAGGTACAGCTTGGTAAAGTGGTGAGGATCACCGCTAGTCTAGGTACAGCTTAATAAAGTGGTCAGGATCACCACTAGTCTAGGTACAGCTTGGTAAAGTAGTGAGGATCACCGCTAGTCTAGGTACAGCTTAATAAAGTGGTCAGGATCACCGCTAGTCTAGGTACAGCTTGGTAAAGTGGTGAGGATCACCACTAGTCTAGGTACAGCTTGGTAAAGTGGTGAGGATCACCGCTAGTCTAGGTACAGCTTAATAAAGTGGTGAGGATCACCGCTAGTCTAGGTACAGCTTAATAAAGTGGTGAGGATCATCGCTAGTCTAGGTACAGCTTAATAAAGTGGTGAGGATCATCGCTAGTCTAGGTAAAGCTTAATAAAGTGGTGAGGATCATCGCTAGTCTAGGTACAGCTTAATAAAGTGGTGAGGATCACCGCTAGTCTAGGTAAAGCTTAATAAAGTGGTGAGGATCATCGCTAGTCTAGGTACAGCTTAATAAAGTGGTGAGGATCACCGCTAGTCTAGGTACAGCTTGGTAAAGTAGTGAGGGTCATCGCTAGTCTAGGTACAGCTTGGTAAAGTAGTGAGGATCATCGCTAGTCTATGTACAGCTTGGTAAAGTAGTGAGGATCATCGCTAGTCTAGGTACAGCTTGGTAAAGTAGTGAGGATCATCGCTAGTCTATGTACAGCTTGGTAAAGTAGTGAGGATCATCGCTAGTCTAGGTACAGCTTAATAAAGTGGTGAGGGTCATTGCTAGTCTAGATATAGCTTAATAAAGTGGTGAGGGTCATTGCTAGTCTAGATATAGCTTGGTAAAGTGGTGAGGGTCATTGATAGTCTAGATATAGCTTGGTAAAGTGGTGAGGGTCATTGCTAGTCTAGATATAGCTTAATAAAGTGGTTAGGGTCTTTCATTTTCTTATTTTGTATCACAATACAAACTTGCGCCCTCTGAAGGTCATGTTATGTCTGAGCGAAAGACAGATAGAGAGACATACAGACACCTAGACAGATAGATAGATGAATGGACGGGTCGATGAATAGATAGATAGATAGATAGATAGATAGATAGATAGATAGATCATCATCATCATCAGGTACCGTGTCGACTTTCGTTGCTTATTATGCTTCTCCAGAGTACCCGATCCTTCATGCAGGCCATCAGCTCAGTTGATGATCTCCTCTCACACCATCCCGTCAGACTGTCCAGTATCATTTCTCTTGGTTTTCCTCTTGATCTTCTTCCTTCTATTTTCCTGTTGTTATAATATTTTCAATGCCCCCTCTTCTCATTGCATGTCCTATGAAAGTCTCTCTCTTATCTTTTTTAGTAGGTTTTTTTTTTGGTCTCTCCAGCTCTTCTCATACACTCTTCATTAGTTATTTTTGCTGTCCAGGGGATTGACAAAATTCTTCTAATAAACCACATTTCTGCTGCTTCCAATGATTTTTGTGCAGACTTGCCGATTGTCCATGATTCACTTCCATATAACAAGATAGGTTCAATATAGCATTTTAGAACTCGTTTTCTAACATTCATTGATAACGATGTGTTGAATCACATGTTTCTCATTCTCTGAAATGCAGTCTTTGCTTGGCCTATTCTGTTCCTAATTTCTGTTCTGCATTTCCCATCTGAAGTTATTACTGATCCAAGGTATTTGAATTTCTGCATCTGCTTTAGAATAGTTCCGTTTAATTTTTTACTGCATGCTGGTGGATTCTGTATCTTAGATATAACCATAGTCTCTGTCTTTTTGATGTTCAAAGTAAGGCCTTTCTGTTCACTTTTTTTGGCGACTTTATCCAAGAGATTTTGCAGGTCTTGTTGGTTCTCAGCTATCAGTACTGTGTCGTCAGCATACCGAAGGTTGTTAATATTGTATCCTCCAATTTTTATGCCTGATTCTGTGATGATCGTTATTAGAATATTCTCGCTGTACACAGAAAAAAGGTCTGGAGATAGTACACATCCTTGTCGCACCCCTTGTTTTATAGGTTGATACTTTCCAGTTCTATTTTCAACTCGAATTGCTGCTTCTTGCTGCCAGTATAGATGTTTTACAATCCTCAGGTCTTTGCCGTCTCTATTGATATCTTCAAGCATTTTAATAATCTCATTATGTTTAGATACATACATACATACATGCATACATACATACATACATACATACATACATACATACATACATACATACATACATACATACATACAAATGTCCATATACTGCGTCTGATTTATCATTAACTCTTGCGAACACAACTGTCAGTGTGATTTATATAACCTGTTATCTCCCTAGGATTTATTCATTGCTATTTCGACCTTGACCCAAATTGTCACTGAACATTCTCACAGTCCACCTTCTAAAACCCACAGTCTGGAGCCTTATCCCATCTAATCTAACATAAATTCCACTTTCAGTCTTGATCTGTAAAACGTCTTAAAGCAGTGGTTTATATCCTGGGGGACGTGGGTAGACGAGAAGAATTTGGATAATGGTGGCAAACAGATACAAATGTTTGAAAGAAAAACAAAACAGAACCTATAATAGTAACAAAAAATTTTGCTAATATGAAGTTGTACAATTTATGGAAGTAGGCTGCCAAGGGGTACTCAGTCGAAAAAAGGTTGGGAACCACTGCGCTAAAGCCTTGTATTGTCTGACCTTTTATCTTTTTAATTGCTCATCAGACAGTTGCAGGACTTCTCATAGCGGCTGTAACCAAGAAAACTGAACGTCTGAGAAGTGAGATTTTTAATAAAGAAGCTTACAGATGGACCATAAGGACTGCTTTAACCGGTCATCAATATGTTTTAGGCCTGTTTAGTACCGTTTTGATCAAATAATGTAAAAATATAAAAGAAGCTGATTGTCAGGAAAGCGTTTAGCTGGCTTCTGACAAAGGGAAGCGCCAAAGAAGTGAATTTGGTTCAGTTAGTCAGTTTATGCGAATCTTAGTTCTATGTGTCAATATAAAGTTCAAAGTTCAAACTTCAGACTCCGGATTCACTGCATTCGGGACAACCCCATATATGCCAAGCTGCATGCTGTAAGGAGTGGAAAAATAAGCAAGCAGTGACCCGGTTTTGATTGGAAATCCCACTGGCCAGAGACGGCCACGTTTTGAATGGAAATCCCCAGGCCTTCGAGTCTGGCGCTGACCAGGTATATAAGACGAGAAAAGAAGAAAAGGGGGATAAGTTTAGTATGTGCATTGTAATCAGGATTGAAATCATATTATTCAAGGAACCTTTTTTTATGAATCAATAACGCGTGTGGAAATGTATAATTATATGGACATCATGTGCATAGGATTCGTTGATTTGTGTTGCCTTATGGATCAGAATTTTGTAAATACAAGGATCGTGATTTTATTTTTAAAAAAGGGATTGTTGTCTCGTGTTCCTGTTATTTACATGTAAGGTGTGAACGTATGGGGTAATCAGCCTTCCACCACTCAGTACGACGGCGGCCAGACAGAATAAAAGATTGAATAATAATTCACGTCAGTAAAAGCAAATATAAAATACTAATATCCATAAACAATAATTACTACAATGCCGCGGCATCCATCCAAGAATATGTTTGGTAATTGTCCCTGTCAAGTGTTGGTTGTTTACGATGCGTTTTCTGCCACACAGTTCAGATTTCCTGCAGCGCCTTTAATCTGTCCTAGCTCCCGTAGTCTTTTCACAGCTATATACTGTGTTCTTCCATTCCCGTTCTTCATTCTCCCGCAGTCTGTCCAATACAACCTTAGCAATGTCCCTCTTGTACGTGGCAGTATTACCCACAGTAGGTAACTTGATAGTACTTCTTCGTTCACGGGGACAATAGTGGCCTTCGCGACAACCCACGACAGGTAACATGGTCGTACCTCTTCGTTTTACGAAAACTATGATAGGTAACATGGTCGTACCTCTTCGTTTTTGCGAAAACTATGATAGGTAACATGGTCGTACCTCTTCGTTTTACGAAAACTACGATAGGTAACATGGTCGTACCTCTTCGTTTTACGAAAACTATGATAGGTAACATGGTCGTACCTCTTCGTTTTACGAAAACTATGATAGGTAACATGGTCGTACCTCTTCGTTTTACGAAAACTATGATAGGTAACATGGTCGTACCTCTTCGTTTTTGCGAAAACCAACAAAGTAGAATGTAGTGACAGAAGACAGTGTTGGATGATTCGTTTCCTGCTTTCATTGTTGTAGTTTTCAACGTAGTTATTATGATGATGACGGCACAATCCTGCTCTCAGTCTCACCTTAAGTCTGTCACCGTCCCTATTTAAGTACGAGGGGAAGTCACTAAGTAACTCGCAAATTGAAATATTTTATCAGTGGCAGTTGTCAGGTAGTATTTAAATATATCCTTAGATAGTACCATCAACTAACGTTATAATAGTTGTATGTAGGGGGCGCTGGGAGTTAACTGCGCATGCACAAAGCAATAACAAAATGGCTACCAAACTGTTACTGTGTATTAAAGAAGAATAGAGAAGTGTAGTGCGATTTTTGTGGGCTAAAGGACATTCAGTTGAGGACATTCGTAAGGAAATGATTACAGTTTATGCTGAAAAGTGTTTATCACGTAAAGCGGTCTACTACTGGATAAAAGAATTTTCTCAGGGACGCACCGAAATTATTGACAAAGTCCGACTTGGCCGTCCTGTTCAGATTGCATCAGAAGCGACTGTGCAACGTGTGAATGAGATTATCAGAGCTGATAGACGAGTAACGATAGACAGTGTAGCAAGAGCAATCGGATGTTCACATGGCTTAGCCTACAGAATAATGCATGAGCAATTGAATTTTCGGAAAGTTTGCTCACGGTGGGTACCCAGAGATCGGAACGATGAACACAAAATGAACCGATTTGGTTTGTCATTGCAGCATCTCTGTCATTACGCATATGAAGGTGAAGACATGCTCCAAAGGATTATTACTGGAGACGAATCTTGGGTGCACCACTACCAACCCGAATCAAAACGTGCCTCAATGCACTCGTCATCGCCATGCGCAAAAAAATTCAAGATTACGGCTTCAGCGGGGAAGGTTATGCTGACAGTGTTCTGGGATTATCAATGAGTGTTGTTAACCAAGTTCCAGAAGTATGGTGGCAGTGTGAATTCTGTATCGTACTGTGAAGTTCTGTCGATGCCACGGGATGCAGTTCGAAGAAAACGTCCTGGTCTGCTGACTAGAGGTGTGCTTCTCCTTCATGACAATACCAGACCACAAACGGCTTAGTTAACCCAAAAGAAAATTAAGCAGTCGGGTTGGGAAGTTTTTGAACATCCACCCTATAGTCCTGACTTAGATCCAAGTGATTTTCACCTGTTTGGTCCATTGAAAAACCACCTTGGCGGGAGAAGATTCTCAAGTGACGAAGAGGTGGAAACATAAGTAAAAAAAAAAATGGTTCAGAAATCGGACTCCGGATTTTTACGCCATGGGTATTGCATCACTGATTACACGATGGGACAAATGTATCACTGTTGGTGGCGATTACGATGAGAAATATGGGAATAATGTAGGTTCAAAAATTTTAAGTTTTCAAATTACTGTCAGATTTAGTTAGTTTTTTTTTTTTGTAACAGGCATTTGCGAGTTACTTAGTGACTTCCCTAAGGTCTCCTATCTGTGTGTCTGTGTCTTTCCTTCTGTCTCTTGTTGTCCGTTGTTCCGTTCCATTTTTTACGTCACTTTTCATCCCCTTAGTCCCACTATTATTTTTTTTTATAATGAACAATTAGTGTTATGTTCCTGGACTTGCTGCATCAACACGTATAATGTCTTTCTGTTTTGCTGGGAATGATGTGGCAGACAGACTTGCTGGACAGGCAGAAATAAAGGGCAGGCCGACAATGGACAAGGGGGACATTATTAAGACTGTATTGGACAGACTGCGGGAAAATGAAGAGCGGGAACAGAAGAACACTGTATCTGTGAGGAGACTGCTGGAGCTCTCTCTCTCTCTCTCTGAACCTTAAGTGCCCAGGGCACATGGGGCTTCCGCAAGGGTTTTCCACAAATGCCTGTCTTTCGCCTTTTTTTCTGCTCTTGCCTAGGTGAGCCCTCTATTGCTCAACATCCTTTCTATTGTTCTTCTCCATGTCTCTTTTGGTCTACCCTTACTTCTGCTCCCCTGTGGTGTCCATCTTAGTGCTATTTTTGGTAGTGAGTTGTCAGTCATTCGGAGCACATGTCCCAACCATCGCCAGCGTCTTTCCTCAATAATTGTTGTCAGGATGCTGGAGCTAGGACAAGTTAAAGGCGCTGGCAGGAAATCCGGACTGTCTGGCAGAAAACGCTTCGTAAACAACCAACATTTGACAGGAACTGTCAGCAAACATACTCTTGGGTGGATGCTGCGGCATGCATAGGAGCATATATGGGGTTGTCTCGAATGCAGTGAAGCCGGATTATGATTTTTGAACTTTGTTTTACTTTTATGTCATCCCATTACCAACACTGTCGCATTCTACAATAAAGTATACAAGTATATGGGTTACTATGTGTTTTCTAGACGTTCAGGTCGTACTACATCATTCAATTAATCTTGCGACGATGTGAAAGTTAGTCATTTGGGTTATGTTATTATTGAAATTGGTCATGGGGGGGGGTGGGGGCTTCCGGCAAGAATTTTGAGAGGACAGCTGTGTGGAAGAAAGAGGGTGAATGTACGAAAGTAGTGTATTTTTCTGTCTACTTGAAAACTGAAACAGTGATTTAAACATGGAGTATTAATATGTGTGAGATGTAGGAGTTCGGCTTATGCTTGGACCCGTTCTTCAATATTAGAGGTCGTTCTCGAGTTACATTCGGACCTGGAGTGTTCATTTATTTTGGCGATGTTGTAACTTCAGCTGTCACTGTTTAGTACATGAGTTTTCATACATACGCCATCCATCGTTAGATAACGGCTTACACGCTTGAGGAGCAAACATATACAGTGGAAACGATAATCAAATATTGTGAATCAAGTAAAGGTTTGCCTAAGAATTCTTAGCTGAAGGTTTTGAAAATTCCATTATTTCTTAATTTAGAATTCTAAGCTGGAAAATATACGTTCCAGGGCGAGTACGGTTTTGTCCTTAAACACCGTAGAAAGTAAGACGATAAATCAGCCTAGAGTACATGAGCAGTGGAGTAGTTTTCTCTCTCTCTCTCTCTCTCTCTCTCTCTCTCTCTCTCTCTCTCTGAACCTTAAGTGCCCAGGGCACATGGGGTTTCCGCAAGGGTTTTCCACAAATGCCTGTCCTTCGTCTTTTTTTCTGCTCTTGCCTAGGTGAGCCCTCTATTGCTCAACATCCTTTCTGTTGTTCTTCTCCATGTCTCTTTTGGTCTACCCTTACTTCTGCTCCCCTGTGGTGTCCATCTTAGTGCTATTTTTGGTAGTGGAGTAGTTACACTGGTCTTTTAGCACGATGGGTGTTGATGCGAATTTGAAATGAGAAACACTGCCAGAGCTGTCTAACTAAATGTAGAAATGGATGCCTAGTTAGGTCTGCAGACAGGCGCTCATGTGACATACAAATAGCACTATTCCCCTTCTTTGACGTCTTTTTTTTCTGTCAGCTGGTATTTTTCAAAATAATTTCTTTCTCTCATTTCCCGGCCGATCGCCTGCATCTACTTTGAGCGTACACACATTTGTCTGGGTGCATTTTGTGCTCGTTTATCTTACAAAGAGGGTACCAAAATAGTTAAATGGTTAGTTTTTCATCTTTTTTGTGATTTTTTTTAAATTGTGTTGTTTTTGTATCTCTTGTATCTTTTCTTCAAATCTTTGGCCTTCTTACTTTCCATTTTATCACGTGTCGAAGCACTAAGATAGGGACTCGACATAACAGCCCAATGTTTTCTTCAAATCTTGAAAAATGGCATTTGACAAAATATGGGACCGCTGTAATTTCTTCATTTATACCTGCTTATCCTACCTTCCATTATTCTCTATTCTGCCCATTTTCCTTACTCCTTCTATTTGTTTGTAAAACTGAACCACACACCTCTGTCAATCTTTATTACTAGAACAAGTTTTACTGCAGTCGTCATGTCCCTTATCTCTCATCATACACTGTTTCATAGTTTGTTATCCTCTTTCTGTTATTATCTGGATTTTTTTATTGTTTGTGTACATTGTTTAGTTTATTGGATTGTTTGTATGTTATTGTCTAGTTTTACATTGGCTTTGTATGTTATTTCTAGTTAATTGTATGCTATTGTCCTGTTTCTTATTGGTTTTGTATGTTGTAGTTTAATATCGTTAAATATTGGCTTTGTATATTATTTCTAGTTTCTTGTATGCTATTGTCTTATTTCTTATCGATTTTGTATGTTGTAGTTTAATATCGTTAAATATTGGATTTTCACGTTATTGTCTTTTAAATGTGCATTCCAAGTTTATGGAGCAGGAGAATTTTTTAAAATAAGAACTGTTCGCAATTTTTATTCCATCATTTGAACACGTGAGCTCACTCGCTCTGTTTCTTTATGATTAGTTTGGACGAAATTACTTTTCAGAAGATAATTACTTGGCACAATATGGCGATTTCTTTCTTTTTTACGCGTATCATTATTTTCAGTTATAATTTTCTCATAGGACTTGTCACACATATCTTGACATGCCGCATGAAGATGTACACCTTTCAAATATGTATTTGCCAAGAAGAAATAGCACAATCCTGTGGAAGGGAACATAGAAAGTAAAGGTAACAAGACTAGAAAAAAAGTGATACATTAGCATGGTTTCCATTTATGTTATTTTCATTTGCCGGCCTTATAGGGTTAAAGATATAAACTAAACCGAACAATAAACATGGAAAGAAACATTGGCAGCAAGAAGGTTAATCTAGATTATTCTAAGATTTAGGAGATTAAATGACAGATTGGCGTTTTCTAAATCTAAATGAGATGTTTTGTAGAACGAACGTAGAGGGTAAAAGATCGTTTCTGAACTAAATGTAGAGTTCAATCGATTGTCGCCCTCAGAATAAATGAATAATTTATGGCTTTCCGGCGCTCATGATATCTGAGAGAGTGTGGACTTGAAACAGTGGATGGGATTATTGCACAGAAATGTGACAAAACTGTAAATGTCAGAAAATGATAAATCGATAGGACATTCAGAAGTAGGATTAACTGAGTGTTTGGAAATATCTAATATTTACAGAGTTTAATCCGTAGTGGAACGATAACCACATTGATGGTGTCAAAATCCATAGCGCTCTAATGTATATTAGAACAGGAATTGTAAAAATTTCAGTTTGAAATCTCTCTGTCATTTTGTCAAAGACTTTTAAGAAAAAAAGTCATTTTAAAAGTCTTTTCTTCAGACGTGGCTATAGTGTGTGTGTCAAAATATTAACGGAAAAATCAGATCCAGTGAATAATTAACGTTTAATAATCAGGACTATTCTTCTTCTTCTTCTTCAGCTTTCCCAGCCATTAAGGCTCATTTTGCTGCAGAGAAAGTTCGCCTCCATTCCTCTCTATTCCTACTCTTCTCTCTCCAGTTGGTGACACCAATTTCTTTTATATTCTTTTATATGTTGTCTTTCCATCTCTGTCTTGGTCTACCACTTGGTCTTGTTTCCCTCATCTCTTGTGCATAGATCATTTTTGTTTGTCTGTTCTCTTCCATTCTTTCTACATGCCCCAGCCAGCGTAGTCTGTTCAGTTTCAAGACATTTATAATTCGTTGGGATTTAAATAAGCTGTTCAGTTCAGTGTTCTCTCTAGCTCTCCATTCTCTACTGTTGGTATCCTTTATCGGCCCAAAGATTCTTCTTAGGATCTTGTTCTCAAAGATCTGCAACTGTTGTTCATATGTCTTTGTTGTATTCCACGTTTATGACCCATACATGATGGCAGATCTTATTATAGTTTTGTAGATTGTTGTTTTGGTGTTTTGTGACAGGATTTTGGGTTTTAACAGGTGTTGCAAGGCAAAGTATATTTTATTCCCTGTCTGTACTCTGATTTTAATTTCCTTGCTTACTGTGTTGCTTCTGTTGAAGGTTGTGCCTAGATATTTGTATGTTTCTGCTTTCTTAATAATCATAGCTCCAACATTTATATAGTCTAGATCATTCTGCATCTAGTCTCTTGACACCTTCATATACTCTGTCTTATCTTGGTTAATGGTCAAGCCCACTTCTAATACCACATTTCTCAGGTGTATGCAGGTATTGATGATTTCTTGCATAGTCCCCCCCCCCCCCAACCACCAAGTCGACGTCATCAGTGTATCCTAGTATTTTAGCTTGTTTTTCTGTACTGCTTTCATCTTTCACTTTTCTGATTACTTTTTCTAATACTAGGTTGAATAGTAATGGAGATAATGTATCACCTTGTTGTAAACCAGTTCTTATAGAGAATGGTTCTGACTTCTTCCTTTATATATTACCATATTTTGTGTATCCTCCATACATATTCTGGTCAGATTGATTAATTTATTAGCTATTTCAAATTCTTTCATAATTTTCCATAATCTGCGCCTATCTATGCTGTCATAAGCTTTCTTGAAGTCAATGAAGACATTATGTACTTCTTTCCCATATTCCCAGTACTTTTCTGCTCTTTGACGTAGATGAAATCTTTATTTGGTCTATTAGTTGATCTATTCTTTATAAAACCTCCCTAATAGTCTCCCAGTATGTTCTCGCTGTATTTTTTAATCTATTTAAAGTATAATAAACAGTATTTTATAGCTTGTTTTTAGTCGGGATATTCCTCTGTAGTTTTCACACTTGCTCCTATCGCCTTTTTTTAATACTGGGATCAGTAATGATACTCTCCATTCTCTAGGGAGTTTTTCTTCTCTCCATATTTCTTGTATTCGTGCACATATCTGTTCATGGAGATTTAGACCTCCTTCTTTAATCAGTTCTGCAGCAATTCCATCTGAACCCACTGCTCTGTTGTTTCATAGGAACAACAATAGGACCATTCCCTACGTCACTTTCATGTTCAGTATTCCTGGCTCATCCACCCTCATTTATGCATGTGAAAGCTGGAAAACAACTAAAGAAATGGACAAGAAATTAGACTCTTTTGAAAACAAATGCTTAAGGAAAATATTCGGCATAAAGTGGAACGAATTCAAGAACAATGCAGAGATAAGACAGATGACTGAACAACAACCAGTCTCATGGGTGATCAGGAAAAGGAGATGGACATATGTTGGTCACTTGATGAGAAGAAACGGTCAGAGAATCCCAAAACAAACTATCAAATGGAACACAACAGGCTGAAGAAATAGAGGTCGACCACGTGAAACTCTTGAGAGGACATTGTTAAGAGAAGCCAGTTTTGTAGGCATAAAATCCCTTAATGAGGTTGAAAAGCTTGCTGAAAACAGGAAAACTTGGCGAACTACTTTGCGAGCCCTATCTTAAGTTTAACAGCAAGGGAAGGATAAGATTCATGGCTATTATAACGTGAAGTAAAGGTAAAATAAAATCCTTTGATGAGGTTGAAAGACTCGCCGAAGACAGGAAAAATTGGCGAACTACTTTGCGAGCCCTATGTGACGTTTAACGGCACGGGAAAGATATAAGATAAGATAAGAAAGGTAAAATCCCCGTTTCCATGCCAATGAGTCATATTGGAAATAGCATGTTAGGTCCATATATTCAAGACCATCGGCACATGAAAGGGCTATTATGCAAATTGTTTTTCACTTTTAATATTCCAGTCTGTTGGCCTGGTCAACTTGTAGCGAGAAAATAAATGCCTTGCCCCGGCTGAACCTCACGTTGCAGGTCGGTATTCAGGAATATTTTCTAATATTTAGAAAAGTGTGTATAATAGCACTGAATACTAAAAGTACACGTATATAAAATATTGGAAGACAAAGGTTATAAGAATAAGCAGGGACGAATTTAAAAACGAAACTATTGTAATGTAAGAGTAAATATAAACGTAGATACAGTGGAGCAGGTGACAAAACACAGTATTGAGACACATGATAGCAGATGACGGAAAATGGTCAACAGAAATCAGTAGAAGAAGTTGTACTTATACTATCTCCCCCCTCTCTCTCTCCCCTCTCTCTCTCCCCTCTCTCTCTCTCCTCTCTCCCTCTATCTCCCTCTCTTTCTCCCTTCCTCTCTCTCTCCCTCTCTTTCTCCCTTCCTCTCTCTCTCTCCCTCTCCCTCCCTCTCTCTCCTTCTCTCTCTCCCTCTCTTCCCTCTCTCTCTTCCTCTCTCTCCTCTCTCCCCTCTCTCTCCTTCTCTCTCTCCCTCCTTCTTTCTCTCCCTCTCTTCCCTCTCTCGCTTCCTCTCTCTCTCCCTCTCTCTCTGATCCTTAAGTGCCCAAGGCGCATAGGGTTTCGGCAAGGGTTCTCCACAAACGCCTGTCCTTTGCCTTTTTTTCCCGCTCTTGCCCAGGTGAGCCCTTTATAGACCAACATCCTTTCTGTTGTTCTTCTCCATGTCTCTTTTGGTCTACCCTTACTTCTGCTCCCCTGTGGTGTCCATCTTAGTGCTTTTTTTGGTAGTGAGTTGTCAGTGCTCCTGAACACATGTCCCAGCCATCGCCAGCGTCTTTCCTCAATAATTGCCGTCAGTGGCTTCATCTCCATTTCTGCCAACAAGACTTGAATGTACAGAAGAAAATAGGTCCAATTTTGTGGATAGAGTAGGTTCAATTTCGTGGATAGAAATAAAAACATATTAGTACTAATAAATAAAACTGAAAAGGGAAATAATAAAAAACATTATAACTAGACAGGTCAAATATCTAGGTCATATCAAGAAGGATAATACAACAGTGATAATATCTAGGCCATACCAAGCAGCACAATCTTCTTATATCTTATATCCTTCCCGTGCCGTTAAACGTCACATAGGGCTCGCAAAGTAGTTCGCCAATCTTTCCTGTCTTCGGCGAGTCTTTCAACCTCATCAAAGGATTTTATGCCTATTAATTTGGCCTCTCTTAACAATGTCCTCTTTAGAGTTTCACGCGGTCTGCCTCTTTTTTCTTTAGCCTGTTGTGTTCCACTTTATAATTTGTTTTGGGATTCTCTGACCGTTTCTTCTCATCACGTGACCAACATATGTCCATCTCCTTTTCCTGATCACCCGTGAGACTGGTTGTTGTTCAGTCATCTGTCTTATCTCTGCATTGTTCTTGAATTCGTTCCACTTGATGCCGAGTATTTTCCGTAGGCGTTTGTTTTCAAAAGAGTCTAATTTTCTTTTCTATTTCTTTAGTTGTTTTCCAGCTTTGGCATGCATAAATGAGAGTGAATATTAGATTTGAAATGAATAATCTTAACTTGGTTTTTGTGCTTATAACTTTTGAATGCCATATGTACTCAAGATTCTTGAAGGTCAATGCTGCTTCTGCAATCCTAATTCTAGCTTCCTTTCTAGTGTCACCATCCTGGTCTATGTAGCTGCCAAGGTATGCAAATTGATTGACTTCTTCAATATCTGTCCCTTCTATGTTTATTTTTCCATTTTGATTAATGGGAAGTTTCATTATTTTTGTTTTGTCCTTGTTAATTTCAATACAATAGTGATAATCTCTAGGTCATACCAAGAAGAGTAATACAATAGTGATAATATATAGATCATACCAAGAAGCATAATACAATAGTGATAATCTCTAGGTCATACCAAGAAGCATAATACAACAGTGATAATATATAGATCATACCAAGAAGGATAATACATTAGTGATAATATCAAGGCCATACCAAGAAGCATAATACAATAGTGATAATGTATAGATCATACCAAGAAGGATAACACAATTTTGATAATATATATGTCATACCAAGAAGGATAATACTACAGTGATAATATATATATCATATCAAGAAGGATAATACAATAGTGATAATATATATATATCTCATATCAAGAAGGATAATACAACAGTGATAATATATATATATCATATCAAGAAGGATAATACAATAGTGATAATATATATGTCATGCCAAGAAGCATAATACAATAGTGATAACATTTTTAGATGGAAAAGTAGGAGGAAAAAAAGATCAAGAGGTCGACAAGTATATAGATTACAGGACAAGTTAAAACGATGGAACGGATTTAGTTCGGCCGGCGTGCGCTGTGAGAACGAATGGCAGAACAATGTGTAGAACCGTTACATTACGTCGAGAGAGCGGGGGACCATCCACTTTTACGTTCAATATTTATGTTCGCCATAATTGCTACTGCATCTTTTATGCTGTTTTTGGCAGATTGTAGTCGTTATTTTGTCTTATTCACAACATTAGTCATTAAATTCTGTGGGGTCTGACATGGATTTCTTCAACATATTTCTACCGTGCAAACCAGAAACGATGTAGCTCACTAAGTCTGTACTATCTGCATCCCATCTTCTCATTTTCCCCCTATTAGTTTCCGTTTTATCACGTGTCAAAGCACTAAGATAAGTGCTGGATAGACATAACATTCCAGTTGTTTCTTAAGTCTTTGACCAACTTACTTCCACATACCGTGTGTCCGTAACGTCTTGGTGCGTTTTGAAACTAATAAATCATCAGAACTATATATGGCAAAGCCATATTACTGACGCTACATAAAAGATTAAATAAAACTTTGTTTTTATTTTTGTTTGGATTTGTGCATTTGGTTTTTCATTAGTAGTTAGTCACGTGACGGTGACACAATTAAAAAACGTCATTCTCCAACATGTGACGCAATACAAAATGTCATGCCTTCAACACGTGACACAATACAAAACGGCATTCCTCCCTCATATGACGCAATACAAAACGCCATTCCTTCAACATATGACGCAATACAAAACGCCATTTCTCCAACATATGACGCAATACAAGGATATCTATAGAGCAACAAACGAAAGCCGCATAGAATTCCTCTAAGCGTATCTAACAAACACGTATGATTTATTCTTTCATTTTGCGTATATTTTCAATGTATAATTATGATTATGAAAACAAATAGAATTCAAACTGCACAATGTATTTCACGTGTCAAAGCACTGAGATCGACGCTCGACATAACATCCCAGTCTTTTCTACGTTACCTTTGACCCTCATACTTCCTAAATTTATCTCGTGTCACAGCACTAAGATGAGGATTACCCTTGCTTAGCCCCTCTTTTTTCTTTCCTGGGAAAGATTCCTTATAGGTGCACATTCAATGTTCCAGACAGCCTGTGTCGGAACGACCTGACCTGGATTTCTCCACAGATTTCCGGGAGCAGTATTACTGAATCTTCCAGACAATTTCTGTCCTACAGATCTTCCCATGTGGAAGAGAGCTATATAAGATCTAATTCTTCCTCTAATTAAAATTCCCGCTTCCATGTCATTAAAGCATATGGGGGTATACGGTGTTAGGTCCATATTTTGCAAGACCTTCGACACATACAAGTCTGATGTGGTCAGTATCACGCCTGGCCGCTTTATCTTCCCAGATTTCTCTGGTGCCCATTTTTAGAGGCTTGGTCCACCCCGGAGCCTTTCTGGCGTGTACCAGAAAAAAAATCTCCGGTATGATGGAACAGAACATGCAGCTTCTGAACAACGACCCCCATCCACTTCCCAGAGTATGTTTCATGTTATTCCACAAAGCATCTAAATATTATATATAACCTGTCTACAGAAATCAATATCCCCACAAGATTCTGACACTTTCTTATATAGGAGATTTATTTATAACAATGTGAGGTTATTCTTTTCAGTTTCTTCTCCACGTTAAGAAGTTCAATTTGTACCGTGGGAAGTAAGTGGTTCTCCTATTTTAACGTACTGTTGTACTGGTGGGAAGTAAGCGGTTCTCCTATTTTAACGTACTGTTGTACTGGTGGGAAGTAAGCGGTTCTCCTATTTTAACGTACTGTTGTACTGGTGGGAAGTAAGCGCTTCTCCTATTTTAACGTACTGTTGTACTGGTGGGAAGTAAGCGCTTCTCCTATTTTAACGTACTGTTGTACTGGTGGGAAGTAAGCGCTTCTCCTATTTTAACGTACTGTTGTACTGGTGGGAAGTAAGCGCTTCTCCTATTTTAACGTACTGTTGTACTGGTGGGAAGTAAGCGCTTCTCCTATTTTAACGTACTGTTGTACTGGTGGGAAGTAAGCGCTTCTCCTATTTTAACGTACTGTTGTACTGGTGGGAAGTAAGCGGTTCTCCTATTTCAACGTACTGTTGTACTGGTGGGAAGTAAGTGGTTCTCCTATTTTAACGTACTGTTGTACTGGTGGGAAGTAAGTGGTTCTCCTATTTCAACGTACTGTTGTACTGGTGGGAAGTAAGTGGTTCTCCTATTTTAATGTACTGTTGCACTGGTGAGAAGAAAGCGACTTGGTTTAGATAAGACCGTCTTGGAATGGTACATAACAGGAAAAAGAAAGAGAGGAAGGCCAAGGAGAAGATGGCTGCAAAACATCGTTGATAATCCGCAAATGAGTGCATCTGCAGCAGGGCATGTTGCTTACAAAACTAGAGACCTACAGGAGAGCTGTTAGGGAGGCGAAGTTCCTCAATGGACATGCAAATGACTGCCTGTTGTACTGCTGGGAAGCAAGCGACTATCTTATTTTGATGTACTGTTGTACTGGTAAGAATCCATTTTATCATGATGGCGTCTTTCAACAGTCTTGTGTCCCCAAGACTTTGGTGGCTCATCATGGTTGTTATCTTATATAAATCGTGCTTGATGTGACATTGATAACAAACTTCACAGACACATTGCCAACTCGACCTGATTTCAAGAAATCATGATCGTAACCTCAAATACATTTAGATCAGTTCAATTTATGTCCACCAGCGAACATAAACAATCGTAAACAGACAAAACATCAAGGGGCACAACTTGTTTTGATAGTAGTTGATGCTGAATGAAGTCTGACAACGCATCATGAATCATAAACACACAATTCTGAATGAACACGTGATATATCGAACATAAATAATGAATGGCATGGAAATATATGTGAATTCAAATGCATCAAACTGCATGTGAATTTAACAGTTGATGATGATTAGTTCAACTGAAAATGTCCCAGTGTTCCATGACTAACCAATATTACACAAGACTGGTCAGCAATATATACAATCACATCACCTTTTTAGACAGACCACATTTTCTTGATCAGCCCGCAAACCATCTTTAGGCCTGTAATATAAATATTTCTTTTTTAACTTCAATCTATCATTCTTCATGCACATTTTTAACAGCTTACACTTATGACAACTTATTTTAAAAATCTTACATAAGTAAGGATGCACAGGTGGAGATCGCTGCTGAACTATATTTCTTACCACAATGCAGAATTACTGAAAACACGAGACAAAAACTTCCACCCACAAAACAACAACACGCTCTGTAGACCTGGCCACGCTCGCGATTGAAATGAATCCCCTTACAATCTAAGAACTCAAAACTTTACTCGGAACTTATTTCGTTTCGCTTCATGTCTGCCACCAGACGAAACGAAACAAAGCATGTTCACAGAAGTATGTTTATAATAATTTAATGTTTTCTTATTATAAACATCCTGCCACATCCCATGGCAGTTTCTCAGTCTTGTATCAACATAGCAGGAAGGAATTTACTGATAAGTTTTGATAGTCGTATTTTCCTTATCCCGAGGAGACAATGCAGGTCGATGTGGGTGGCACCACGTCTGGCAATGTTTTCCTCTCCACTTTCAAAAAGGAGTTAAGTGTGCTCAATTTTACATCTTCGGTGGCTGGGGCGTGTCTGGCTGATTTCAAGCAAGGACCTCCGTGTGAGAGAAGAATGTGACTGGCTAGACAAATGTGCCAAATATTTCCCGACTATTCCGCAGAAAGCTGTCACCTCTTTCCACGACATGAGATAGTCAGTTTGTGGCATAGTTGCTTCTGAAGTCGCACACAAATAAACTGTGCTGAAATTACTAACCATGTCATGTTTTTTTTTAAATACTTAGAATTAAGATAAAAATTTCTCCTAAAAGCGAATCAGAATCAATTTCAGTTGGATTAAACTTCAAGCAAAAGGCAAATTCTAAAATATTATTTTCCATTCCAGTTCTCCTATTTTGGTTCGCTTTATTAAAAAAAAACCTTATTTCTAAAGTAAAAAAAAATGTGTAACATGTGAGAGGAGTCTATTTATAAGATTTCAGCGTTATCCATTTAAAAATTAAAGAAAAGATGTCGCTTTTTTTTTGGAACAAGTTATCTTTTATTCCTTTTTCCTTCTAAAGACACACATTACAAACAGGGACAGTTTTAGTATTCTGGAGGCCTATTTCAGGATTAACAGGCCAGGACATCTCCACAGGAGGTCCTGACAGATGACGAGAATGTAACAAAGGCTGGATGCAGACTGTGAATAATGGGGGGGGGGGGGGAGGGACTTGTTGCTGACCTGACAGATACCACAGGGCGTCCTGGCCAGTGGATGGTTTAGTCCAACACCGTCCTAAAAACATGGATGGATGAATGGATGGATGGAAGAATGGATGGATGGATGGATGGATGGATGGATGGATGGATAGATGGGTTGGTGGATAGCTTGATGGATGAATAGATGATGGATAGATGGGTGGGTGGATAGATGGATGGATGGATTGGTCTTTTGGTGGATGGGTTGGTGGATAGCTTGATGGATGGATGGATGGGTGGATGGATGGATGGGTGGGTGGATAGATGGATGGATGGGTGGATGGGTGGATGGGTTGGTGGATGGATGGGTGAGTGGGTAGATGGACGGATGGGTGCATGGGTAAATGAGTTGGTGGATGGCTTGATGGATGGATGGATGGATGGATGGATGGATGGATAGATGGATGGATGGATGGATGGATGGATAGATGATGGATGTTGGATAGATGGATGGATGTGTGTGTGGGTAAATGGGTTGGTGGATAGCTTGATGGATGGATGGATGGATGGATGGATGGATGGATGGATGGATGGATGGATGAGAATAAGTCTACTAAGAATATTGCCAGACTGTTAGAGACAGACAGAAGAAATGGCAGTCAGACAATCAATATTTTTAGAAAATAATTATTTGTTTGTAACTTCGGCAGATGCTGCAGATATCTCCGTTATTTTTTTTTTTATTTCAGAAAGAGGTTCACAAAAACAAGATGGCCGAAGGGTGCAAGGGAGATGACTGCGTCGATGCAAGCACTGCTGCGACATCCAGTAAGTACCCCTTAATCCAAAATCAATTTGTTGTTCCAAATATTATGGGGTTTTTTTTTTTCAATTATTATAGATTTTACTTCACTAAAATTATTTTATATTTTCGTCCATGGGCACACGGCAACCCCAGTGCTATTAATAGGCTAGCTAGGCAGCCGCCTATAATGCAGACGTCAGATAGGCGCATGGCTGACCGTTGGGCTGCAGAGTTTTATATACATTACCCAACCTTACATAGTAAGCACAAAAATCTGACACTGGCCAAGGCAGAGATATAGCACGTAGAGGCTAATTAAATGAAAGATAACTAGGAAAACTGTTATCATACATTCACTAGAAACTCTGCGGACAAGTTATCGTTATACAGAAGCCGGAAATTATGTGTGCCTTGCGGCTTTCTAAGGTTGTGTGGCCTACTTATTAGATCCGCTACAAACAAACAAACAAACAAACAAAAAAAACGAAAATCGCCGGAGAACACACATTCTCGCTTGTGAAAGTATTATTCCGACTTCCTGATCAACACAGTTAGTGTAGATAACTTCAGGTAAAAAAAATAGCAATAACAATAGTTCTAAAAGTCATTGCTTCAGACGTGTCTATAGAAGCATGTTTATTACGAGCACTGAATGGGTCTTAGACTACCGAACAATACCAAGGACGTCATTGTTTTCAAAGATAACTACCGCCATCTTGTACAGGAAAATGGCGTCATGACTTTTTTTTTCCCTTTACCGCAGTTTAAAATTACGAACACTGAAACAGAAACTTATGACTCAGTTATTTTTAAAAAAATAATAATAAAAATTACAGCCATTTAAAATTAAAGGTTAAGTAAACAACTGAGGTGATAAAACAAGCACACAAGTTGTTTCATTGTAGTATTAACTCTTTCACTTCGAAACAACACTGGCGGGGGTTTGGTACATCTTTGCAGGCCTATGCGGATCAACACTCACAGGGATAGAGTCGCAGACTGAGTTTTTAAAAATTAGTTTCCACGCAGTGTTTTTCTACCAAAGTTCCACATCAAAAGTTATTCTGGCAGAGCACGGGGGGTTAATATAAGGGATGAAAGAGTTCAGTTACCTTTCAATAAGTAAGTAAACCATTACAGACTTGAAGGTCATTAGATATTCGTACAAAATTTACTTCTACGGAAGATTTGATTCATTTACAAGAAGAGATTTATAGGAAAGATTTTTAGACAACGCCAGTGCTTGCTTCTGTAATATTTCTTGATTTTCGAACTTTTGTCCCAAAGCGTGACATGTGCCCAATTCGTGCTTGAAAAAGACATGACCAAATATAACATTTTATAGTTTTAGTTCTAACTGTCACTCGCCCTTCCATACCCGGTGAGTTCTGCTCTTTAGTTCAGCTACTGGGTCATGTGACTTCGACCCGATAATGCGAGGGCAAGTCAATAGGTTAAAGTGGCAGGTCCATACAGGCTGAAAACACCTGAAATTTTATTGATCACTGGTTGGCAGTATGTAGCAGCAGCAACCAGCTGGCGTGAAATTAGAATCAAAGCTATACCCCTGCATGCCACTGTTATTTTGCTATCCCAGCATGCCACGGTCATTTGCTATCCCAGCATGCCATGGTTTGTTGCTATCCCAGCATGCCACGGTTATTTTGCTATCTGAGCATGCCACAGTTATTTGTTATCCCAGCATGCCACAGTTATTTGCTACCCCAGCATGCCACGGTTATTTTGCTATCCCAGCATGCCACGGTTATTTGCTACCCCAGCATGCCACGGTTATTTGCTATCCCAGTATGCCACGGTTATTTTGCTATCCCAGCATGCCATGATTATTTTGCTATTCCAGCATGCCACGATTATTTGCTACCCCAGCATGCCACGGTTATTTTGCTATCCCAGCATATCACGGTTATTTTGCTATCCCAGCATATCACGGTAATTTTGCTATCCGAGCATGCCACATTTATTTGCTACCCCAGCATGCCACGGTTATTTTGCTATCCCAGCATATCACGGTTAGTTTGCTATCCCAGCATATCACGGTTATTTTGCTATCCGAGCATGCCACATTTATTTGCTACCCCAGCATGCCACGGTTATTTTGCTATCCCAGCATGCCACGGTTATTTTGCTATCCCAGCATGCCACGGTTATTTTGCTATCCCAGCATGCCACGGTATTTAACAGCAACAGTTTTACTATTACGAGTGTGTGACAATAAGAACAGCGCCGAGTTGTGCATTTTCTGTGGGCCAAAGGACTAAGAACAGAGGGAGTAAGTTTTATGTGGGCCAAAGGACTGAGCACAGAGGGAGTACGTTTTCTGTGGGCCAAAGGACTAAGCACAGAGGAAGTACGTTTTCTGTGGGCCAAAGGACTGAGCACAGAGGGAGTACGTTTTATGTGGGCCAAAGTAGTGGGCACAGAGGGAGTACATAAAGAAATATTTGAAGTGCACAGTGAAAAATGTATGTAAAAAAAAAAGCAGTGTATACTTGGATCCACAAATTCAACAATGGACGAATCACTTGGCTGGCCGCCATTTCTGAGACGGCGAAGACTTTGCCACGGAGGAGATAACTCATTGGCTGCAGCTGCAGCAGCCAGAAACCTTCTTTGATGCCGACTTTCAAGGACTTGTGAATCGATGGGACACGCGCCTGAACGTACGGGGGGGGGCTGGGGGGGGGGGGGGGGGGGGAATTATGTCGAAAAATAAAAACAAATTCAGGGAAGCACTCGCAGGCGTTTTGTCCCCTAGATCGTTTTGCGACTTATTTATTGACTTACCCTCGTATTTTATTTTCCTATCTCATTTCCTGCAAACCGGGAAAACTAATGTATTAAATTACTTCATTTGTATGTTCTTGTTCTCTTTCAGATAGTTTACCGTATTTGATCCTCATAATCACGCTAGTCCTGTGCTCCATACTCCTGGCCACCATTGCTCTTATCATCATCGTAGTCGTCACCAGGCACAGAAGAAAGTAAGTCCCTTGTGTTCTTTGAAATACTCGCTTTAGAGAAATCCGGTGTAAAATATAGGATGTCCCAGTTTTCCGACTCCCCAATTTACGACGATTCGTTTCTCTGACGATGTGGCCATTAAATAATAACACTTTTTAACATTAATGCACAAATATTTTTTTTTCCGTTTATGCAGTACTTATTTAACAAAGAGTGTCTTATTTTTAAGTTTATATACAAATTAGAAGGTCACTCTAGTTTTGTTTTGTGTTTTTGAACCCGCCTCGCTACTGACAGTAATGTACTGTGTACTTACAGCGGTTCATTCATTTCATTCATTTGCATGTCCCTTGTGGAACTTTGCCTCTCGGTTGTGAGCAAGATGGCCTGCTGCTGATGCATCCATCTGCAGATCATCAGTGATGCCTTGCAGCCATCTTCGCTTTGGTCTTCCTCTCTTTATTTTTCCCAATTTGTACCCTTCTAAGACGGTCTTCTCTAGATTATCATGACGTTTAATGTGTCAAAAAAATTTAAGTTTTCCCTCTTTAATCCTCTTTATTAGCCAGCCTTCTTCAAAATTAAGTAATAGATATATTTGTTCTTTTTACTTACAGCGGTATATGGGTTAATAATTGTGTCGTGGTAGTTCGGGGCTTAATACAATATAATTTTAAGCAGGTAACAATGTGAGCGTTGATCATTTAGTCATGTGACTAAATTGTTATGGAACTTGGTCACGACAGGGGTTTTGGCGGTACATCTGGAGGGAGAACAACAGTTGTCTGGAAGTTGGAAGGTGGAAAGCCAGGCTTCCATTTGTTCATATGAGTGCTGAGAAAGTTAGAGGATGGAAGTATGCCTTGCCTCTATTTGTTCATATGAGTGCTGAGAAAATTAGAGGATGGAAGTATATCATCATCATCATCATGTGCCGTGCCGACTGGCGTTGGCTATTATGCTTCTCCTTCATGCAGGCCATCAGCTCAGTTGGTGATCTCCTCTCACACCATCCCGTCAGACTGTCCAGTATCATTTCTCTTGGTCTTCCTCTTGATCTTCTTCCTTCTATTTTTCCTGTTGTTATAATATTTTCAATGCCCCCTCTTCTCATTGCATGTCCTATGAAAGTACATTGTCTCTCTCTTATCTTTTTCACAAGGTTTTTTGTCTCTCCAGCTCTTCTCCTACATTCTTCATTAGTTATTTTTGCTGTCCAGGGGATTCACAACATTCTTCTAATAAACCACATTTCTGCTGCTTCCAATGATTTTTGTGCAGACTTGCCTATTGTCCATGATTCACTTCCATATAACAAGATAGGTTCAATATAGCATTTTAGGACTCGTTTTCTAACATTCATTGATAAGGATGTGTTGGATAATATGTTTCTCATTCTCTGAAATGCAGTCTTTGCTTGGTCTATTCTGTTCCTAATTTCTGTTCTGCATTTCCCATCTGAAGTTATTACTGCTCCAAGGTATTTGAATTTCTGCACCTGCTTTAGAATAGTTCCGTTTAATTTAATACTGCATGCTGGTGGATTCTGTTTCTTAGATATAACCATAGTCTCTGTCTTTTTGATGTTCAAAGTAAGGCCTTTCTGTTCACTTTCTTTGGCGACTTTATCTAAGAGATTTTGCAGGTCTTGTTGGTTCTCAGCTATCGGTACTGTGTCGTCAGCATACCGAACGTTGTTAATATTGTATCCTCCAATTTTTATGCCTGGTTCTGTGATGATTGTTCTTAGAATATTCTCGCTATACAGAGAAAAAAGGTCTGCAGATAGTACACATCCTTGTCGCACCCCTTGTTTTATAGGTTGATATTTTCCAATTTTATTTTCAACTCGAACTGCTGCTTCTTGCTGCCAGTATAGATGTTTTACAATCCTCAGGTCTTTGCCGTCTATATTGATGTCTTCAAGCATTTTAATAATTTCATTATGTTTCACCTTGTCAAATGCCTTGGTGTAATCAATGAAGCATAAGTAGAGATCTTTCTGTACTTCTAAAGCTCTTTCTGTTAGTGTTCGTAAAGCATAAATGGCATTGTGTGTTCCCTTTCCTTCAACAAATCCAAACTGTTCATCTGCTATTTCCATTTTTATCTTTTTCCTTGTTCTTCTCATAATTAATCTCAGAAGTAGCTTCGTTATGTGACATGAGAGGCTGATATTCCGGTGGTCGTCACATTCCTTTGCACCTGGTTTCTTTGGTAGTGCTATAAACGTGGATTTAATCAGGTCACTGGGAATATAACCACTGTTGTAAATGTCATTCAGTAACTTGGTTATTATTTTTACTCCTGTCTCCTCTAGTGCCTGTATTTCTTCTATTGTTATATTATCAGGCCCAGTCGCTTTTCCTTTCTTCATGTGTTTGATGGCATCTATGATTTCATCTTCAAGTATTGGTGGTCCATCACAGTTTTCAGTATCTGGTGTTAATTCTGGTCTTTCTCCTCCAAATAGCTCACCGATATACTCTGTCCACCTGTCCACAATGTCTTCTTTTCCCATTAACATTTTACCTTCTTTCGATTTCAGGCATCCTGTGGTATATTTTGTTTTCCTGCCTGTGAGTTCATTAATTCGTTTGTGCATGTTTTTGCTGTCTTTAATATGAGAGTCCTCTATCTGTCTGCACTGCTCATTTAACCACACTTCTTTTGCTTCTCTGCATTTGCGTCTTATTTGCGATGGAAGTATGCCTTGCTCTATTTGTCCATATGAGTGCTGAGAAAATTAGAGGATGGAAGTATGTCAGGCTTCTATTTGTTCATATGAATGCTAAGAAAATTAGAGGATGGAAGTATGCCTTGCCTCTATTTGTTCATATGAGTGCTGAGAAAATTAGAGGATGGAAGTATGCCTTGCCTCTATTTGTTCATATGAGTGCTGAGAAAATTAGAGGATGGAAGTATGCCTTGCCTCTATTTGCCATATGAGTGCTGAGAAAATTAGAGGATGGAAGTATGTCAGGCTTCTATTTGTTCATATGAGTGCTTACAAAGTTATAGAAGTATGTCAGGCTTCTATTTGTTCATATGAGTGCTGACAAAGTTATAGAAGTATGTCAGGCTTCTATTTCTCCACATGAGTGCTGAGAAAGTTATAGAAGCATGTCAGGCTTCTATTTGTTCTTATGAGTTCTGAGAAAGTTATAGAAGCATGTCAGGCTTCTATCTGTTCTTATGAGTTCTGAGAAAGCGGTTAAACATTGACAGATTAAATATGAGAGAATTTGAGGCGTGGCTTGTGCTTGGACCTGTTCTTGAGTGTAGAAGTCGTTCCTGTGTCGCGGTCAAAGTCAGTGTGAAGTGTTGGTTTAGATGTTGTTGTATGTTGAGCTGTCACTGCTTGCAACAAACACTCATTCACGACTAGGTCATGCTGTTCACGGTTCTTGTGGGGGGGGGGGGGGGGACTTCGTCTAACATGTACGCACTCACCTTTCTGGAACTCGATTTACGTTCGTTTCCCTACGCAGTCGCCGCAGAGGAACGGGGTCGGACAGCGAGGACTTTCCCGATCATGAGAAAAGAGTCAGATTAAGATTTATGTTACAGTTCACACAAAACTTTGAAGGAAAAAGATCATCGGTGGCTTAACCTAATTTCATTTACAGGGACATTAGGTAGAAGGACGAGTTCTGTACATTCTCGCCTTCCTGGTATATTTTATCAGCTGATTTCCTTTCTCTGATAAAGGCTTTATAAAGGCGTTTATATAAATTTATAGATCATAAAACACAAAGGATTTGACAGATGATTATGATTGTTTCGAGATTATGAAAGATCAAGGATTTGATAGAGGATTTATAAAATCTATAAAATTTATAAACCAGGGATCTGGCAGATGAACTCGTAATAGTCAGCAGTTTTATTATCCTCAAAATCATTTTGCCAGAACAAACAGATAGACAGAAACAGCCTCTGATAATCACGAACCCCTCACATTAAATATCAAAATCATCTTCAGTGGATATATTTCATTTCTTCTACTGAAGACCTTTTTTTCCACCAGGAATAAAGAAAAAAATTAATTAACTACTGGTGCAAATACGAGGTCCGACACACAAAAAAACCAACCAAAAAGACCTTATAGCTTAGGAACTGAGAGTGAAATGAGAGAGACAAGGAGGTGGTTAGAGAACATGTTCTAACCTGTCACTGTAAGACAAGGCTCATCCCCTTCGCCTTACTCAGCACTAGAGGGTGCGTGTTCAAATACGAGACATATACCTAGGCTGGGTCGGAATACAATGTAATGTTAATGGAACAGAGAGTTAACATAAAGTTAATTGTGAAGCTGAAGAAATCCGCGCTGGAAATTTTTCAGTTAGTGATTGACGCTTACAGTGGTGAGTTCTTGTCTCGTGCTCGCGTTTCTGAATGGCGCAAACGATTTTCGAAAGGCAGAGAAAGTGTGAAAGTTGATGATCATCAAGACAATGCGCCAGCCGCAGCACTTTGTCCGTGAGGGATTTTTTGGCAAATCATAACGTCACTGTGCTTAAGCACCCACCTTATTCGCCAGACCTGGCTCCCTGTCACTTCTGCCTATCCCCAAAAGTGAAGTTGGTGCTTAAGGGAACCCACTTTTTTGTCAGCAGAAAACGCGAAAGCAAAAAAAAAAATAAAAAATAACAAATAACAAAGGAGGTTATCAAGAGACTCTAAAAAAAAAATGATCTGCAGAATTCCAATGAACTTTGGCAGCGTCGCATACGTCTTTGTGTCAATTCAAATGGAAGTTATTCTCAAAGAGATCTACTCAGATGTTCTCATCTTGCTCAGTAAAATGATATATAGGTACTGTCTCTTTCTGTCTGTGTGTGTGCGTGTCTGTGTCTGTGTAAGTGTCTGTGTGTTTGTCTGTGTGTCTGTCTGTCTGTCTGTCTGTGTGTCTGTCTGTCTCGCACCTCATATTTCATCAATTCTAATTTTGTTTTTAACCGAGGATTTTTTCCTCCATCATAAAGCCAGCTGAAACTGACCTTTAGAGGAAAGGTCAGCGGAACAACCAGTGTAATGTTTCCTTGTCTATCTGCAGTTATAGACTTTCTTCCGTCTCGTGTTGCTAGGCAACGGATGCAGGATATATCTGCGTTCTGCTGAAAGACAGACGACACTCACAGTATGAACACATAAAAAAATTCACAACTCACGCACGTTGCTATCCTCATTTTTCTTCATAAAGTGCATTTCTTCCATGCAAACCTTTGTTGTTTTTGTGTAAAACATATCATATGTCTAGTCGCAGTTTTATAGATTTTTTTTCTCTGTGTGCCAGTTTTAAAAACAGTCGCAAAGCCTAGGCAGAATATAAATTTCCTGATAAAATGAGAGGCAAGAATTCAGAGAAGAAGGGAAACATGATATGTTATTTCTTTGTGTAGATATAAATATTTCATTACAGATAATTAACAGACAGCTATTTTAACGCCGGTCTCCGTGATATTCTGATATATTTGAACTTTTTAAGATAACTATTTAAGGGACAAGCAAAAAAAGTGGCGGGGGGGGGGGGGGGGCTTTAAGTGTCATTTTAATCATTTTAAATGCCATTTTAAAGGGCTTTCTTGCTATTATAAGTAGGAGTATGAGTGACTCTTCAAATGGCTTTCAGTGGCACTTTAATGTGCTTTAATTTATCGTATAAGGCACTTTAATGTGCTTTAAGTTACCGTATAAGGCACTTTAATGTGCTTTAATTTATCGTATAAGGCACTTTAATGTGCTTTAAGTTACCGTATAAGGCACTTTAATGTGCTTTAATTTATCGTATAAGGCACTTTAATGTGCTTTAAGTTACCGTATAAGGCACTTTAATGTGCTTTAATTTATCGTATAAGGCACTTTAATGTGCTTTAAGTTACCGTATAAGGCACTTTAATGTGCTTTAATTTATCGTATAAGGCACTTTAATGTGCTTTAAGTTACCGTATAAGGCACTTTAATGTGCTTTAATTTATCGTATAAGGCACTTTAATGTGCTTTAAGTTATCGTATAAGGCACTTTAATGTGCTTTAATTTATCGTATAAGGCACTTTAATGTGCTTTAAGTTACCGTATAAGGCACTTTAATGTGCTTTAATTTACCTTATAAGGCACTTTAATGTGATTTAATTCACCGTATGGGGCACCTTAAGCAAGGGTATGATAGATTTCAAGCGACAGAACTGTAAATGGAAATATAAGGGACTTTAAAGTTTCAATATAAGATTTTAAGTGGCGATATAAGAGATTTTAAGTGGCAGTACAGGGGATTCTAAGTGGTGATAAAAGACACTTTAAGAGGCAAAATAAGAGATTCTAAAGTCAGTTTTAAGAACGTTAACGGATTTTAAGTGGAAGTATAACAGGGACTTTATGTGGAAGAAATCAGTCATGAGAAACGTAGAAACACAGCGAATAAAGTGTACTGGACATCTGACCAGACAGCTTGCTGGGAAAGAAAAACATTCACAGCCAAGCCAGCAACAGTTAGGACTAGAGAATATACCTGAAAAAAAAAGCTGACGTGTAAAGTGTATTCTAGAGAGGCTGAATACAGGGGCGTGTCAGGTATTATGTCTTGTATTGCCAGGTATTATATCTTGTATTGTCAGGTATTATGTCTTGTATTGCCAGGTATTATATCTTGTATTGCCAGGTATTATGTCTTGTATTGTCAGGTATTATGTCTTGTATTGCCAGGTATTATATCTTGTATTGTCAGGTATGATATCTTGTATTGCCAGGTATTATATCTTGTATTGTCAGGTATTATATCTTGTATTGCCAGGTATTATATCTTGTATTGCCAGGTATTATATCTTGTATTGTCAGGTATTATATCTTGTATTGTCAGGTATTATATCTTGTATTGCCAGGTATTATATCTTGTATTGCCAGGTATTATATCTTGTATTGTCAGGTATTATATCTTGTATTGCCAGGTATTATATCTTGTATTGTCAGGTATTATATCTTGTATTGTCAGGTATTATATCTTGTATTGTCAGGTATTATATCTTGTATTGTTAGGTATTATATCTTGTATTGTCAGGTATTATATCTTGTATTGAATACAGCGGTGTGTCAGGTACTATGTCTTGTTTTGTCAGGTATTATATCTTGTATTGTCAGGTACTATGTCTTGTATTGCAAGGTATTATATCTTGTATTGTCAGGTATTATATCTTGTATTAAATACAGCGGCGTGTCAGGTACTATGTCTTGTATTGTCAGGTATTATATCTTGTATTGTCAGGTTATATATCTTGTATTGAATACAGCGGCGTGTCAGGTACTATGTCTTGTATTTTCTGGTATTATATCTTATATTGTCAGGTATTATATCTTGTATTGAATACAGCGGCGTTTCAGGTATTATATCTTGTATTATCAGGTATTTTATCTTGTACTGAATACAGCGGCGTGTCAGGCATTATATCTTGTACTGTCAGATATCATATCTTTTATTGAATACAGCGCCGTGTCAGGTACTATGTCTTGTATTTTCTGGTATTATATCTTCTATTGTCAGGTATTATATCTTGTACTGAATACAGCGGCGTGTCAGTTACTATGTCTTGTAGTTTCTGGTATTATATCTTCTATTGTCAGGTATTATATCTTGTACTGAATACAGCGGCGTGTCAGTTACTATGTCTTGTATTTTCTGGTATTATATCTTCTATTGTCAGGTATTATATCTTGTACTGAATACAGCGGCGTGTCAGTTACTATGTCTTGTATTTTCTGGTATTATATCTTGTACTGAATACAGCGCCGTATCAAGTATTATATCTTGTACTGTATATAGTCCGCTGTGTCAGGTACTATATCTTGTACTGAATACAGCGCCGTATCAAGTATTATATCTTGTACTGTATATAGTCCGCTGTGTCAGGTACTATATCTTGTACTGAATACAGCGCCGTATCACGTATTATGTCTTGTATTAGACCGGAAATAAATCCAGTCCACACTGTGTGGCTGTAGAAATAGACGAAAGAAAGAAGAAGAAGGAGGAGGAAGAAGGAAGAGGAGCAGAGAGAGGATGAGGAGGAGAAGAAAAAAGGAGGAGGAGGAGGAGAAAAGGTGAAGGAGGGAAGGAAACTAAAAAGAAGAAGGAGAAGGAGCAGAGGGAGGATGAGGAGGATAAAAAGGAGGAAAAGAAAAAGGAGGAGGAAAAGGAAAAGGAGGAGGAAAAGAAAAAGGAGGGGGAAAAGGAAAAGGAGGAGGAAAAGAAAAAGGAGGAGGAAAAGAAAAAGGAGGAGGAAAAGGAAAATGAGGAGGAAAAGAAAAAAGAGGAGGAAAAGAAAAAGGAAGAGGAAAAGAAAAAGGAGGAGGAAAAGAAAAAGGAGGAAAAGGAAAAGGAACACTAGATAAAGCAATAATTCCTGGCGCAAGAACTGCAGAAGTGCACTCTGTGACTAATATTTTCTGAGATATCACGTGATCGGTGCAGGAAACTTACAAATTCGCGAAAACGAAAACTTGAAAAGAGCAAAGAAATGAGAAGGAAAACGACAAATCCAGGCCAAGCTGTTGGGTAAAGAAATGAGTAAATACTGCCCAGAGAAGAATGAGTTTCGGAAATGGTTAATACTCACCCACAAGACCTCTCTATCTCTCTCACTCTCTCTCTCTCTCTCTCTCTCTCTTTCTCGGGAAGAATGAAAGATGGAGTGATAAAGGGGAGTATGTAAGACGGGCCTGCGCGCCCAATTCTTCACCGTTTTAAAATAAAGATAATTTATTCATTTATTCAATGAAGATCATTCTCTCTCACGATCCCTGCAGACAGGGGTAAGATAGCATGTCTTGACATAGCCCTCGATCCCTTATGTACTCTCTCTCACGATCCCTGCTGACAGGCCTAGGATAGCAAGTCTTGACATAGTCCTCGATCCCTTATGTATTCTCCTCTCTCACAATCCCCGCCGACAGGTCTAGGATAGCACGTCTTGATATAGCCCTCGATCCCTTATGTATTCTCTCTCACGATCCCAACCGACAGGCGTAAGATAGCATGTCTTGACATAGCCTTCGATCCCTTGTGTATCTCAACAAACTTGTCACTGAGCATTTTCCCTCACCAGGATGCCAAACCATCTCTGTCTTCCTCTGCCTCTTCTACCTTCGATCTTCCCTGTTGCCATTAGCTGCTCTAGCCCGCCTGTCCTCCAAACATGGCCGAGAAATTTGGATTGTTGTTTTCTGATCCTCGGTATTATCTCCCTTGTTTCTTGTGCCTCTTTCAGAACTCTTCTTCTTCTTCTTCTTCTCCTTCTTCTTCTTCTTATGCATTTAGCGACGATGCGTTGTACCGTTATTTTTGCGATGCGCCTTCTAACTGGATACCTCCGACTTCAGCAGCTTTCCTTGCTATTGCAGACTGTGGTCTTGCTTGATCTGCCATGAAGACAATGGCGTGGGCTGGCCTGGCCAAAACGTTGCTTTTCAGCCTCTGATGGCTGTACTTATGGCCTCTTCTCCACGTCAGACTCAGCATGCAACGCTGACTGCCCAGACGGCTTTGAGACAGTTTCACAGAGACACTCCGACTTTGGGATGAGGAATTTCGATGACTGCTTCAATGATATCCATTCCCTGCCACTTATAGTCTACTGGCTCTGTTTTGTTTACCTCACTCTGATAGCCATTGTTGTAAAGACTCATAGGCTTGTCACATTCTGGATTCATTGGTTTCACGCCAGATTTTCCTCATCCATGCCGGCGATCTCCATGTCCCCATCCGTCCACCAACCTGGCATTACATTTTGCAAAAATAACAATTACAATTAGTGTTGATTGCTACAGGTTTCTGGGCTACAGAAGTAGGTCAGAGTTTTTAAGCAATCAGATCTATGTTCCCTGTCTCACAAAGATTATGTTAAGATAAGTGTGTTCTTCAAAATAGTTGTTCTTCCTTGTTCCATTTTCTTGCTGTCCATGGTACCTTCAGCCTTCTTTGTATTTCTTTACTGACCGACTAGGCTTCGCATTCATAGAACAGAATTGGCTCAGGGTAACACTCTCCCTGAGTCTTATAGATGGTGACTTATTGCAAATTATGTATTTCAACTTTTGGAAGGAGGTATTTTCTTGTACAATTCTGCTTTTTTTTTACTTCAGTGATACACCTTTCATTTGAAGTTAACAGGTGTTTAAAGTACTTAAAACTGTCAAGTTGGTGTAATTGTGTGCCTTCTGCTTATAAGTTGCGTCTTACAGGTGACCATAACATGTCAGCGGACTTAAAAATGTATACCTGCAGGTGTTTATGGTGCAGATAATAACACGTACACGAGAATATGAAGTAGAGAAACCGAAGGAAGTAAAGGGAGACAACAAAGAGGTCACAAAGTCGTACAAGGATTCCAATGAAAAAAAAAAAGGCAGGAAAAAAACTTATTATTTTATTCATTAAAAAAAAAGATTTTGAATTGAAAAGAAAATTGTTTGGTCAAAATAGAGACTAGAATGTTTAAGTAGTAAAACATCTGAATAAAATACTTACGACTGTTTATAAAGTTTGCGTTACAATAATTTCTGAACAAATATGATCAAAATATTTTTTAGAGTGACTTGGGGGGGGGGGGTGCAGGAGCTGAGGGTAGAAGTGAGCTTTGTTCAGTGGAGCCAGGAGATAGGGGTAAAAGTGAGCCTTGTTCAGTGGAGCCAGGAGCTGAGGGTAGAAGTGAGCTTTGCTCAGTGGTACCAGGAGATAGGGGTAGAAGTGAGCTTTGTTCAGTGGAGCCAGGAGCTAGGGGTAGAAGTGAGCTTTGCTCAGTGGAGCCAGGAGCTAGGGGTAGAAGTGAGCTTTGCTCAGTGGAGCCAGGAGCTGAGGGTAGAAGTGAGCTTTGTTCAGTGGAGCCAGGAGCTGAGGGTAGAAGTGAGCTTTGCTCAGTGGAGCCAGGAGCAGAGGGTAGAAGTGAGCTTTGCTCAGTGGAGCCAGGAGCTGAGGGTAGAAGTGAGCTTTGTTCAGTGGAGCCAGGAGCTGAAGGTAGAAGTGAGCTTTGCTCAGTGGAGCCAGGAGCTGAGGGTAGAAGTGAGCTTTGTTCAGTGGAGCCAGGAGCTGAGGGTAGAGGTGAGCTTTGCTCAGTGGAGCCAGGAGCTGAGGGTAGAGGTGAGCTTTGCTCAGTGGAGCCAGGAGCTGAGGGTAGAAGTGAGCTTTGTTCAGTGGAGCCAGGAGCTGAGGGTAGAGGTGAGCTTTGCTCAGTGGAGCCAGGAGCTGAGGGTAGAAGTGAGCTTTGCTCAGTGGAGCCAGGAGCTGAAGGTAGAAGTGAGCTTTGTTCAGTGGAGCCAGGAGCTGAGGGTAGAAGTGAACTTTGTTCAGTGGAGCCAGGAGCTGAGGGTAGAAGTGAGCTTTGCTCAGTGGAGCCAGGAGCTGAGGGTAGAGGTGAGCTTTGCTCAGTGGAGCCAGGAGCTGAGGGTAGAAGTGAGCTTTGCTCAGTGGAGCCAGGAGCTGAAGGTAGAAGTGAGCTTTGTTCAGTGGAGCCAGGAGTTCAGAGGAGCCAGGAGCTGAGGGTAGAAGTGAGCTTTGTTCAGTGGAACAGGATGGAAATAATACTTACCTGGCACGGAAGATGACCATGATCAATACGGTGGTTCTTCCACCCAGGCTAAGTAGATCCTAATCTACAAACCCTCACCACCCCTTAGGCAAACCCATCTAGCGAGCCCTTGCGGGTAACAAAAAAAGGATCTAAATATTAAGGTGGAGAATCAGCTTCAGGTATCCTCTTAGTAGGAAAATACAAAGAGCCCTAAAAGAAGAAAGAAGTATATAGTGAGGATATAAACAACATTAGAGAAAGTATTGGGAGAAAAACAGATGATACAGATGTGCAGACTTTTTTTTGCTTAAACTTAAAAATGTCTAAGTTTTTAAAAAAAAGTAATATTTGTTTGTTTAATGAGAACGCAGTTTTCACTTGGCAACTTGTATCCGTGTGTGCGTGCGTGTGTGTGTGTGTGTGTTTTGACATAGACTGCTCCACTACAGGAAACTAATGCAGAGAAACTGCCTTTGTTCTTGTTCTAAGTTTATAGAATAGAAGAGTGCTAGCTACAGGGGAAGTTGAAATATATAGAACTTAACGTGTTACGGGGCTTTCAGTAGTAATTATCACTGGAATGCAAGCATGTATAAATTTCCATGATTATTGATATTCTTTGGGGGGAAGACCAAGGCGAAGATGGCTGCAAGACATCGTTGATGATCTGCAAATGGATGCATCAGCAGCAGGCCATCTTGCTCACAACCGAGAGGCCTACAGGAGAGCATGTTAGGGAGGCAAAGTTCCACATGGGACATGCAAATTAATGAATGAATGGGGGGGGGGGGGGTAACTGGGAAAGGTGACTAATCGGATACAAACTCATTTTCATTTGTTCTCCCGTCATTATTCTGAGGGGTTACAACATTAATAAAATAATATTATTAAGCTTAGAGGCAGTAAGATGCAATCAAATGGATCATGCGATGTTCGTGCCATGAAAGAATTCTGCAGATAACGTTTAAAGAACAATTTTATCGAGAATTAAAGAGACTCGAGTTCAAAAGATCTTTTCTTATTTCTTCGAGATTGTTCAAAATTTGTTTTTAAAAAATGGCAAAGTGACAGAGAAAGCAAAAGTAAAAAATATGAGATTTTGACTGCTTCGTTCAGAAGATCAGAACAAACTATCTTTACAATAAAGCCTGACATTTATTTATTCATTAAATGAATGGGCACCTGAGTGGCGAAGTGGCTCGTGTACTGCTCTCCCATGGCGAAGGTCGGTGCTCGAATGTCCGAATCATCAAGCTTTAGAAACGGGCACCTGGGTGGTGAAGTGGCTCGTGTACTTCCCTCCCATGGCGAAGGTCGGTGCTCGAATGTCCGAATCATCAAGCTCTAGAAATTGGTACCTGGCTTCTTCTTGTCCTATGGAAGGAAAGACGGCCATGCGTGATACTGACCATAGTCACCTCTAATGTGCCGATAGATCAAGGAAAGAATGCACGCTAACCTTATATCCCTTGGTGCCTTCATGACATAACAGCGCTCATATCTTATCTTTTATAAGCTGACCTGGAGTACTTCCCTGTCTAGTCCGCCTCACTGCTGGAGTACTTCCCTGTCTATTCCGCCTCACTGCTGGAGTACTTCCCTGTCTAGTCCGCCTCACTGCTGGAGTACTTCCCTGTCTATTCCGCCTCACTGCTGGAGTACTTCCCTGTCTAGTGCGCCTCACTGCTGGAGTACTTCCCTGTCTATTCCGCCTCACTGCTGGAGTACTTCCCTGTCTATTCCGCCTCACTGTGGTTCAGGAAAATGGTAAAACATAATCACTCGGCGTTTTTTCTTTCTTTCTGGAAAATGTGTTCACGTTGGAACTAGAGGCAACTGTGCTGTTGTTCAATCATTCATTTGCTTGTCTATTCCGGAACTTTGCCTCCCTAACAGCACTCCTGTAGGCCTCTCGGTTGTGAGCAAGATGGCCTGCCGCTGCTGCACCCATTTGCAGATCGTCAACGATGTCTTGCAGCCATCTTTGTTTTGGTCTTCCTCTCTTTCTTTTTCCCATTATGTATCCTTCCAGTATGGTCTTCTCTAAATTATCATGACGTTTAATGTGTCCAAAATATTTAAGTTTTCTCTGTTTAATCCTCTTTACTAGCCAGCCTTCTTCAATATTAAGCTCTTTTAGTATAGATATATTTGTTTTGTTTTTTTTTTTTTTTGTCCACGATAGTTGAGAACTCTTCTGTAGCATTTGTGCTGTTGTTATAGTACATTTATCAAGGTTCGAAGGATCAGAACTACTATGTGACAGAGCATTTTTACATAGACTGTGTTCCACCTCTTCGTGTGTGCTCCTCGTAGCAGGGTAGGCTCAGGCTGGCTGACGTAGTTAAATTTCCTGTACATTTATCTGTCCCGGAAGTTAAAAATGTGACTTATTTTAATAATAATTGCTAAGAATAGTAAAATAACACTTCCCACCACCCACTCCCCCTCCACCAACCCTTTTTGCCTAAAACACGCACACATATAAACTTTCACGGCACACTTACGGACCCTTCGTGGTGCACCAGTTTGCCGTGGTACATCGGTTAGAGACTGCTCTTATAAATAAATAATCTAAGATCTTACATCCTTCTCGTGGCGCTAAACGTCACGTAGGGCCCGCATGGTAGTTCGCCAAGATTTCCTGTCTCCGGTGAGTTTTTCAATCTCATCACGGCATGTTTTATGCCCACTGAACTGGCCTCTCTTAAGTGTGTCTTCTTTAGAGTTTCACGTGGTCGACCTCTTTTTCTTCGGCCTGTCGTGTTCCACATGACAGCTTGTTTGTGGATAATCTAAGATACTATAACTAAATAGTCCGGTTTTAAAGATACAGATGAATAATTCAACATTAAGGACTCCGCGATTAATGTTGAAACGGTAACTCCTAAGTGATCTTAAAAGTTCAGCTCTCATTTGCTTGGTGATGATGTTGTAGTGAAGATGTTGCGACTGTGGCTTCAGCTGCCTATATTAGTATCACAGAGTCTTGTAACATGTCCTTGGAAGATCCTCTTTGTCAACGATCTAACTTGGAAAGCTGTGCCTAATCCGCCATATTGTTCGTGGGAGAACATCCAACATACGAAAGTTGTAAGGATGACACATCTTAAAGGAAAGTGTTTACAGCATTTTCGAACAAAAAATATTACTCACTGTTTTTTTCGTCACCGTCAAAAAAAAAAAAAAGAGTTTGAAATAACTACTCACTTCCGTGTGGCTTAAGATCTCGCGACCTGGACTAGTTATGGTCCATTCTTCTTGCAAGTCTCACGAACACGAAATCCTGGGAGTACATTCTGGAGACCGCCCACGTTGTGGCTGCTAATAGGAACAGGAACTTGCTGGAAGATTGTCTGCACATAAGATAAAGGAGCGGTTCAAGAATCGATAATTTGGACCTTCCGGTTCTTTTCTGTTGTTGTGCAATATTTTTTGAGGCTTTACTTCTTAAAATAACCACAGAGTTGTTTCTGTCTGTCTGTCTGTCTGTCTGTCTGTCTGTCCGTCCGTCCGTCTGTCTGTCTGTCCGTCTGTCTGTCTGTCCGTCCGTCCGTCCGTCCGTCCGTCTGTCTGTCTGTCTGTCTGTATGTCCGTCCGTCCGTCTGTCTGTCTGTCTGTCTGTCTGTCTGTCTGTCTGTCTGTCTGTCCGTCCGTCTGTCTGTCCGTCTGTTCCTGTGTGCTTGAGATCACACATCTCCCCCTCCCGGGAGTTTTAGCACCTCAGGTAATGAAAAAAAAAAAAGAAAGCTGCCCTATTCTGCTCCAAATTCGACACGACAAGACCTTCAAAAAAAGAAGAAGAAACATGGAGAAGAATGGATGGCAGCCATTTTCACAAACAGTTTTTGTATGGCGAACTCGTGGCTGGAAGGAACCCACAGTTTAGATCTAAACTGAGATACAAAGATATCGGGAAGTCCTCATTGCTAGATACTTCTGTCTGTAATGACTGTGTGTGGGGAAAAACTGGCGAAAGGCCGAGTAACATGGATGTGGCAGAATTTGGCATAAGTTAAAGATAGTCTGAGCAAGGGGAGATAATTCAGAAGAAACAAGGGTCAAGGAAGAGTACATTTCTCCTGTGACTGTTGTTTTTTCATAACGGTCTCTTCCTGCACAGGTAGAAATTCTATTTAGTAATGAGAGACTAAATGTTTCGGGGTTATAAAGTGCGTTAGTCAAGTTTTGTGAACTTGCACGGAGTTATGATTTTTTTTTCTTTTTATAAGTGAAGCTCAGAACAAACAGAGTTGTTTTTTTTTCCGTGGGTCTGAATTTCATGGAGAGAAAGTTCAGGAAGGACGAAAGTCAGCTATAGAAAAACTAGGGAAAGTCAGCTATATAAAAACTAGGGAAAATCAGCTACATAAAAACTAGGGAAAGTCAGCTATAGAAAAACTAAGGAAAGTCAGTTATAGAAAAATTAGGGAAAATCAGCTATATAAAAATTAGGGAAAGTCAGCTATATTAAAAACTAAGGAAAGTCAGCTATATTAAAAACTAGGGAAAGTCAGCTATATTAAAAACTAGGGAAAGTCAGCTATAGAAAAACTAGTGAAAGTCAGCTATATAAAAACTAGTGAAAGTCAGCTATATAAAAACTAGTGAAAGTCAGCTATAGAAAGACTAGGGGAAAGTCAGCAATATAAAAACTAGAGACAGTCAGCTATATAAAAACTAGTGAAAGTCAGCTATAGAAAAACTAGAGAAAGTCAGCTATATAAAAACTAGAGAAAGTCAGCTATATAAAAACTAGGGAAAATCAACTATAGAAAAACTAGGGAAAATCTGCTTTAGAAAAACTACGGAAAGTCAGCTATATAAAAACTAGGGAAAATCAGTTATATAAAAACTAAAGAAGTCAGCTATAGAAATAACTAGAGAAAGTCAGCTATATAAAAACTAAGGTAAGTCAGCTATAGAAAAACTAAATGGGAAAGAAAGAGTGGGATTATTGAGACATCGTTGTTAGGAAGGGTTCGGATAGGAAAGGTTACTTGTTAGAGTCAGTTTCCAGGCCCAGTGGTTTCCAAAATGTAGGGTATAGTACTTAATTGTCCTCTTTGGAACAGTTTTGTAGTTGTATTGTTAGGTGTTCTTCCTGGGACATTTAAAGTGAGTGAAGGTTAAGTTGTTTTACTGTCAGACATGTTCATATCCTAATATTGGGATATGTGGATCTTCCAGTTGTTGTGGTGTTTCATGAGAGTTGTAAGTATGGAAAAATTTTCATACAGTTATTATAGAATTCTAGGTCTTAGGTTTCCTCCCAACATGGCAAACCACGTCTTGCCGGGGAGTTGACTATTGTTTTGTATGGTCATCCTGCCATGTTGGCAGCTCTTTTTTTCTCATCATAAATCAAGTGTGTGGGAAGAATGAAAGATGGAGTGATGAAGGGCAGAATGTAAGACGGGCCTGCGTGCCCAATTCTTTACCCTTGAAAAATAAAGATTATTCATTCATTCATTCATTCATCCTCATAATTCTTCGTCCAATTTCTCACTCAATAAATTCAAGCCTGTGTGATTGAAAACACGTTCTTGGGTATTCCTCACGCTATGAGATGTTGTCATGTTGGAAGCTTGCAGAGTTTAGTCCAGTTCTACTGTTGTTGTCTAGTGGAGAAGGGAGGGTTGTGATGTGTTTCTAAGCATATATTATAGAAACAAAACTTGAAGATTCATAGATCAATCTATTAAACTTTATCTAGAGAGTAAACTATCAATTAGTTATCCCACTAGACACCTTGTTAACCCAGTAATTCACACAGTATATTCATGTTATAGTGCAGGCAGGCGCCACAGAGTTGCCGCACACAGTATATTCATGTTATAGTGCAGGCAGGCGCCACAGAGTTGCCACACACAGTATATTCATGTTATAGTGCAGGCAGGGGCCACAGAGTTGCCACACACAATATGTTCATGTTATAGTGTAGGCGAGCGCCACAGGGTCGCCGCACACAGTATGTTCATGTTATAGTGTAGGCAAGCGACACGGGGTCGCCGCACACAGTATGTTCATGTTATAGTGTAGGCGAGCACCACAGGGTCGCCGCACACAGTATGTTCATGTTATAGTGTAGGCAAGCGCCACGGGGTCGCCGCACACAGTATGTTCATGTTATAGTGTAGGCGAGCACCACAGGGTCGCCGCACACAGTATGTTCATGTTATAGTGTAGGCAAGCGCCACGGGGTCGCCGCACACAGTATGTTCATGTTATAGTGTAGGCGAGCACCACAGGGTCGCCGCACACAGTATGTTCATGTTATAGTGTAGGCAAGCGCCACGGGGTCGCCGCACACAGTATGTTCATGTTATAGTGTAGGCAAGCGCCACGGGGTCGCCGCACACAGTATGTTCATGTTATAGTGCAGGCAAGCGCCACGGGGTCGCCGCACACAGTATGTTCATGTTATAGTGTAGGCAAGCGCCACGGGGTCGCCGCACACAGTATGTTCATGTTATAGTGTAGGCAAGCGCCACGGGGTCGCCGCACACAGTATGTTCATGTTATAGTGCAGGCAAGCGCCACGGGGTCGCCGCACACAGTATGTTCATGTTATAGTGTAGGCAAGCGCCACGGGGTCGCCGCACACAGTATGTTCATGTTATAGTGCAGGCAAGCACCACAGGGTCGCCGCACACAGTATGTTCATGTTATAGTGTAGGCAAGCGCCACGGGGTCGCCGCACACAGTATGTTCATGTTATAGTGCAGGCAAGCGCCACAGGGTCGCCGCATACACTGTTTCACTGAGAGAAACTCAGAGGTCACATCAGAATGACATCAGAGATGAATCTGAAGTTGTTGGAAGATGCTATAGCAAGAAAACTGAACATTGTACAACAAATTTTGTCTGCTGCTGCTGTGGGTGGCTGCGCAGATGCAACATTTGTCTAATCAGCCATGAAAGTTACTCAACAACAAGATGTTGGATGGAAAAATAAACTGCAACAACTGATCTCTCTCTCTCTTTCTCTCTCTCTCTCTCTCTCTCTCTCTCTCTCTCTCTCTGAATCTTAAATGCCCGAGGCATATAGGACCTCCACAAAGGTTTTCCACAAGCACCTGTCTTTTGCTTTTTTTTCCGTTCTTGCCCAGGTGAGCTCTCTTTTGCTCGACGTCCTCTCTGTTATTCTTCTCCATGTCTCTTTTGGTCTACCCTTACTTTTGTTCCCCTGTAGTGTCCATCTTAGTGCTATTTTGGGTAGTGAGCTATCAGTCATGTCCCAACCATCGCCAGCGTCTTGATATGTGCCTGGTCAAAACTGCCTTCTTACACGAAAAGTGTCAGGAATAATATCAGTATATGTCAGTCATTTTTCTCAGTTTGCTTGATCATTATATTTTTCTAGAAAGAAATCGTTAGTTTTTTGTTGTTGTTGTTTTTTTTGTTTTTGTTTTGTTTGTTAAAACTCATCTCTTGACGATCATACAAATGGACACGTTCGGCAGAAGAAATAGAACGTCCAACATGACATACGCCTGACACTGAATCCATGCAGACTACAAACATGAACACGTCAGAAATAACTGAAACAAATGATATGAGGAAAATTACCAAGATTTATCGGATTGTCAAAATTAATTTACACACATAACACACGCAAGAACCTACCTCTATCCACAGAGGAAATCAGCGAGATAAAACAAACGTTAGGAAACGAGGGAAGGTTGAGTTTTGGCAAGTCTGAAACATATACTCGACGTGGATGAAGAAAGGAGAGAGTGGGATGTACTTAGTAAACAAAGGAATGGCACGAGAGAAACAGCCTAGAAGACAGCGAAAGATGGTCGGAAATCTCCTGCTACCTGAAGCCCCTTGTGTCTTGGTCACTGATGGATATATATATATATATATATATATAATATATATATATTATATATATATATATATATATATATATTAGTGAATCGGGATTGATCGAGGGAGCCCACAGCACAGCTTGCATATATCCACATTACAGAATAAAAATATATATATATATAAAGCTTCACAATATTGTCAGAAGTCGTAAATATCCTCGATTCATCACTTCAAATATTTTAATTTTACTAACAAACAAACCATCACAATAAACCCCCATTCAGTGATATACATGAACAGAATATATGCACAAGTGTGACATTATGACACTCTATTCAGTTATAACCTTGTAAAACATCACACTCTTCCCTTCCATTATCCTGCTCTTGCTGCACGCAACTGTCCTTTATAAACGCATGCAGGGAGTCCATTAATACCTGCTTGTGGAGAACCTTCTATCCATTTCAGTCTCATTCATTCATTTGCATGTCCCTTGCTTAACTTTGCCTCCCTAACAGCATTCCTGTAGGCCTCTCAGTTGTAAGCAAGATGACCTGCTGCTGATGCATCCATTTGCAGATCATCAACAATGTTTTGCAGCCATCTTCGCCTTGGTCTTCCTTTCTTTCTTTTTCCCATTATGTACCCTTCATAGACGGTATTCTCTAGATTATCATGACGTTTAATGTGTCCAAAATATTTACGTTTTCTCTCTTTAATCCTCTTTACTAGCCAGCCTTCTTCAATATTAAGTTCTTGTAGTATTAATATATTTGTTCTTTTTTTGTGTCCATGATATTAGAAGAACTCTTCTGAAAAATTTACATTCAAAGGCATTTATGTTTTTCTCATTTGTTTTGTTAAGTGTCCAGGTCTCACAGATAAATGTTGCGATGGGAAGGATGCATGCCCTTAAAAATCTTATTTTTGTAGTTCTGTCTGCTCCTCTCCACAGATTCTTTAGTTGTTTTACTTTTTATCAGTTAGTAGTGATCCAAGATATTCAAAATTCTCCACTTCTTCCAGTTTTCCCTCATTGATACACATTTCAGCTGCCTTGTTTGTTTTGTCAGTTGTCATCAATTAATTTTCTTCGCATTAAGATAGATGTTCTTACAGACTGACATAATTAGTTTTTCCATTCCTTTTTGTGCTGTGGACAGTAACTGTGTCATCAGAATATCTAATCTCTGATATTTCATAACCTCCAATTGTTATGGCATCGTAATATTCTTTGTCTACATCTTCTCTAACATTCCTCATTATATTTTCAGTATACAAGTTAAATAAGTAGGGTGACAATATGCACCCCTGACAGACCCCTTGTTTTATGTCAAACCAAGTTGTTGTTTCACAATTTATTCTTACTGCTGCCTGTTGGTCTAGATACAGCAGTGATGTTAATTGTATCAAATGTGTTGGAAATCCCATTTTTTCCATTATTTCCCAAAGTTTCTGGTGTTGTACACAATCAAATGCCTTTGAGTAGTCTATAAAAGATAAATATAGATTCACATTAAACTCTCTGCATTTCTCTATTATTAATCTTAAATTGAATTTATGATCTCTTGATCCTCTTCCTTGCCTGAAACCAGCTTGGACCATATTGACTTCTTCTATTTTGTTACGAAGTCTACCCATTATGATTTTTAACAGAATTTTACTGGCATGACTAATCAGGGTAACAGTTCTGTAATTTATGCATAATTTCAGGGTACTCTTTCTTTGGCAGTGGTATGAATACAGTTCTTTTCCACTCTTTTGGGCAAATACCTGAATGTCACTTCAGTCCACAATATCTTATTTATATTGAAGATGTTATTGATTCCAACCTATCTAGTGAAGCTTCAGCGTTGGTCCAAAGAGAGTCTTCTTCTTCTTCTTCTATCTTCCTGGAACTTTAAGCTTATGTTCTTTGCAGCTGATGTAGTGAAGGTATTGAGGCAGAGCAGCGTATTGGATTGGGGGCGGGTTATGGCGGTTACTTTTTTTTCAGTCCGTGAGTGGAGTTCATGTGCAGTACTTCTTTAGTAGACTCCACCACCACGGAGACTATGGCGATCCCTGTCCTGTTAACTAGGATAGGCGTATTACTAGAGACAGTACCAACAGAGAATGTAGGAATAGAATAGTATGGTTTTAAATGGGGTAATATTTTTTCTGTGATTTATGTGCAATTATTTTATAATTTTGTGTTTAAAGATGAAAGGTGATTATACATCTACACACAGGTATATCACGCAAATGAAAAGAAACACACATAAACGATTCTTCTTCACATAATCATAAACTTATATTGTTGTTAATCATCCGTTTACACATTTAGCAAAATCAAAACAAAGGATCATCATATATATAATGTAGCTATGTATCACCTTATATTGTTATCAACAAAGATCACTAAAACAATTTCCTTAAATATAGGTTCGGTTCAGACTGCAAAAAAGTAACTAACTGGCAAGAATCTATTCACATACATATGCATAAAAATCAGTAATATAAAATGAAGTGCACACAATAAGCGTTACTTCCGTGTTACCACTAACAATCAAACCATCAAAATCATACGTAGAACAATTATACCTTAACTGAGTTACGATTATTCGTTACCATTCATAACACAATCGTTAACAAAATGTTTGCCTAAGTGGACCGGGATTGATCGAGGGAGCCCACAGCACAGCTTGCATACATCCACATCACATAATAACAACCCATACGAACCTAATACATATTGGTTCTAGTTTTCACTAATAAACATTCTCATTTGCTCTTGAACAGTCACGTGACTCCCCCGATCGGCTAGCCTCCCACGTGCTCAGCTTACAAATCCCGACCTATGAAAATTATGTCATGTTTTCTTTATATACTGGACCAGAGATGGTCTTTCCCGAAATTGCGCACTTCCGGTACTGTCTGTCTCTGACCCATTAATTTCCACGTTCTAGGGTTGCCAATCAACCTAGGTAACTAGTGCTTATCTATTCCCTACAAGAGAAGGGGCAGGGTCTTTGTCAACTATTGTTCGTCAACCTCATCAGAAGAGATTTGTTTAAAAGAGACCTTCTCGTGCTAGATATGTCATGAAAGTAGACCACGAGAGTGCAAAAACTGAAGCTACTACCACTCTTCTGAAAACAATAGAAAGTAGAAGAACTGAAGCTACTACCACTCTTCTGAATACAATAGAAAGGAGAAGAACTGCAGCTACTATCATTCTTCTGAATACAATAGAAAGTAGAAGAACTGCAGCTACTAACACTCTTCTGAATACAATAGAAAGGAGAAGAACTGAAGCTACTACCACACCTAATACAATAGAAAAGAGTATGTACTATTTTATGGGTCTTTTTTTTAATTTTTATTTTATGTTCCTCTGAAAGAGGAAAAGAAGCACTGAACAGAATAAAAGGACAGGAGAAAGAGATCACTATTCGGTGAGCAAGTTCAGAAATGAGGAGTGGGTTAGTATCTCGACTCTTGCCGCGCTTCAGTCGTCCCTATTATAACTGCAGTTTCGTGATTCTGTGGTGGAGAACAGCCTCTGATATTCCAAATTATCTACCTGCCAGGCGGGGTACATCAGAGTAAATTCTCTCTCTCCTTCTCTCTCTGAACGTGACCAAGACACATGGAGCTTCCACAAGGGTTTTCCACTAATGCCTATCCTTTGCCTTTTTTTTTTCTCCTTCAAGATATAATCTGATAATTATCTGAACAGAACCATCCTAACATATTCTCACCTCATAATGAGCCTAATTCAATCGTAACATTTGAAAAGCTCTCTATCAAAATCTCACAAAATCCCCATCCTGATCATCATGCTAATAATCCCTTACCAGTAATAATCCCCTTAGGAAAAATCCCAATCCTTAAATGACCCCTACAATTTCTTTTTCTAAATCTTCCAGAAGTTTCTATCCCGTAGAAGACAAAAATCGTAGTTAAAACATTCTAACTTTTTTGTTCACCATCTCCGTGCAAAATTGCCTGTTTATAACCTTGGAGAAATTCTAAAAACAACAATCGCATTTTTAGCTTTTCTGTAGCTAAAAATAACTATTTGAACAAACATGTCCTAAATTAGTTTTGTTACCCGTACAATATCTCGTGACTGGACATGCTATGGCTTCAACGTGTCAAGACTGACCTTTCTTTGACCTGTACTATTAAAAAAAATATTCTAATATTCTATTTGTGTTACCATTACGTAAAGCTACTAAATTAATCCCTGGTTAACTCCCTTATACCATTAAAAAATACAGAATTAAAGAATTCTGTTACCGCCATGCCGTCTTAGAATTTTCCACAGTACATATCTGTTGCCACTGTCGAAGGCTTTCTCGGAATCTATAAACAGTGCGTATAGTGTGCCATGCCACACATTTGCTTGTTCTAATATTAGTCTAACTACAAATATGTGGTCTATGCATGATTCTTCTTTCCTAAATCCTGCCTGCTCTTTCCGAAGTTTTCCCTCAAGCGCTGGTACAATTCTGTTGATGATTATGCGGCAGAATATGTATGCAGGAAACTCTCTAATGTAGAGAGCGGAACAACAACACAACTCCTTCAGATCATTAGAGGAAGTACCCCCCCCCCCCTCAGACAAGTGTTTCAGCCCTATTAAACTCCTGACACTCTAAGTATAGGGGTGGGCTCCTCTGGGTCATGACTCCCAGAGGTCATGTGAGTTGTTGCTTTTTTTTCGTCCCGGGATTGAACCTATGATCTTCCAGTTGACACTGCACTTTGGAGTGTGTCTTTAGCGATCCAGCTACGGAGGACTGGTACTGGTTGTGACAAACGAAATTATTTATGTTCTCAATGCTTGTTTCGCTACTCCACAGCCAGCATGAGCCCTTTTCTGCTGTTTCTGAAAGGCTTTTCAATGCCCTTGCTCTTGCTTGTCCCTTTATGCCCAGTTGCTTACGTAGGTCATATGCTGATGTTCCTACGAATCCTCTCGTTCCAACTTCTACAGCTATCACTTTTGCCCTGACTCCTGCCCCCTGCCTCAGTTGCTTGACCAGGTCATTGTACTTCTCACATTTGAACAGATGTTGCTCCTCTACTCTTGTTTCGTACGGAACCGTAAGCTCGATCATTATTAATTCCTGTTTTTCTATGGAGTACACTACAATGTCCGGTCGCATTCCTGTGTTCTTGATGGCAGTCGGGTATTCTCTTCTTCCTGGTAGGTCCGCTATCACATCCCAGTCATCTCCACCGTCTAGCAGTGATGGTAAGGGAAAGTCCCTGATTTCAATATTCGATGTCGTACCAGCGCCCATGAAGTACAGTAACAGAGACGAGGTCCCACTTAAATACTTTATGGGCTATTTTGGTGGCCTTCTTGACTCCCTCTCCGTCCCTCTTCTTTCTATGGGCCGTCTACCCTCTGCCGTCGCGGTTGCTACTCTGTCATCTCCCTAGTTGGCGCTCATTTCATCTTTTCCGCTTAGACGGAGACTTCCTGTGGTGCACCTCGTGTGCGTCGTTCTGTATGCGCTCCTCTATCAATATTTCAGTCACCCCCACTACTCATACTGTGACATAGTTCAGTCACCTCACTACTCATACTGTGACATAGTTCAGTCACCCCACTACTCATACTGTGACATAGTTCAGTCACCTCACTACTCATACTGTGACATAGTTCAGTCACCCCACTACTCATACTGTGACATAGTTCAGTCACCCCACTACTCATACTGTGACATAGTTCAGTCACCCCACTACTCATACTGTGACATAGTTCAGTCACCTCACTACTCATACTGTGACATAGTTCAGTCACCTCACTACTCATACTGTGACATAGTTCAGTCACCCCACTACTCATACTGTGATATAGTTTAGTCACCCCACTACTCATACTGTCACATAGTCTTGACGGCACGATTCTTTCACCTCTTTGTCTTTTTTGTGCAGTTTTTAAAGACTTGTTCTTTCAGCCTTTGTGACTTGATATTCAGTAATTTTTTTTCTTGATTTCCTTTCTTTGCTCTATCTTTTCCCATGTGGTCGTGTTTATCCATTCCTCTTTTCTCCTTTCCTATATCCCAGCACCTCTTTTGCTGTTTCCTGTAGTGTTCAATGAACTCTGGTATAGACATTTCTCCTTTGTCTTGTAGGAAGCGGTTCTTAAGTACTATCGAGAATTCATTTCTTATTTGTTGATCTTTCAGTTTTCTTGTATCAAAGCGTACCTTTCTTGGTTGTCTGATTTGGCTTTCTTTAATTTTAGTCTTATTTTCGATACCAGAAGGTTGTGATCACTTCCTACGACTGCTCCTTTCCTTGCTCTCACATCCTGTAGTGACCGTTTCAGCTTGTTTATTAGTATGTGATCAATTTGGTTTGCTGTGGTTTTGTCAGGGGACCTTCAAGTCATTTTATGTTTTTTTTTTTTTAATGTTGGAAAATTGTCCCTCCGATGGTCATCATGTTTTCTTTGCAGAATCCGCACAGTCTTCCTCTATTTTCATTTATTTCTCCGATTCCTTCTCTTCCCATGATTCTTCTTCTATCTTCATTTCCCTCACCTACTTTTGTATTGAAGTCGCCCAAGATGAGTAGTATATCGTGCTTGGGTATTGTTTCTACTGTTGCTTGGAGGCTGTTGTAAAAATCTTCTTTTAATTCCTCTTCAGCTGCTTCTGTTGGTGCATAACAAACTATAATAGACAGCTTCGTGAATCTTGAGTTGAAGCGTGCATATAATAATCTCTCATTTATTGGGGTCCATTTCAGCAATGCTCTTGATGCTTCTTTTGTTATAATCAATGCTACTCCTCCTTCATGATGATCTTCTTTACATGACCATATTATTGTATCTTCTGTGTGCCGTGTTGTTAATTTCCTTCTCCCTTGTCCTGTCCATCTTGCTTCTTGTATTTCTAGTATGTCTAGTTTGTATCTATGCATTTTCTTGATGGTTTGTGCTAATTTTCCAGTCTAATTAAGTGTTCTTACATTCCAGCTGCCTATTTGCATCTTGTGTTTAGGTTCCAGGAGGTCTGCAGTCGGGCTGGGGACTTCCAGTGGCTGGCTTTCATCCACAACCTTCGTGGGCTCAATTTTCTGATAAGCTTTTCTCCTTCCATCTGCATTTGTTTTTTTTCTCTTGCTTCTGTTTCTGTAGCAGTCTGATAGATTCTTTACCAGATAGGGTTGCTGGCCATACGTCGAACCCTCCCCTCCTTAGTCGCCCTTTACGATCATGCGTGGTAGGGTACAGTGGTCCTATTCTCTGCTTCCCAAGCATGTGCCCAGATCTCGGGTACCATAAGGGGGAGTAATTCTATAAGACGCTGAAAGTCCAAAGGTTATGCATTGGTATAATATACACAGTCTATCCATTCATTCGTCCGTACATCCATCTATCCATCCAGACATACGCACCTGCTTACAGAAAAAAAGTATGTGAGCAGTGCACTATAGAAAGTGTTCTAGCACCAAGACGGCACAAAAGAAACCATCCCTGTTCCTTGTTTTGACCACATAATAGTTTCAGACACGCAATGAGACCAGAAATCAATAACCGATTTCTTGTTCAGCAAATCTCAATGGCGCTCTCTCCCACGCCGTAAAAAAACAAACTGAAAAGGTTAGTGAAATGACAAAGTTCATGAGCCACGTTTGTGCTGAAGGTTGTAGGCGGAAAGAAATTGAGGATTGGAGGGGGTTTTTTTTCCTCTTGTGTAATTTGGTTGTTATTTTGCTAGAGGCGGTTCTTTGTTGGCCGGCCATTATTGGGATGCGATGTCACAGGAAATGTTTTGGCATCTGACATTCATGGCGATTGTTCTTTCAGGTGTAGATTGGGGGGGGGGGGGGGGTTGTATTGTTCACAACAGAGAGCACATGTTACTCACGGAGAAATTCTTTTTAGTTGTCCTTGGATAGATTTGCTTTTGTTAGTGGGTTTTTAAAAAAATATTTGCTTTTGTTAGTGGGTTTTTTATAGATTTGCTTTTGTTAGTGGTTTTTTTTTTTTATAGATTTGCTTTCGTTATTGGGTTTTTTAATAGATTTGCTTTTGTTAGTGGTTTTTTTTATAGATTTGCTTTCGTTATTGGGTTTTTTAATAGATTTGCTTTTGTTAGTGGCTTTTTAAAATAGATCTGCTTTTATTAGTTTTATTTTTAATTGATGTGCTTTTGATAGTGGGGTTTTTTGTATTTTTTTAGGTTTTTTTTTTGTTGTTGTATTTGGTTAGATTAGTTTCTGTTAGTGGTTCTTGTATAGATTTGCTTTTGTTAGTGGTTGTTTTAAAAATATATTTCCTCTGTTAGTGGTTTTTGTATAGATTTCCTTTTTGTTCATGGTTTTTGTGTAGATTTGCTTTTTGTTGGTGGTTTTTGTGTATATTTGCTTTTGTTAGTGGTTTTTGTGTAGATTTGCTTTTGTTGGTGATTTTTTTGTATATTTGCTTTTTTTAGTGGTTTTTGTGTAGATTTGCTTTTGTTAGTTGTTATATTAGTTCATATAAGCAATGACGATTGTGGCCGTTTTGATTATCAGGACCCGAGAAACAGAGGTGGCCAGAAACTTGTCTGTTATCTTCTGATAGTTCTAGTAACATCTTCAGGTGGGGTGAGGCTCGATGTTGGAGCCTTGTGAGAAGAACTCGGTTTCCTGTTCCACTCCGGATCTTCAAGCTTGCCACCGCAACCCACTTGAGATTCCACACGATGTCCGCTTGAGACCCCACACGATGCCCATTTGAGATTCCACACGATGCTCACTTGAGATTCCACACGATGCCCGCTTGAGACTGAAACCCCACACGATGCCCGCTTGAGATTCCACACGATGCCCACTTGAGACTGAGACCCCACAAGATGCTCACTTGAGATTCCACACGATGCCCACTTGAGACTGAGACCCCACACGATGCCCGCTTGAGACTGAGACCCCACACGATGCCCACTTGAGATTCCACACGACGCCCACTTGAGACTGAGACCCTACACGATGCCCATTTGAGATTCCACACGATGCCCGCTTGAGACTGAGACCCCACACGATGCCCACTTGAGATTCCACACGATGCCCGCTTGAGACTGAGACCCCACACGATGCCCACTTGAGATTCCACATGATGTCCGCTTGAGACTGAGACCCCACACGATGCCCACTTGAGATTCCACACGATGCCCGCTTGAGACTGAGACCCCACACGATGGCCGCTTGAGACTGAGACCCCACACAATCCCCACTTGAGACTGAGACCCCACACGATGGCCGCTTGAGACTGAGACCCCACACGATGCCCGCTTGAGACTGAGACCCCACACAATTCCCACTTGAGACTGAGACCCCACACGATGCCCGCTTGAAACTGAGACCCCACACGATGCCCATGTTTCAACACGTCCACTTAGTTTTCTGATACAGATCAAGAGAAAAGTACTTACCGACAGGTAAATCAAGATAAGCAACGGGCCAGTCTTGATTGTAAAGATTTTCTGTCTAGAGATTGTCGGACGCAGACAATTGTCTGAGTGATCAAGAAGTTATCCATACCACAGAAGTACTACAGGACAGAACTTGACAGAACGAAGTTGCTAGAAACCTTGGGGGTCAACAGAAGTGTGATCCAGATACCCTTCGGGCGGTTTCAGGAAAAAGCCAGTGTTCTGTTGTGCCAAAGAGTGGTCCAGCATGCATTACCACCAAAAGAAAAAGGAACTTTTTTTGTGTGTTTTCCGCAAGAAGGCAACGATTTCCAATTGCACGAACTTAAGAAAACTGTCAAGCAGCCATTAAGTCGCTAGTTTCTCCCTGTGATAGAATCCACGAAATCTTGACCCGGAAATAAATGCTGAAAGATTAAAAAGTAGAATCGTCACAAGAACAAGTAGTCTTGATGAAAAAAAAAGGGAAATCCCTATAGAAGTACTGTTTGTACTCTTACTCAATGGTTTACTTCGGTTCCCTGCCTCCTGTGTTATTCCAGAGGTGACAAATTTATTCTAATTTTTTATTCATTCAGAAATATCTAAGGTCAACTTTTTATCATCTCATTTTAAGTTTTTTTTTTTTAAATTTTCTTCTTGTTTTATAGATAACTGTCCATCTCTCTCTATCTCTGTCTGTCTCTCTCTTTTCTCTCACTTTCTCTATTTCTTATCTCTCTTTCCCTCTCAATGTTAGTTATGTTTGTTATATGAACAGCATATTTGTAGAATGTCTGGAGTAGAATGAAAGATGTATGATAAAGGGCAGAATGTCAGACGGGCTTGCGTGCCCAATTCTTAACCCTTTTGAAATAAAGATCAATCAATCAATCAATCTCTCCTTCTTTCTCTGTTTCACTCTCTCTCTCTCTCTCTCTCTCTCTCTCTTTCTTTTACTCTTTCTCTCGCCCCCTCTCTCTCCTTCTTTCTCAGTCTTTTCTCTCTTCCTTTCTTTATCTCCCTCTCTCTCTCCTTCCTTCTCTCTCTCGCCCTCTCTCTCTCCTTCCCTCTCTCTCTCGCCCTCTCTCTCTCCTTCCCTCTCTCTCTCGCCCTCTCTTTCTCCTTCTCTCTCTCTCGTCCTCTCTCTCTCCTTCTTTCTCAGTCTTTTCTCTCTCTCCCTCTCTCTCCTTCTTTCTCAGTCTTTTCTCTCTCTCCCTCTCTCTCCTTCCCTCTCTCTCGCCCTCTCTCTCTCCTTCCCTCTCTCTCCCTCTCTCTCTCTTTCCCTCTCTCTCGCCCCCTCTCTCTCCTTCTTTCTCAGTCGTTTCTCTCTCTCCCTCTCTCTCCTTCCCTCTCTCTCGCCCCCTCTCTCTCGCCCCCTCTCTCTCGCCCCCTCTCTCTCCTTCTTTCTCAGTCTTTTCTCTCCTTCTTTCTCTCTCTCCCTCTCTCTCAATATAGAACATTTTTAACATCCTTATAACACCCACACAAACACAAAAACACATCTCAGCCTCTGGTGCCCCGAAGAAACGGATGTACGGGACCACATACATACATCAAAACTTGGTACCAGCATCCTTGCCAAAAATCTAAAGTTTCCAGAACGTACACTATAGAAAGACGTAGTACAGTTGGATGTCCACAAACAACACTCACTTCCAACAAAAAACCCCCATAAAGCCAGCTCTACTCCGAGCACTAAAACCAAAGGGACCTCCAAATCTGCACCACCTGTTCCACAGCAAACCACCGACTATGACACAATGTTTCCACCCCTACCCTCACGTCAGCCTCAGACGGTCAGACGAGCTGATACGAGCGTCAGCAACGTCAGGATTCTTCCTCCGTCGCACAGCTCATTGGAAGAGCTCAACACACAAGCACGTTCCATGCAACATCCTCAAAGAAATTTGGAGCTTCAGTATTTGTTGCAGTTTAGCCCTGCAGCCTTGAGTCACGCCTATATGTTATCTCTGCATAATTCACATGGCATGGTACCTTACAGACACCACATGCCTTAAACTGATGGCAGTATCATCGTAATCCATCATAAACTGAAACCTTCAACCCGCAATGTCGAAAAAGAATTATTACTCAGCAAGACATAGTGACTGATATCTTCATTCTTACGTTTATTTAGAATTCTTTACGTTTTATTATTGCATTTTATTTCTTGCCCCTTTTCTTTTGTATCTATTTTTCTAATTCTTGTCAACTTTCTATAGGTCCTTGCAGTTTGTGAGTTGTATCTGTTTGTGTGTGAGAACTATATACTTAATTACTCAACTTGTTAGTGAATTCACATATTTCAGCGTTTAATTATTCAGTAGTTAGACGCGTCTCTCTTTCAGCTTCCAATTATTTCAGCTAGTGAGTTGTGTACCAGTTGAAAGTTTAATATACAGAGTGTGTCTCTGTGTAGTATTTAAAAGTTTATTTACTTCAGTATTAAGTAGGAATTATAATAGGAATTATTTTCAAACCAGTAACAGGAGACAGGAAAATAAAATGACCCCACCTACCGAAAAATGGTTACATAAAGAAGGACTTCGATTAGGCCATCTGAATGTATAACACCTATTAGGTAAAATTCCTGAAGTAACACACATATTACATCAAAATTTCCACATTTTTGGCTTCTCTGAAAGCCGTTTAAATAGGATGAAGATATTAGAATTAACGGTTTTAACCTGATCCGGCGTGACCCAACCAGGAAACCAGAAACAGGTCTAGTAATGTATGTCTCCACAACTATCCAGTTTAGTCGTAGAGAAGACCTCGAATCATCAGAGGTAGAGTGTATTTGGGTGGAAGTTAAAATGCCAAACCAGAGTCCATTAATTATTGGACTTTTGTACCGTAATCCAAATACATATCTCTGTGGTACGATCACTTCACGACTATGATGGATGAGGTTTCAACCTTTAGGTTCACAGATATTATCATTCTTGGAGATTTCAACATAGATCTAACACAATCAAATCTAACTTGGAGCAATATTATATTATCCTATAATCTTTGCCAAATTGTCACCAAACCTACCAGAGTAACAGAAGTATCATCCACATTATTAGATTATATATATGTAGCCTAACCAGAAAACATCATTGAATGTAACATCCCTCATACTTCATTAAGTGATCATTACCCAGTCTGCTGTACGTGGACAAGAAAGGGGTATAAACTTCCTAAACACAATCACATCAGTATGAAATTTAGGAGCTTCAGAAAATTTAACTTAGAATTATTCCTTAATGATTTGCAAGAATCTTCACTTACACACGTGTACCAACTAACTGACGCTGATGAGGCAATAGAATATTGGCTAAAGGTCTTCAGAGATATATTAGACAAACATGTCCCCATGAAAGAGGTGAGAGTAAAACACCAGACGAAGTCACCTTGGATAACACCTGAAATACTACAATCCATGAGAGAACGTGATCGGGCGCACAAAATCAAGGACTTTATGACCTACCGTTCACTCAGAAACAAAGTTCAATACTTAATAAGACAAGAGAAAAAAATTACTTCAGGAATCTAATACAGAATAAATCAGACAGTAAATCAATTTGGAAAGCCATAAATACCCTATCAAATAAAAGAAAAGAATTTGATTCTCAAACAATCAATCGTGCATACACTAGCGCACATATCAGTACACATTTCAGAGAAGAAATCAACGTTCTTAAATCATCAATATCAGCTCCTGTATGCGACTTACATGAACTACAAACATTCCTGGACAGCAGATGTACTGATTTTAAACAGTTACACATTCCATTCTTAACAGTCAGTGAAGTTCACAATTATCTCTTAACCTTAAAAAACAACAATACAGCTGGGCTTGATGATATTACTAATAAGATCTTACGTTATGCTGCACCTGTCATTTCACATACACTAACATATGTTTACAACCAGTGCATTGCAAAATGTTATTTCCCTGAGGCTTTTAAAACTGCTAAGGTGTATCCTCGCTTTAAATCTGGCTCATCTAACAATCTTACCAACTATAGACCAATATCCATATTATCGTCATTATCAAAACCACTCGAAAAACACATACACAAAATAACTCTACGACACATGCAAGAGAACAATTTACTCATACACAGTCAGTCAGTCTTTAGACCCAATCATTCCTGTCACACAGCTCTTACCAAAATGACAGAAAACTGGTAAGTAAACATAAATGACGACAGACTATGTGGTGCCATTTTTGTCGACTTTAAAAAGGCATTTGATATGATTGACCACAATATTCTTGTAAGAAAAATAAAGACTTATAGACTGCACCCTGACCTAATAAAATTAATTCCATTGTTTCTTTCAAACAGACAACAGGTAGTATTCTTCAACAATTCTCTATCAAATTCTGCAACAGTTGACACTGGTGTTCCGAAAGGTTCTATTCTATGCCCGTTGCTCTTTGCTATCTATATCAATGATTTTCCACTTCATCTTAAATACTCTTCTTGTGACCTTTTTGCCGATGATTGCACAGTCTACACCAGTGACTAGGATTGTGTTAATCTAGAATCAACTCTTCAGGTCGAGTTATACAATTTAATTAGATGGAGCAAAAATAATGGCATGATTATAAACACCGATAAAACTAAATCAATGCTCATAACAACAAGACAGAAACTACAAAACGCAACAAAAACAACACTTCGGCTCTGTACAGAAACATCACAGATAGAAAACGTTAGCGAGCACAAAACACTAGGTCTTATTATTGACCAACATCTGACCTGGAACTCTCATGTGCAATATCTAACAAAACTCATCGCACAAAAAGTATACCAATTAGCTAAAATTAAGCACTTCATCGATCAAGACACTAGGAAGACATACTACATATCTCATATACAAACACATTTAGACTATTGCTCAACAGTTTGGGATGGTTGCTCAGTGTCAAATACAAAGAGACTTTGCTCACTCCAAAAGAGAGCAGTAAAGCTTATTAGTGACAAAGATCAAGAACAAACAACTAATCATCACAAACGTATCAAAATACTGCCTCTTAAGAACAGGTTCCTCTTCAACAAAGCCAAGTTAGTACATCAAATTCTTTCACGGCATGCCCCGCCTTATCTATGGAACCTGTTTAAATTTAGCTCAAAGTGCAGCCAACGCTTGAACAACATATGTCTTCCAAAACCTAGACTTGATCTTTACAAGAAAAGCTTTAGTTATTCTGCTGCTCATCTTTGGAATACCCTCCCATCCTATATAAAAAATATAAATTATACTCCTTCCTACAACTACAAGCTTTCCCAATATCTATTTGATGTCGACTACATGCCTCCATGAATTATAAAACTTAAAAGTTATCTTAAACTGCTCTTACAGACACCGAATACAATTAATTGTTTTCTGAATAGTCCCGAAAAATGTATGTAGTTACTTCTGTACTGAGTGAATGTTTAAGAGCGAAACGTAAATGTTATATTTTATTTTATGTCTCTCAGCTTCAATGTTAGTTATGTTTGTTACATGAACAGCATATTTGTAGAATGTCTGGAATAGAGTGAAAGATGTATGATAAAGGGCAGAATGTCAGACGGGCCTGCGTGCCCAATTCTTAACCCTTTTGAAATAAAGATCAATCAAACAGTCTCTCCTTCCCTCTCTCGCCCCCTCTCTCTCCTTCTTTCTCAGTCTTTTCTCTCTCTCCCTCTCTCTCTCCCCCTCTCTCTCCTTCCCTCTCTCGCGCCCCCTCTCTCTCCTTCTTTCTCAGTCTTTTCTCTCCTTCTTTCTCTCTCCCTCTCTCCCCCGTCCCTCTCTCTCTCCATCCCTCTCTCTCTCCCTCTTCCTATCTCTCTCCCTCCCTCTCTCCCCCTCTCTCTCTCCCTCCCTCTCTCCAATATCTCTCTTTCCCTCCCCCTTCTCTCTCCCTCTCTCCCTCTATAATATTAAAGTACAAATCCTGGTTCTTCACCTGCTCCTAATGTCGTCTTTAACCATGTCATTTAATGTGTATGTGTGTGTGCTTGTGTATGTGTTTATGTATGTGTATGTGTATGTAGTTGTGTGTGTTTATGTATGTGTATGTGTGTGTTTATGTTTGTGTATGTGTTTGTTTGTGTATGTGTGTAGTTGTGTATGCTTGTGTATGTGTTTGTGTATGTTTATGTTTGTGTATGTGTTTGTTTGTGTATGTGTTTGTAGTTGTGTGTGTTTATGTATGTGTTTGTGTGTGTTTATGTTTGTGCATGTATGTCTAGTTTTGTCTGTTTATGTATATGTTTGTGTGTGTTTATGTTTGTGCATGTGTGTGTAGTTGTGTGTGTTTATGTATGCGTGTATAGCTGTGTGTGTGTTTTTTTTGTGTTTGTGTTTAAAGGATGTTTAAAATGTTCTGTAATATTATTTTCTAAATGTATTAAATATTCTGCAGGCACACTGCCCTCTCTGTGACCTAGTGAAACAGATTTCGTATTTGTGTTACTGAACACTAACACATGTTTTGCCAACACACTGTACTGTACTGTGCCTATTACGTGTTAGCATGAGCATTAGGCCCAGTGACACAACAGACGTTACATTGGTATACGCCGTGTAACAAGACTACCCAAATAACACTAACATACAACTGCACATCAGTATGACCAGTTACATGTAATCGACTAACTCAACGCTACAGTTGAGACGTAACAAGAATCCAACAATCACAGGATTTAGCAGTCACCCGATAATCAGCAGATGTTTAATGACGAATCCCATTTGTTCGGTGTGTGTTGCATAGATGTGGAGTGTAAACTGATGAGAACAATTGCAATGATCATTAAAAAAATGTCCAGCCGACTAACATCGCCATGGGACTAACTCAGTGTTACAACATTGACAAAACATGCCAACTTCAAAACTACAACATACCTTTCAACTTGAAATTACAGCCTTGTCCAAAAATAGGATAAATCAAACCCACACTCTACATGACAACTATAGATATGTCCTGAAAAGTATAATCCATTTAACTTCAACATTGTCCTAAAAAGGATAATCCATCTAACTACAACATTGTCCTATAAAGGACAATCATCTAACACAATCACGACAACCGTTGCTCCCAAAAAAGGACAGATAAACACAACTACTACACAAGAGAACAACACTTCTATCCTAAAAGAGGACAATCACACCAAACTTACTTAATGAACCAGAGAATCCCTAACATCCCTTTCTAGAAAAAAAAAAAAAAACAACTCACACACGACCTGTCTTCACAACATTCAGATAAAAAAACTAACCTATCCATACATCCCGCCCATCAGACCCACGTGACCGAGTTCTCCCTGGGAACACGGAGATGCTGTCCCCGTGCAAGCATAAACAGGTGAGTTGTGGTCTATTGCTGTTTGACCACAACAACAGGGCTTCTCACCAAAACAAAATCATAACAGACTGTTTACCAGTACGATGTATGCTGTGTCTGCGTACATGTCTGCTTACATGTCTGCTTACATGTCTGCTTACATAGTGAAAAATTACCAACGTTTAGTTAATTAATGACAAAATAACTGCAAAAAACCAGGGCTGGGGGGGGGGGGGGAGGGGGATCATGGGAAAAAAAAGCAACCTTGTTTTATTTTCTTCTTCAGCTGCCTACAACACGTGACTTTCTACCTGGTTCATGATTTAAGCCTGCTCATTTTAGCTTTTAACACTCTCCTAACGGCAACTGTGGTAGTGAGTGCAGTTTGTTTTAGTTAAAACACCCGAATTCGTTATACGGATTTTTTGACGTAGTTGTTTCTCGTTATGCGTTTGGGTTTTTTTTTTCCTGGTTATTTCCCTTCCTTATATCTGATCCGCATGTTTGTTTTATCCTGTTGATTGTCTGAGTGGTAAAGTGGTTAGTGCACTGGTCTCTCATGGCGAAGGTTGGGGGTTCGAATCCGGTCGGAGGCAAACCCCCCCCCCCCCCCCCCCAGTCATTCAGCTGTTGAAGTGGGTACCCGACTTCTTCTGGAGTTGGGGAAGGAAAGGCGGCCAGGCGTGATACTGACCATATCACCCTCTAATGTGCTGACAGGTCAAGGAAAATATGGGCACTAACACCATGTCCCTATGTGCCTCTAAGATACGACAGGATTACCTTTACCTGTTTTGAATACACGTAACTGTGTGTGTGTGTGTCTGTCTACCTGTCTGTCTGTCCCTGTCTGTCTGTCTGCCTGCCTGTCTGTCTGTCTGTCCCTGTCTGTCTGTCTGTCCCTGTCTATATATTTCTCTCTTTCTCTCTCTCTCTCTCTCTCTCTCTCTCTGTTCACTGTCTATATATTTCTCTCTCTCTTTCTGTTTCCTGTCTATATATTTCTCTCTCTCTCTGTTCACTGTCTATATATTTCTCTCTCTCTCTCTTTCTGTTTCCTGTCTATATATTTCTCTCTCTCTCTCTTTCTGTTTCCTGTCTATATATTTCTCTCTCTTTCTGTTCCCTGTTTATATTTCTGTGTGTGTGTGTGTGTGTGTGTGTGTGTGTGTGTGTGTGTGTTCCCTGTCTATATATTTCTTTCTAATATTTAATAAGTTCATATTTTAGATTAAATACCACATCAATGTTCTGAGTTAAATTATCAGTAGGCACTCTCATTCTCTCTCTCTCTCTCTCTCTCTCTCTCTCTCTCTCTCTCTCTCTCTCTCGTAGAGAAGACCTCGAATCATCAGAGGTAGAGTGTATTTGGATGGAAGTTAAAATGCCAAACCAGAGTCCATTAATTATTGGACTTTTGTACCGTAATACAAATGCATCATCTCCGTGGTACGATCACTTCACGACCATGATGGATGAGGTTTCAACCTTTAGGTTCAAAGATATTATCATTCTTGGAGACTTCAACATAGATCTAACACAATCACATCTAACTTGGAGCAATATTATATTATCCTATAATCTTTGCCAAATTGTCACCAAACCTACCAGAGTAACAGAAGTATCATCCACATTATTAGATCATATATATGTAGCCCAACCAGAAAACATCATTGAATGTAACATCCCTCATACTTCGTTAAGCGATCATTACCCAGTCTGCTGTACGTGGACAAGAAAGGGGTATAAACTTCCTAAACACAATCACATCAGTATGAAATTTAGGAGCTTCAGAAAATTTAACCTAGAATTATTCCTTAATGATTTGCAAGAATCTTCACTTACACACGTGTACCAACTAACTGACCCTGATGAGGCAATAGAATATTGGCTAAAGATCTTCAGAGATATATTAGACAAACATGTTCCCATGAAAGAGATGAGAGTAAAACACCAGACGAAGTCACCTTGGATAACACCTGAAATACTACAATCCATGAGAGAACGTGACCGGGCGCACAAAATCAAGGACTTTATGACCTACCGTTCACTCAGAAACAAAGTTCAATACTTAATAAGACAAGAGAAAAAAAATTACTTCAGGAATCTAATATAGAATAAATCAGACAGTAAATCAATTTGGAAAGCCATAAATACCCTATCAAATAAAAGAAAAGAATTTGATTCTCACGCCATCAATCGTACATACACTAGCGCACATATCAGTACACATTTCAGAGAAGAAATCAACGTTCTTAAATCATCAGTATCAGCTCCTGTATACGACTTACATGAACTACAAACATTCCTGGACAGCAGATGTACTGATTTTAAACAGTTACACATTCCATTCTTAACAGTCAGTGAAGTTCACAGTTATCTCTTAACCTTAAAAAACAACACTACAGCTGGGCTTGATGATATTAGTAATAAGATCTTACGTTATGCTGCACCTGTCATTTCACATACACTAACATATATTTACAACCAGTGCATTGCAAAATGTTATTTTCCTGAGGCTTTTAAAACTGCTAAGGTGTATCCTCGCTTTAAATCTGGCTCATCTAACAATCTTACCAACTATAGACCAATATCCATATTATCGTCATTATCAAAACCACTCGAAAAACACATACACAAAATAACTCTACGACACATGCAAGAGAACAATTTACTCATAGACAGTCAGTCAGGCTTTAGACCCAATCATTCCTGCCACACAGCTCTTACCAAAATGACAGAAAACTGGTTAGTAAACATAAATGATGACAGACTATGTGGTGCCATTTTTGTCGACTTTAAAAAGGCATTTGATATGATTGACCACGATATTCTTGTAAGAAAAATAAAGACTTATAGACTGCACCCTGACCTAATAAAATTAATTGCATCGTTTCTGTCAGACAGACAACAGGTAGTATTCTTCAACAATTCTCTATCAAATTCTGCTAAAGTTGACACTGGTGTTCCGCAAGGTTCAATTCTAGGCCCGTTGCTCTTTGCTGTCTATATCAATGATCTTCCACTTCATCTTAAACACTCTTCTTGTGACCTTTTTGCCGATGATTGCACAATCTACACCAGTGACTACGATTGTGTTAATCTAGAATCAACTCTTCAGGTCGAGTTATACAATTTAATTGGATGGAGCAAAAATAATGGCATGATTATCTTCTTATATATATCTTATATCCTTCCCGTGCCGTTAGACGTCACATAGGGCTCGCAAAGTAGTTCGCCAATTTTTCCTGTCTTCGGCGAGTCTTTCAACCTCAACAAAGGATTTTATGCCTGTTAACTTGGCCTCTCTTAATAATGTCCTCTTCAGAGTTTCACGCGGTCTGCCCCTTTTTCTTCGGCCTGTTGTGTTCCACTTGATAGCTTGTTTTGGGATTCTCTGATCATTTCTTCTCATCAAGTGACCAACATATGTCCATCTCCTTTTCCTGATCACCCGTGAGACTGGTTGTTGTTCAGTCATCTGTCTTATCTCTGCATTGTTCTTGAATTCATTCCACTTGATGCCGAGTATTTTCCTTAGGCATTTGTTTTCAAAAGAGTCTAATTTCTTTTCTATTTCTTTAGTTGTTTTCCAGCTTTCGCATGCATAAATGAGGGTGGATATTACATTTGAATTGAATAGTCTTAACTTGGTTTTTGTGCTTATAACTTTTGAATTCCATATGTTCTCAAGATTCTTGAAGATTGATGCTGCTTTTGCAATTCTGATCCTAACTTCCTTTCTAGTGTCACCATCCTGGTCTATGTAGCTGCCAAGGTATGCAAATTGATTGACTTCTTCAATATCTGTCCCTTCTATGTGTGTTTTTCCATTTTGATTGATGGGAATTTTCATTATTTTTGTTTTGTCCTTGTTAATTTCAAGTCCTATTTTGCTAGCCAGTGAAGATAGGCTATCTGTTTTTTCTTGCATGGAATTCACATTATTACTGATAAGAGTTATGTCATCAGCAAAATCAAGATCTTCTAGTTGGGTCCCATGTACCCAGTCAATACCTGTGTTACCTGTGCAGCATTTTGTCATTATGAAGTCTATTGTAATCCCAAAAAGTAAAGGAGACAGTATACATCCTTGTTTCACGCCTGTTTCAATCTGGAACCATTCACTCATCCCTTCTTCTGTCTTGACTGCACAACCATATCCATTGTATAAGTCCTTAATGATGTTGACAATTTTAGATGGTATTCCATATAGACATAAAATTCTCCATAATGAATCTCTGTGTATGCTATCAAATGCCTTCTTAAAATCTATGAAATTCAGTATTAATGGTTTCTGCTTTTCAATATGTTCTTCAAGTATTATTCTGAGAGTAAAGATCTGGTCGAGACAGCTTCTCCCTTTTCGAAATCCTGCTTGTTCTTCTCTCATTGCAGTATCCACTATATCTTTGAGTCTATTCAAAATGACCTTGGAAAATACTTTTGACACAACTGATATTAAGGTTACTCCTCTCCAGTTGTTACAGTCACTAAGGTTGCCCTTTTTTGGTATTTTAACAATGATTCCCTTCTTCCAATTAGAAGGGACCTTTTCTTCTTTCCAAATCTTGTTAAACATTCTCTGTAGTTGTCTCATGTTGTCACTATTGATAGCTTTTAGCATCTCGGCTGTTATTTCATCTTCACCTGCAGCTTTGTTGTTAGCCATTAAATTCACTGCTGTTTCAATTTCATGCAATTTAATTTCATCTAGATTGACATTTAGTTGTGGGGCTGGTAAGTCAGTTTCAAGGTTTAACAATTCTTTTGGGTGTGGTCGATTGAGTATTTCTTGGAAGTGTTCAGCCCATCTTTGCTTTTGGTCTTTATTTGATGTTAATAGTGTTCCAGTTTTGCTAAGGATTGGTCTTTCTTTAGATGTAATAGTACCTGTTAGCCTCTTTTGTATGTTATATAAAGTTTTGCTGTCTCCTGTTTTTGCTGCTTTTTCTGCCTCTTTCGCCATATTGTCTATGTATTCTCTTTTTATCCCTTCTAGCTGAACTTTTTACTTTCTTGTCTATGTCTTTGTATTTTGCTTTTGCCGAATCTCTTTCATGATCTGCTTTTGCATGATTATAAACACCGATAAAACAAAATCAATGCTCATAACAACAAGACAGAAACTACAAAACGCAACAAAAACAACACTTCGGCTCTGTACAGAAACATCACAGATAGAAAACGTTAGCGAGCACAAAACACTAGGTCTTATTATTGACCAACATCTGACCTGGAACTCTCATGTGCAATGTCTAACAAAACTCATCGCACAAAAAGTATACCAATTAGCTAAAATTAAGCACTTCATAGATCAAGACACTAGGAAGACATACTACATAGCTCATATACAAACACATTTAGACTACTGCTCAACAGTTTGGGATGGTTGCTCAGTGTCAAATACAAAAAGGCTTTGCTCTCTCCAAAAGCGAGCAGTAAAGCTTATTAGTGACAAAGATCAAGCACAATCAACTAATCATCACAAACGTATCAAAATACTACCTCTTAAGAACAGGTTCCTCTTCAACAAGGCCAAGTTAGTACATCAAATTCTTTCACGGCATGCCCCGCCTTATCTATGGAACCTGTTTAAATTTAACCCAAAGTGCAGCCAACGCTTGAACAACATATGTCTTCCAAAACCTAGACTTGATCTTTACAAGAAAAGCGTTAGTTATTCTGCTGCTCATCTTTGGAATACCCTCCCATCCTATATAAAAAATATAAATTATACTCCTTCCTACAACTACAAGCTTTCCCAATATCTATTTCTTCTTCTTCTTCTTCTTCTTCTTCTTCGTTCACTTCTACCACCAAAAACCGCACTGTGAACCTACTGAATTCACGCATGTGGTCCTCGTTAGGTCCCGTGGTCCCCTGTGTGGTCCAAAATAGACCACACGAGTTCCACGAAAGGACCACAAGGTATTCAGAGTATCCCAGTGCTTTAGCCTGTATTCTTGGTGGGTCTCGGAAGCGGGATTGCGTGACACCGTGGTTTTCATTGCACCAGTTTGGTCTAGGGTTGGACTTTCTCACCGGAAGACCTCGACGTGTTTGGAATATCAGTGCATCCCCGCTGGGTGCCCAATATCTATTTGATGTCGACTACATGCCTCCATGAATTATAAAACTTAAAAGTTATCTTAAGCTGCTCTTACAGACACCGAATACAATTAATTGTTTTCTGAATAGTCCCGAAAATTTTGTTTAGTAGATAGTCATTTATAATGTATGTAGTTACTTCTGTACTGAGTGAATGTGTAAGAGCGAAACGTAAATGTTATATTTTATTTTATGTCTCTCAGATTCAATGTTGTTATGTTTGTTATATGAACAGCATATTTGTAGAATGTCTGGAATAGAGTGAAAGATGTATGATAAAGAGCAGAATGTCAGACGGGCCTGCGTCCCCAATTCTTAACCCTTTTGAAATAAAGATCAATCAATCAATCAATCTCTCTCTCTCTCTCTCTCTCTCTCTCTCTCCTCTCATTCTTCTATATCTCAGGCCTTTAACACTCATCGCTGTGGATATAACTTGTCTCCACTTGCGTCTGTACTTGACTTCCTCTCTCCAGTTGTTTCTTTCACGTTTTCTCTCCATCTTTGCCCTGACATTGTCACTTTCATCTGGGTGTGTGTGTATGCCAGTTTGGTCTGACGAGTCTATTTCATTCTTTCTACAACAAGCAGCCAGTAAAGAATGACTTGTTGTGATGTATGTTGTATGTCTTGGTTAATGTTATGTACGTAAAAGGAAATTTTTTTTTTCATATCATAAATTTGTCTGGAAACTCACTGCTGTTGTTAGAAGAAGAAGAAGTTTCTCGTTCCCTCACTCTCAGATCACATCATCCTTCTCCAGCGAGCTCCACAACGTAGCTCATTTGGTGTCCCTACCCCAGACGGAACATCACGCAGTATGTCTACATCGATCTCTACTCCAGACAGAACATCACGCATCTGTCTACATCGATCTCTACTCCAGACAGAACATCACACACAATCTATCTACATCGATCTCTACTCCAGACAGAACATCACACACAATCTATCTACATCGATCTATACTCCAGACAGAACATCACACACAATCTATCTACATCGATCTCTACTCCAGACAGAACATCACACACAATCTATCTACATCGATCTCTACTCCAGACAGAACATCACACACAATCTATCTACACCGCTCTCTACTCCAGACAGAACATCACACACAATCTATCTACACCGATCTCTACTCCAGACAGAACATCACACACAATCTGTCTACACCGATCTCTACTCCAGACAGAACATCACACACAATCTGTCTACACCGATCTCTACTCCAGACAGAATATCACACACAATCTGTCTACACCGCTCTCTACTCCAGACGGAATATCACACACAATCTGTCTACACCGATCTCTACTCCAGACAGAATATCACACACAATCTGTCTACACCGATCTCTACTCCAGACAGAACATCACACACAATCTGTCTACACCGATCTCTACTCCAGACAGAATATCACACACAATCTGTCTACACCGCTCTCTACTCCAGACGGAATATCACACACAATCTGTCTACACCGATCTCTACTCCAGACAGAATATCACACACAATCTGTCTACACCGCTCTCTACTCCAGACAGAATATCACACACAATCTGTCTACACCGCTCTCTACTCCAGACAGAATATCACACACAATCTGTCTACACCGCTCTCTACTCCAGACGGAATATCACACACAATCTGTCTACACCGCTCTCTACTCCAGACAGAATATCACACACAATCTGTCTACACCGCTCTCTACTCCAGACAGAATATCACACACAATCTGTCTACACCGCTCTCTACTCCAGACAGAATATCACACACAATCTGTCTACACCGCTCTCTACTCCAGACGGAATATCACACACAATCTGTCTACACCGCTCTCTACTCCAGACAGAATATCACACACAATCTGTCTACACCGCTCTCTACTCCAGACGGAATATCACACACAATCTGTCTACATCGATATCTACTCCAGACTTTTCATTGAACAGCCCCTAATCTTTTAATTAGAGAACCACCATGTTCTGACATACTGAACTTACGAAGATTTTTTTCCCAGGGTTATCCCAGGTATTCAACGTATGATGATGATGATGATGATGATGATGATGATGATGTTGACGATGATGATGATGGTGCTACGCCCTGTCTCAACTTTACAAAAAGAAAGAAAAAGAAACTTGCAACAGAAATATTAGCCTTATTAGGCCATTGAACGCTGGTTTCTAAATTGGGCTTTGAAAAGATCCCCCCCCCGGGGGGGGGGGGGGGGCAGTGAGGAAAAAATGAGGAGGATAGGAGGCAATTAGAACGAACCGAGAGAGAAAAGATATGGAGTAGCTGGGGTTTGAGAGGCAAGGGAAGCGACACATGTTTCAAAGGCACCAAATAGACCCGTTACCCGCTGTCTGTTGGGGGTGGGTGTCTGAACCAAGACACCAAGATTTAAACCCACGTTTTCAGAATAAGAAACGGGTGCTCAAAGTTCACGGTCACACTGACCCGCACAGAGTAATAATGGTGAGCTCCGCGCTAAGAACATTTCGACCTGCTCTGCCCCCGCCGTTCTTGCACTTTGCTTTCTGGTTTTTTTTTCTTTTAATTTCGTGTGAAAGCAGCCGCTGTCAAGATAAAACATTTTATTCCGCTTTTTACCTTTCTCTGTCTGAAGACAGCGTCTCCTTGTGTCTCAGAACATGAATAATAGATTCGCTTTAAAGCCCACGCTTTGTTTCAGGCTGTTATCTTTGTTGATTTGTTTTGTTTTGGGTTTTTTTTCCTATTTATTTCCTTGGTTTGTACAACTGATTGCAGGTTTGTGTGTTTTCTTTTCTTGCGTCATTTTTTTAAGAGGAACCTTTCACGGGAAATCGATAACGTCGCCTTTAAAATGATCCATCGTGGTGAGAATTACTTTCTTCTGAACTCCCTGCAGCTTAGTCTGCTTCACCCACTCCCGTGCATCCTTTGATAATTCCACCCAGAATCAGGAATACGGGTGCGAAACACGAACACTTAACAAATCACCAGAAAAGAGGAATAACAGGATTTGAAATGAAATTTTTTTTTACAGAAGGGCACTTAGAATATCATGGATAGAACGTAAAATCTAATAAAGAGATATTGATGGGATGAGGTGTCGCAGAAAATTGCCTCGTCAACGATATAAAAAATTAGAAGGCTGAGATACTTCGGCCACATCAAGAGACACAACAGCTTGGATAGGTTGATAGTAGAACGCATAGTGCCCGGCCACATCAAGAGACACAACAGCTTGGAGAGGTTGATAGTAGAAGGCATAAGTGCCCGGCCACATCAAGAGACACAACAGCTTGGAGAGGTTGATAGTAGAAGGCATAAATGCCCGGCCACATCAAGAGACACAACAGCTTGGAGAGGTTGATAGTAGAAGGCATAGTGCCCGGCCACATCAAGAGACACAACAGCTTGGAGAGGTTGGTAGTAGAAGGCATAAGTGCCCGGCAGAAGAGAAAAGGGACGACCCTGCCGCAGGTGGACTCAACGGAAAGTCTGAATGAGTTATTGTGAGACTTGCGCAAGACCGTATTGCTCTCAGAAAGACTGTGAGAGGGACGACGTTCTAGAAAGGACATGTCACATGAAGAATGGAGAAGATTGGGAAAATCATTAACATATTTCGAACCGCGTTTCCCAAAATTGTATGAAGTCGTGGACCCCAGAAACCAAATGATCTCTCGTAGCAGACTCTCTGCGCTAGTTTTAGATTCCCAAGTCAGTGTTATTAAATTAGTCATCTTAACGATACTTTAAAAATGTCTGGCCTTTTTTATTTGTACAAAAATGAAATAATTTTAAAATGGAGACGTCACATAACGATCACCATCATGACTTATGGCAGACTCTCTTTAAATAGTCGTATTTAGAGCGTATTTAGACACCTGGGAACAGTTGTATTTAGAGCGTATTTAGACCGCTGGGAACAGTTCTATTTAGACCGTGTTTAGACCGTTGGGAACAGTTGTATATAGATTATTTAGACCGCTTGGAACACCTGTATTTAGACCGTGTTTAGGCCGCTTGGAACAGTTGTATTTAGACCGTTGGGAACAGTTGTATTTAGACCATATTTAGACCGCTTGGAACAGTTGTATTTAGACCGCTGGGAACAGTTTTATTTAGACCGTATTTAACCGCTGGGAACTGTTGTTTTTAGAATATAAATTAGGAAAACAATCTAGGAAATGTATGTAAACGAGAGAGTGTGAAAACACGTACAGATATAAACCGTTTCAAGATGTCTTTTGTTTTTCCGTCATAGTAGAGTAGAGACAGGGATATCTGGTGCAGTTTTGTGTACGGAGTGATTATTTGCCCAGAACAAGAGGATCTCTGCCAGATAAGTGCTTTTTTTAAAATTCCGTTACTTTCGTTGTCCTTGATAAAGGCATATCGCTGAAATATTGACCTTTTTTTACTGTTTGTTTTATCACTTCTGTATGCTCACCTAGTTACCTCCATTGCAATTACGTCTCATGTTTCTTCTCTCCTCCATCTCCCCCTCTCTATCTATCTATCTATCTATCTATCTATCTATCTATCTATCTATCTATCTATCTATCTATCTATCTATCTATCTATCTATCTATCTATCTATCTATCTGTCTGTCTGTCTGTCTGTCTGTCTGTCTGTCTGTCTATCTATCTATCTATCTATCTATCTATCTATCTATCTATCTATCTATCTATCTATCTAACTTTTTCAATATCTATTTAGTGTCGACTACATTCCCCCATGAATAATAAAACTTTAAAAGTTGTTTTAGACTGCTCTTGCGCACATCGAACTCAGGTAATTGTTTATTCTGAATAGTTCTGAAATTTTTGTTTGGTAGATAGTAATTTTTATGTGTGTGTAGTTAATCATTTATCTGAGTATGTAGTTACATTATTGTTAATTATGTTTGTTATATGAATATTTATGGGCACTAACACCATATCCCTATGTGCCTCTAAGGCATGACAGGGTTACCTTTACTTACCTTTTTTTACTTTATGAATATTTATAGAATGTCTGGAACAGAGTAAAAGTTGTATGATAAATGACAGAAAGTCAGACTGGCCTGCGTGCCCAATTCTTAACCCTTTAGAGATAAAGATCAATCAAGCAATCAATCATCTTTCATGGATCTTTTTTTTTTCTCTGACTTCAAGGCGTCTCGATTCGTTGGAAGACACGGCGATCAGTTACGACGACCTAGCCAAGCCTGGCATGACAACCATGGAAGTCCAACCAGATATGAGAACTCTTGAACTTCGGGGCGATCATAGGGCCTACATGTATGTCCAGTTCAGAAACATATACCTCACTTTCTAACGTTTATGCTTCATATTTGCACACCATGAGTTCGTTTTAAAACTTTTCATTTAGTAAATTTGGGAGGCAAGGACGCTGTCAGATCTGGCAGTCAGCTGGCAGTCAACTGACATAGCGTCAGGGCTGTCCAAGACCTCACCCCCTCCTCTCCATTTGTACTCTTTGAAACAGGCCCTGCCTGACTAACGGGGCAGGGATCGCCATAGTTCCTATGGTGGTGGAGTCTGCTAAAGAAACACTTCATAACCCCTACTTTTTTACTTCACCCAGGGACTGCTATGACCCGCTTCCAAGCCGCCGACAGGATCCTGTGGCTTAACATCTTCACTACATCAACTGCAAACAACACCATCTCGCAGTTTCAGTGAGAATATATATATATATATATATATATATATATATATATATATATATATATATATATATATGCCGTTAGAGTAATCAAGAGAATAGCCCAGTTGTCTGTAGTGGCAGTGTTTGTCTTTGATTGCAGACTGGTAGCACTTCTAGATATTTGTGGAATTCGGCAAAGAAATTTGGGCGAACATGATGCTGACCACATTAATGTAGGGTAGACATGATGCTGACCACATTAATGTAGGGTAGGCATGGTGCTGACCACATTAATGTAGGGTAGACATGATGCTGACCACATTAATGTAGGGTAGACATGATGCTGACCACATTAATGTAGGGTAGACATGATGCTGACCACATTAATGTAGGGTAGACATGATGCTGACCACATTAATGTAGGGTAGACATGATGCTGACCACATTAATGTAGGGTAGACATGATGCTGACCACATTAATGTAGGGTAGACATGATGCTTACCACATTAATGTAGGGTAGACATGATGCTTCCCACATTAATGTAGGGTAGGCATGGTGCTGACCACATTAATGTAGGGTAGGCATGGTGCTGACCACATTACTGTAGGGTAGACATGATGCTGACCACATTAATGTAGGGTAGGCATGATACTGACCACATCAGTGTAAGGTAAGCGTGATGATGACCACATCAGTGTAAGGTAAGAATGATGATGACCACATCAGTGTAAGGTAAGCGTGATGATGACCACATCAGTGTAAGGTAAGAATGATGATGACCACATCAGTGTAAGGTAAGCGTGATGATGACCACATCAGTGTAAGGTAAGCGTGATGATGACCACATCAGTGTAAGGTAAGAATGATGATGACCACATCAGTGTAAGGTAAGCGTGATGATGACCACATCAGTGTAAGGTAAGAATGATGATGACCACTTCAATGTTTCTGTTGTGTTTTTTTTTTAACTATCGATGGATAAAGAAAAATATCACTTCCAAAATGACCTCTGTGTGTTTTAACGGGACGTAACAGGTTAACCCCCTTTATCTCACTTCCAAGAAATGGAAATTTGAGCCAGGCTTTCTACTCTTAAAATAAGGAACTTTCGCTCTTTCTTTTGTAAATGGCATCATGGCAGTCGGGACATTCCGATACCCGTTCTGTTGCCCGTTCTAACACACCAGAACGGTTGTCGCAGTCACCATAGACACTCCATGACTCTGCATCAGCGCCGTGCTAGATTTTTCTATGGAATTTTATATTTATATATTCATACAGATAACCAAAAAAAAAAATGTTGAACATCTCGTAAGATTTGTAATATAAGATATTTTGCTTTTTCATAATTGTTTCTCTCATTGCAGCATTATTTGATTAATTTGAAAGAGAGAATCATGATACCTTAATTGTTACGTTAGTTTTTGAAATCCTAAATGTCGCTTTTTGTTCTTGTCCTTGTAAGGCCATTTGCTCCTTTGCCTTCCCGAAGATTCGGCCCCCAGGGGCAGTTTGATGCCCAGCGCAGGCTCATAACCGTCCCAGAGGAAGAAGGCAGCGCCGATGAGGGCAGACTACACAAAAACTGCTTCTTCGGCCTTTCGGGTTGCGGATATAACAGCGGTAACCTAGGCGACGCTGATGGTGAAGGTGAAGGTGACGTTGAAAGCGAGGCTCTGCAAGGCGCGGCGGCTGCCCCCCATAGACAAACACGACAGCCCGGGCACACTCGAGGCAAGCAGAAAGCCAGCGTGAATTCTTCGACTTGAGGAATCCTGTTGCTGTTGAGAACACTGGCATCTACCCTTCTCAGAGTTGATCTCTCTCTCTCTCTCTCTCTCTCTCTGATGACAGCCATCACAAAATGCTGTATACGTATGTTTCTTTACTCACTTTGTTGTAACGTATATTTTTGGAATCTTGTTCTATCAGTTTCATTCACAATTTCGACCTCATTGTAACAGTACTTTCTGCAGTACTTTCTACAATACTTTCTACAGTATTTTCTTTTATGTTGAACAATTTCCTAACACTGTCAGAATATTGTTTCGTAAAATAAAGTCAATGGTGTCAGGAACTGATTTAAAATTTTAAAAAACTGTTAATATATACTCTCCTTCAAACAAACAGATCGCAGTTTAGCTATCGTTGTTGTGTTGTTGTTGTTGTTGTTGTTGTTGTCGTTGTTGTTACTGATAATGGAGTGTTTAAAAGTTATATCTGTTGGATTTTCCTATAAAACTTAGCTGAAACATGAATCACGTACTTGTTGTCAGTTCTGTATGTGAAAAAAGCATCATCATCATGTGTGAAATGTCTCGTATCTCAGTACTCAAAACTCGCCAGGCTTCTGCTGATGACCCCACAAGAAAGATTCGCCTCATTTCTAGGCGAAAATCAGTAAATCAAACATGGTTATATTACAAGATTGTGTACTTTTAATTACAATCCTAACATTAATCTTTTGTCCTCGAGTCATAAGAAAGTTCATTCCAAGCTCAAGAACCATAACTCTAAACTTGAACCTCTAGCATCCCAACCTTAGTTATCTTAATCAAAATTAACCCTAAACTTAGACAGCATAAAAAAATAGGTGCCATCTTCAATATAAACCCTAATACTAACCATAGGTAGCCTACTCCTCATTCTCAAGTCTAACACTAGATAAATTAACCAAAGGTAACATAGCAAGCTCCAGCACTAGATAACTTAAAACTAAATAACCTAGCCAAATTTCAAGTCTAAAACTAGATAACCTAACCATAGGTAACCTAGCCATATTCTACTCCAACACAACCACAGATAACCTTGAGAAATTCAACTCTAACTCTAGACACCCTAAAACTAGGTACCCAAATTCAACTTCTAACACCACATAACATAATCATAGGTATCCTAATCAAATTCAACTTCTAACACCAGATAACATAATCATAGGTATCCTAATCAAATTCAACTTCTAACACCAGATAACATAATCATAGGTATCCTAATCAAATTCAACTTCTAACACCAGATAACATAATCATAGGTAACCAAGGCAAATTCAACTCTAACACTAGATAACCTAACCATAGGTCATCATCATCATCTTGTGCCATCCAACCGCGGAAGGTTGGCTGCAATGAATCCCCCATTCTGATCTGTTTCTTGTCTTTGAGGCATACTCAGTCAAACTAGTTCCTGTCCATCTCTTGATGTTGTCCGCCCACATTTGTTGCTGTCATCCTCTTCCTCTCTCCCCTTCCATACTTCCCTCAAGAAGGGTCTTCTTTATAATAATATGTCTCTTACCTGGCCAGATTATCTTAGTTGTCTTGTTTTCATAATGTTCAATATTTGTTTAACTTCTACCTGGTTTAACATTTCTTTGTTTTATTCCCTGTCCAATTGATATTCCTCATTCTTCTATATATATCCACATTTCTAGGATCTTGATGTTTCTTTCCGTGGTCTTATACAAGGTCCAGGATTCTACACCATAAGGGAATATTGAGTATATGTAGCATTTTACGATATGTAATCTCAACTGCTGTGATGTTTGTTTTGATGTAAGGATATCCTTCATTCTGGAGAAGGTTGTTTTTTTTTTTGCATTCCTATTTGTTTGTTAATTTCCATTTCGCATTTTCCATTTCTGTTATCATGTATCCTGGATACCCAAAGCTTTTCACCTGTAACATATCCAAATTCAGTTCCAACACTAGATAACCTAACCAAAGGTAACGTAGCCAAATTCAGTTACAACACTAGATAACCTAACCAAAGGTAACATATCCAAATTCAGTTCAACACTAAATAACCTAACCAAAGGTAACGTAGCCAAAGTCAGTTCCAACACTAGATAACCTAACCAAAGGTAACGTAGCCAAAGTCAGTTCCAACACTAGATAACCTAACCAAAGGTAACGTAGCCAAAGTCAGTTCCAACACTAGATAACCTAACCAAAGGTAACGTAGCCAAATTCAGTTCAACACTAAATAACCTAACCAAAGGTAACGTAGCCAAATTCAGTTCTAACACTAGATAAACCATACGTAACGTAGCCAAATTCAGTTCCAACACAGGACACAGCCGACTCCGAAGTCATATGTATACAAAGTTTAAGGTTGGTACTACTAATCTATGTACATGTGCCCAGGTGCCCCAAACTGTGGAACATATCCTCCAGAACTGCATCAACTACGAGACACTGAGAAATAATTACTGGCCCAGTGAAACCACTAAAGAAGACAAGCTCTACGGTTCCATACATGAGTTACAAAAAACAGTGAAATTTATCCAAGAGACAGGACTGCAGATATAGACAGACAGTGCGAACGAAGAAGAAGAAGAAGAAGTAGTTCCAACACTAGATAACCTAATCAGAGGTAACGTAGCCAAATTCAGTTACAACACTAGACAACCTAACCAAAGGTAACGTAGCCAAATTCAGTTCCAGCACTAGACAACCTAACCACAGGTAACATAGCCAAATTCAGCTCCAATACTAGACAACCAAACCAGAGGTAACATAGCCAAATTCAAATCCAACACTACACAACCTAACCATAGGTATCATAGCCATATTCTGCTCCAACACTAGACAACCTAACCAAAGGTAACGTAGTCAAATTCAACTCCAATTCTAAACAACTTAACCAAAGGTAACGTAGCCAAATTCAACTCCAACACTAGACAACCTTACCATAATTCAGACTGAAATCAACTATAACCATAACCCAGCTACCAATCCTCTAATCTAGATCAAGTCTAAGACTACATAAACACAGCTACCTTACCATAATTCAGACTGAAATCAACTATAACCCTAACCCAGCTACCAATCCTCTAATCTAGATCAAGTCTAAGACTACATAAACACAGCTACCTTACCATAATTCAGACTGAAATCAACTATAACCCTAACCCAGCTACCAATCCTCTAATCTAGATCAAGTCTAAGACTACATAAACATAGCTACCTTAAATCTAAACTTAATCTGAAGGGAAATAATTCAGAAAAAAGCAATATGACAAGAACAGAAAAGTACTCAGGCAGTCATAGGAGATTTTCATTAGAGGGGATTCAATTTTTATCAACACTAGCATGAAGCAGAAGATACGTTCCCATTAATCAACAGTTGATACTAGACTCTGAACTTGAATGTGATGATTTCCAGATCACCGTAACTCTAGAAAATGGAAGCTTTGAACATTATTTAAGCACACAACAACAAGCAAATATATTTTTGCAGTTTCGTTACATGCATTCATCGTTCTGTACCGTTTCTCCATGGAAGGTTGACTGCAATGGCAGTTTATTTTAACAATGCTCCAAGCCCAGCTGAATCCTGTCCATCATTTCTATGTTGCTCTGCATCTATGTCGTCGTCATCTTTATTGCTGTCTTTCCTTGTATTATACCCTTTAGTTTGACTTTCATTATTGTGTTATTCATCTTGATATGACCAAAATATTGTAATTGTCTGGTTATTTTTTACATGATTTGGTTATTTTTTACATGATTTGGTTATTTTTTACATGATCTGGTTATTTTTTACATGATTTGGTTATTTTTTACATGATTTCTCTTTTTTTTAATCTCTTCTTTTTTTAAAATTTCATTTCATTTAACAATAGACTTGATTTTCTTCTCTGTTCACATAATCCGCCCTAGACTTCTGTATCTTCTCTGTTAACAGAATCCGCCCTACACTTCTATATCTTCTCTGTTAACAGAATCCGCCCTACACTTCTATATCTTCTCTGTTAACAGAATCCGCCCTACACTTCTATATCTTCTCTGTTAACAGAATCCGCCCTACACTTCTATATCTTCTCTGTTAACAGAATCCGCCCTACACTTCTATATCTTCTCTGTTAACAGAATCCGCCCTACACTTCTATATCTTCTCTGTTAACAGAATCCACCCTAGACCTCTGTATATCTGTATTTCAACGGCCTGAGTTTTCTATTTTCTTACACCCATGATTCTACACAAAAGATGAGGAAGTCTGAATAAAAAGTGCAATTCTTGGGCTGTCATCGGGTACAGCTGTGGGCGTAGTCTTCTGTGATGTTAAAGATGTGGTGCTTTGTCATATTATAACAAATGGCAGATCAAAAAACCAAGAAAACTTTTTTTTTTTTTTTTGCAAAACGTTGACAAAGTGATATCACGATTTTGAAGAATTTCGTTTCAAACATTGACAGGTAGAGAGACATAAGTAATTGGAAACATCAAAAGTAGGAGAAGACATATGAAGACCTATGTAGCCAGCGTGCAAAGATAACAGATAATAGAGGCAAATAACAGACACATAAAGAATTTCAGGCTGATTTAAAAAATAAAGAAAGAAAGTAAATATCACGATTTTGAAGAACTCAGCTTCAACCACTGATAGGTAGATAGACACATCAGGAACATCAAAAAATAGGAGAAGGCATATAACAATCTATGTAGACAGCGTACAAAGAAAAATAACAGAAGAAAACTGGAGACACAGAAAGACTTCCAGGCCAACAAAAGTAGCCAAGACTTAGAGATCTAGTAAGACAAAGAGACAAAAATGGAACACAGTTATTCTGAAAATTTTCTGAGGACCGCTATCCTGGCTGCTCGAGAATATTTCTCACAACTTTCTGCAACACGTCATCTCTGTTGCTCTTAATTTCTTTATCATCACAAAACGCAACTAAATAAACTTCCGTCACGTGATATAAACTATGATCCTCACTAAAGAGAACATATATCAAATTATACAATGATGGAACCAGCCATGTTGAAATGAAGCAACAAAATATCCTTTAGAATTATTTTATTTCACAATAAAAAAAAGGCTTAGAAAATGAGACATTTTATGATAATATGGTAGCAAACTAAACTATGAGATATTTTATGGTAATATGGGTGCAAACTAAACTATGAGATATTTTATGGTAATATGGCTGCAAACTAAACTATGAGATATTTTATGGTAATATGGCTGCAAACTAAACTATGTGTTTTATTGTAGAGCTAGGAATATTTTTTTAATGTCTGTGTTATGTAAAAAAAAACGCTTTAATGATCATTTTCGAAGATCATCTATTTTAAATTATCATCCCTCGAGGTTTTATTTCATTGTCAGCCTAGCATTTCTGGAGCGAGTATCATATTAGAATCCCTGTTTTCATTATTATCTTAGACGTTGTTATTTTTTCAATAGTTAGTATAAAAGACATGTTTTTTTTTAAAATCGATCTATATAAAGTATATCTTCATCATAGAAGATATGTTCTAATTATCGTATTAGAACTTTTGTTTTCGTTAATATCCTGTGAAACGTGTCTTAATTATCATCCTAAAACGTGTATTTCACATGTCATCCTAGAATTTCTGAGATAATTATCATGCAAAAATATGTGTTTTACTTATTTTGTTATAATTATGAGACGTGTCTTAACTAGAAGATGTATTCTAATTATCATCCTTTAAAAGTACGTTTCAGTTATCATCCTATAAAACGTGTTTTAATTACTGTTCTAGAAGATGTGTTTTAATTGTCATCCTAAAAGATGTATTTAAATTAACACCCTAGAAGATATATTTAAATTAATATCCTAGAAGATGTATTCAAAATAACATCATAGAAGATGTATTCAAATTAAAATCCTAGAACATGAATTTAAATTAAAATCCTAGAACGTGTATTTAAATTAACATCCTAGAACATGCATTTTAATTATTATCTTTGAACTTTTGTTCAGTTTACGATCTTCCAACACACTTTAAATTATCTTTCCAGAAGACAAATTTTTAACTATCACTAAACAAGATATTTTCTAGTAATCATTCAGGAAAATGTGTTTCTATTTCTCATTCAGGAAGATGTGTGGTAATTAATATACTGAAATATAGGTTTTAACCATGATCTTTTGAGATGCATTTTAATTATCATCCTTTGAGATGTGTTTTAATTATCATCCTTTGAGATGAGGTTTGATTATAATCCTGTAAGGTGTTTTGAACGGTATTCTAGAAGATCAGTTTGTAGAATTATGACAAGGAATGTGTCGAAGACTTATATGTTTAAGTAAAGGTTCTCTTAGAATGTGTCGAAGACTTCTCTGTTTAAGTAAAGGTTGTCTTAGAATGTGTTGAATACTTCTCTGTTTAAGTAAAGGTTGTCTTAGAATGTGTTGAATACTTCTCTGTTTAAGTAAAGGTTGTCTTAGAATGTGTTGAATACTTCTCTGTTTAAGTAAAGGTTGTCTTAGAATGTGTTGAAAACTTATCAGTTTAAGGTTGTCTTATTTTTATTTAGTGTTGGCAAGATAAGATGCCGAAAACTGGAAACCCAGGGACTCTCAAACTAGTAGGGAACTCCTCCTCCCCCCAACCCCCACCGCCCCAGAAGGAGGGGAATTTAGAAGTTTGGGTTGGGGGGGGGGGAGGATAGAAACACAGACAGCCAGACTCAAACTGTTGGAATATTAAATGCTTATTATATGGACTTATTTTCCAGTCAGACAGTCTTGGAAAAGGACGGCGGGAGAAGGAGGTTCTGACATATTGTGAAAATGATGCTTTGGAGCAAAAAAATGTTGAGAACCACTGGTGCTGACTGACTTGGAAAAGGATATGAGTTTTTATGCTATTTTTACGTTTTGATGGATGTTCTTGTGGCACTTCTGTTGCCCAATTTTCTTAACTTGATCACATGATATATTTTTTTATAACTTGCTTATACATGAGTCTGGTCTTCTGTTTGGTCTGGTGGATTCCCCCCCCCCCCTCTCCACCCCCACCCCAATTTGTTGGTGAGAAATTTAAGAAAAATATCACTGAAAATTGCCTGGTCATATGTTTGATTGAAGAAGTTTTTCTGTTTTCCTTGTGTCTGCCTCCTGTATTATTTCGGAATGTTTTGTTGTTGTTGTTGTTGTTGTTGTTGTTGTTTTGCAGATATTGTTAGTTATTTAAAACACACCGTACACTCCAAGTTGTGAAATAGTGCACTAGTCAGCTGAAGTCAGTGGTTCGATTTCGGCCAGAAAGAGACCCATTCACCCCCCCCCCCCCTCCATTTTTTTTATTCCCCCCACCCACAGTTGTAGAAGAGAATTCCTGGGCTTATTCTAGAGCTGGGGAAAGAAAGGCGGGCCAGGTATTATACTAACTACATCACTCTCTAGCGTGTGGACAAGACAATGAACATAGAACGTTAACACGTGGAACAAGATTATTGTGTACGTAGAAATATGCGTAAATTAATCATAAAATGAATATTAAAAAAAAAAACATTAAACAGTCTTGTGAAATCTTATTTTATATCTTATATCCTTCCCGTGCCGTTAAACGTCACATAGGGCTCGCAAAGTAGTTCGCCAATTTTTCCTGTCTTCGGCGAGTCTTTCAACCTCATCAAAGGATTTTATGCCTGTTAATTTTGGCCTCTCTTGACAATGTCCTCTTCAGAGTTTCACGCGGTCTGCCTCTTTTTCTTTTGGTCTGTTGTGTTCCACTTGATAGCTTGTTTTGGGATTCTCTGATCATTTCTTCTCATCAAGTAACCAACATATGTCCATCTCCTATTCCTGATCACCCATGAGACTGGTTGTTGTTCAGTCATCTGTCTTATCTCTGCATTGTTCTTGAATTCGTTCCACTTGATGCCGAGTATTTTCCTTAGGTATTTGTTTTCAAAAGAGTCTAATTTCTTTTCTATTTCTTTAGTTGTTTTCTAGCTTTCGCATGCATAAATGAGGGTGGATATTACATTTGAATTGAATAGTCTTAACTTGGGTTTTGTGCTTATAACTTTTGAGTTCCATATGTTCTCAAGATTCTTGAAGATTGATGCTGCTTTTGAAATTCTGACCCTAACTTCCTGTGAAATACGGACAGTAAAATCTAACGACCGTAACTGGGTCTGCCTGCCAATAAGAGAATGACTGTAGTAAATTTGACTTTTTAATATTGAAGTGTAAATGTGTATAAACTAGGAAAAAAATAGGAACAGCTTTATTACTTCTAACAAGTACACAATTGTGATGTTTCGGTGTGAGCCTTAATCATACAAACACACACACGTCAAAGAAATAGAGAGAGGAAAAAAAATATAAATTCACATGAATGCTGTGTTTAAAAAAAAAAATAAGATATCAAATAAAATGAATAGAGCACTTAGCTGTAACTTGTAAGAAGCTGTGGCTTGTCAGTCGGGACAATAAAAAGAGGACTAAAGGACAAAAAAAAAAATGCTTGAAGCGCTGCAGTCTTCACCAAGTCTGGTGAGAGACAAGAGGCAACGTCTACACACCGTAGACAACCAAGCCAGAGTGGCACACTAATGCCTGGACATAATTTACAGTGGCTTTTCACATGGATAGTTAGTCTGTGTTTCTCTTATTAGGAGTTTTATCCATTCATGCATGGCCATATCTGCTATGTACCATATACGTTTTTTTTTCATTCATGCTTGGAAATATCTGGTATGTAACATATAAGTTTTCTTCATTCATGCTTGGACATATCTGGTATGTAACATATAAGTTTTCTTCATTCATGCTTGGAAATATCTGGTATGTAACATATAAGTTTTCTTCATTCATGCTTGGACATATCTGATATGTACCATGTAAGTTTTCATCATTCATGCATGGCCATATCTGCTATGTACCATATACGTTTTTCTTCATTCATGCTTGGAAATATCTGGTATGTAACATATAAGTTTTCTTCATTCATGCTTGGACATATCTGGTATGTAACATATAAGTTTTCTTCATTCATGCTTGGAAATATCTGGTATGTAACATATAAGTTTTCTTCATTCATGCTTGGAAATATCTGGTATGTAACATATAAGTTTTCTTCATTCATGCTTGGACATATTTGGTATGTAACATATAAGTTTTCTTCATTCATGCTTGGACATATTTGGTATGTAACATATAAGTTTTCTTCATTCATGCTTGGACATATTTGGTATGTAACATATAAGTTTTCTTCATTCATGCTTGGACATATCTGGTATGTAACATATAAGTTTTCTTCATTCATGCTTGGAAATATCTGGTATGTAACATATAAGTTTTCTTCATTCATGCTTGGAAATATCTGGTATGTACCATATAAGTTTTCTTCATTCATGCTTGGAAATATCTGGTATGTAACATATAAATTTTCTTCATTCATGCTTGGACATATCTGGTATGTAACATATAAGTTTTCATTCATGCTTGGACATATCTGGTATGTAACATATAAGTTTTCTTCATTCATGCTTGGAAATATCTGGTATGTAACATATAAGTTTTCTTCATTCATGCTTGGAAATATCTGGTATGTACCATATAAGTTTTCTTCATTCATGCTTGGAAATATCTGGTATGTAACATATAAATTTTCTTCATTCATGCTTGGACATATCTGGTATGTAACATATAAGTTTTCTTCATTCATGCTTGGAAATATCTGGTATGTAACATATAAGTTTTCTTCATTCATGCTTGGAAATATCTGGTATGTAACATATAAGTTTTCTTCATTCATGCTTGGAAATATCTGGTATGTAACATATAAGTTTTCTTCATTCATGCTTGGAAATATCTGGTATGTAACATATAAGTTTTCTTCATTCATGCTTGGAAATATCTGGTATGTAACATATAAGTTTTCTTCATTCATGCTTGGAAATATCTGGTATGTAACATATAAGTTTTCTTCATTCATGCTTGGACATATCTGGTATGTAACATATAAGTTTTCTTCATTCATGCTTGGAAATATCTGGTATGTAACATATAAGTTTTCTTCATTCATGCATGACCGTATCTGGTATGTAATATATAAGTTTTCTTCATTCATGCTTGGACATATCTGGACAATAAAGTAAATAACAGCAAAAGAGTTGAGGTCCCACCTAAATATTTCATAGGTGCTGGTACGACATCAAATATTGAAATCACTGCTAGATGGTACAAATGACTGGGAAGTGACAGCGGACCTTTCAGAAAGAAGAGAATACCCGACTGCCATCAAGAACACAGGAATGCGACCGGACATTGTAGTGTACTCCACAGAAAAACAGGAATTAATAATGATCGAGCTTACGGTCCCATATGAAATTAGAATAGAGGAACAGCATTTATTAAAATTGGAGAAGTACAATGATCTGGTCAAGCAACTGAGGCAGGGGGCAGGAATCAGGGCAAAAGTGATAGCTGTAGAAGTGGGAGCAAGAGGATTCGTAGCAACATCAGCATATGACCTATGTAAGCAACTGGGCATAAAGGGACAAGCAAGAGCAAGGGCACTGAGAAGCCTTTCAGAAACAGCAGAAAAGGCCTCATGCTGGCTGTGGAGTATGCGAAACAAGCATTGGGAACATAAGTAATTTCATTTGCCACAACCAATACCAGTCCTCCGTAGCTAAATCTCTAAAGACGCACTTCAAAAAGTGCAGTGCCAACTGGAAGACCATGGGTTCGATCCCGGGACTGGAAAAAAAAGCAACAACTCACAAAACCTCTGGGAGTCATGACCCAGAGGGGCCCACCCCCCTTAGAGTGTCAGGAGTTTAAAGGGCCAAAACACTTGATCTGAAGGAGTTGTGTTGTTGTTCCGCTCTCTACGGTAGAGAGTTTCCTGCATATCTGGTATGTACCATATAAGTTTTCTTCATTCATGCATGGACATATCTGGTATGTACCATATAAGTTTTCTTCATTCATGCATGGACATATCTGGTATGTACCATGTACGTTTTTTCCATTCATGCTGAAAAAAAAAACACTGACGCAGGACAAGAAACGAGTTGGCATCGCGCTACAAGACATCACAACAAAAATACAAGCACTAAGAATTAAATAGCTGGGAAGTATTATCAGAGAGCCACAAAAAACCAGGCACTAGCGAATTGTTATGTAGGACTCAGATTATCCGACCTTTGTAGAATCACCAATACACAACCTCACCATTTTGGAACTCTACTCCTCTCCTACAAACAATGTATACAAAACCTAACAAAACTTACGTACTACCCACACACAAAAACTTCAGATATTTACAAGCAACAAGTCAGAGAACAAGAACCGTCTTTACAATTTAGAATTAAAAGACGATACAACTACCTCATCACAAACCACAGCCAAACATTCCAAAACCTACATATCACATCACAAACCACACTCAAACATTCGAACATCACAGGGATTACACCAAAAGCTACAGATATAACATACAAATTACTGTTTAACATGACACATATAACAACAACACGCAGTACAAATAAACCATGCAGATGTCAGTTATGTAGGGAAAACAAACAAGAAACTGACGACCACATTTATTTTAAATGCAAAACAATATCACAATCTCTAAAACTTCTTACAGTTAGAACAGACACAGAAACAAACCAGAAAACAGACATATACAGAGCAATCAAGCTAAACACAATTCACCAAGACGACACGCGTGAGAAGGTGATCATTCTGCTGTCTGAATTGAGATGTCTCGTATGGGCTTGTAGAAACAGAGCAAAATACGACGGAATAATATGTAACTGTGACATTTTTTGGGGGGGTTACATTATCAAACAGAAGATGAAGACATTGTACCCAAGCACCCCTCCCTAGATGCACAACTGTAACAAAACTATGACACGACGGGCGTCTCTATCACGCCAAGCGTCTGTTTCAGGTAAAGATCTTGGGTGCCACTCTCAGGCAAACCCTTTCAAATTCTTTCCCTGACTCATCTGATAGTTTTCTGTGCTTGTCTGTACACGATAAAAGAACTTTATCTCCCTCGTATCCTTTCATCTGATAGTTTTCTGTGCTTGTCTGTACACGATAAAAGAACTTTATCTCCCTCGTATCCTTTCATACTAACCCTGGCCAGGCCACGGCTGTCCCCCCTCTCCCCCCGCATCCCTCCCCCCAAAAGGAGCGGAGGTAGCCGCAAGGGACACACTGGCTTTCACAGTGTTAGCTAAATCTGAGCAAATGTTTGAAACAAGGATGTAATCTATGTGGTGGATGTGTCTATGCATGTATACGTGTCACATACACTCCCATAAAAAAATTTTACCTCTTCAGGATACACCTCATTCTCATTACAATCTCATGCTTAGTTCTAATATTGTTTTATCGTGTTACCATGCAGGTGTTTGTACTCAAACAAAGTGGCTTGAGTGACATGGTGGAATTTTGATGGAACTTTTGACTTTTGACTTTTCCGATTCCCGGGTTTACGAGTTTTCACTTTTTGTCCCTTGTGCCAGATAATGAAACGTACAGGTCCTCTTCAGCTGTTCTACATCTCCATACAGAATGTCGGCGAGTGAGGAGTTTGGTGGTATCAGGTTCTTCCGAAGGTCCAGAAGATGGTGTTTAACAGTTTCTTCTTCTTGTCTGTTGCAGTGCATGCAGTATGGTGTGTGGTCAGCGGTCACTCTGTGTAAGTGCTTACTGAGGGTGATGTATCCTGTTCTCAACCTGAAAATTGTGCATTGTCTCTACGACATAAGCTGTTGATGTGGTCTCCGGGGTTAGCCTTTGGCAGGTGTGTATATAGGGATCTTCCAGTTGGATGACTGGCCCAGCTGTCCATCCACCGTTGCTTGCGGTTGTTGTGTATAATGTGGTTAGCTGTTCTCATGTTGGTGGAGATGTAGGGCTGTGACATGGTGGCTCCATTCTTTGCCAGTCTGTCAGCACGTTCATTTTCTTTGACATCTATGCCCCTTGGTATCCACCTTAGGGTAATCTTGATGTCATAGGAGCTGAGTTGGTTTATTGCACTGAGTATGTCAGTTGTAACGTGATCAGCTGATGGTATCCAGTTTTCAAGGGCCTAGAGAGCAGACTGGGAGTCTGAGAAAATAACAAGGTTTTTTTTTTGGTTGAGAGGCACTGTTTTTGTATTTGGTGGTGGTAGCTGCCAGGGCTGCTAATATTGCCTGCATCTCTGCATCATAACTGAAGCACCGAGATCCATAAGGAGCAGAAATGTGGCTTGTTGTCTTGTCTGGAAACATTATGAGTACCCCATATCCTGCATTGTCTGTTTCCTTTAACGCTGACCCATCAGTGTATGCATGGATCCAGTGCATTTTGGGGTAGGATTCTATGGTCTCCAGGGCACACAGCTTTAGGGTGTTTGGATCTGACGATTTGTTCACTAATTTGTTCTTGAGTCTGGTGTTAGATTGAGGAAGTGTGTAGTTTGTGTGTGGTGAGATGTCTGGTACTTTTGTAAGTTCTTCTCTGTCTTCAGAGAGTTTGTGTCTTGTGTTTAACTGTACTGCTATGTGCACTGGGGTTTTCAGTTTCAGTCTATTATCATGCTTCCATTCCAGTTTTTAAACCATTGATACATTTTTCCATGTGTGCCCATATTTTGCATCTTTAACACCAGGCCTTTTCCCAGCATCTTGTCAAGTACTTTCCTGTTGGAGGATTTGTTGGTGGCAGCAAAGAATTTGTTAAAAGTACTGGCTTTGTCTGAGTCACTTGAGAGGACTCGACCAGAGATTCGCACTGGGTTAAGGTTAGTTTGTTTTTTCCCGACATGTTATCTAAGAGTTCCCAAGCCTTCTTTCCTTCAGTTCTGAGGTTGAGATTGCTGCATGCGCTTAACCACTTCTCTTTCTTTGCTTTTTTTAGTTTTGAGTCTTATCTTAGCTGTTAGTTTATTGTACTCTTTTCTGGAGTAGGATTTTTCTCTGCATTCTTCCTGGCTACCCTTTTTTTTTTTTTTTTGACTAAGTCTTCCAGAGATTTTGTCCAGAAGGGGTTATATTTCTTTCTGCATCCTTTAGGCTACTCCAAGTTTGGCTTGGATTATGTTGGTGCAGAGTGTGTCAATGTTTGTGTTGTCGTTTAATTTTGATAGCTTTTCATCTATTTGTGTTCTGTATTTTTCCCAATCTGCTTTTCTATAATTCTAGCAAGGTGGTTTGTGTGGTCTTTGGTTTTGTGTGAGAGAAATTTGTAGAAGGATGGGGCTATGGTCGCTTCCTATGTCATCAAGCACTCTCAAAGTACAATTGTTGTGGATGTCTGCTGAGACAATGGTGAGGTCAGGTCTGTATGTGCATCCAGTGGCTATGTGGAAGAGTGTTGGTGGGGAGGAGTCTTGCAATATTGTCATGTTGCTGGTGTTGCATAGCTCTTCAATGTTGTTTCCCATAGGGTTTCAGTCTTTGTATCCTAGTGATGGTAGATGTGCATTAAAATCTCCTGCAATGATAGTTTTCTGCATGTCTGTGCTGTGTATGTTGATTTAACTTTTAGAGTTTGGGGGACAATAAACATTATACTGAGTGTACCACACTCCATCATGCCATACTGTTATCTCTTGGATATCGTTCTCATTGCACTTTCTGTTTTTAACTTCTCCTTGGATGTCATTTCTCAAGAGTGTGGCAGTACCCTTGCATTTACCACATTCACATTTGTACATGGTGTATCCAAGCACTGAGTGATCTTTCCCATATAGAAGGGTTTCTTGCATGATCGCAATATGGATCTTGACTTTTTTCAGCTGTCTGATTAATTCTGAGGTCTTTGGCCTAAGTCCAGAAATGTTGATTTGAAGAATGTTTAGTGTGCCCTCCGTAGCTGATTTTTCGCTCAGGGTAGCGGGGGGGGGGGGGGGGGGGGGGTGAACCACCTGGCTTGGACCTTTTACGAGGCGACGTCCGGGCTCGAATGGTTTTCTTTTTGTTTCTGACATTTTCATATTGATGAGATTGAAAAGTTTGCCGAAAACAGGGAAAATTGGCGAACTACCTTGCGAGCCCTATGTGACGTTTAACGGTATAAGATATAAGATATTCACATTGGGGTTTTTGTCCTAAGTCTTTCTTTCATACCCAGGAGCCCTTTTCAGTTGTAAGCTGAGATCAGGCCCCATGTGCAACACTGGCCCGTCCGACGACTTTGAGGCAGTTTCACGGAGACACTCCGGCTTTTGGATGAGGGATCTGATGGTGCTTCAACGATGTCCATTCCACGTCACCTATAGTCTGCTGGCTGCTTTGTCTGCCTCATTCTGATAGCCATTGTTGTAGAGACCCATAGGCTTGTCACTTCCTGGACTCGTCGATTTCCATCAGTCTTTCCCCATCCTCGCAGGTGATCTCCGTGTCCCCATCCATCCACCGTCTCGAACAACCCAGTGCGGCCCCGGGTCAAGATCTCAGCTCTACCTATTGACGGGTGTGCGTCTGAATCCATATTCTAGAATAAGCGCCCCCGATGTTGGATCAGAAATGCCTAATTCTAGTTGTGTGATTTCGAGTCGAAGCCAAGTGCTCTATTAATTTTATTTACTTATTATCTTTTTAACACAAGATTCATGTGAATCTGTGCTTTGTCTCCTCTGTCTGGTTCTTCGTCCTGTACGTGTTTGTATGATGAAGGCTCGCGCCGAAACGTCACAACTTTGTAGTTGTTAAGTAATAAATCAGCTCCTACTTTTCTCCTAGTTTAAACATGAACGCATTTAAGCTCGTCCTCGTTTATTTTCATCCTGAGGGTTACTTTCATTCCCCCACAAGCCTGTTTGGGGCTTTTAAAGCCATCTCTCTCTCTCTGCATCGTCCCACTAATATTTCAATGTTACAGGAAAAGAAGACACCAAATCAACGCATTTACTGCCCCCCACTTGACAGCTCTCGAGTAACAATAGCACTGCGATCTTGGCGAGTAAGTGCTCACGTTCTGGTTAACGCATGAATGAAACAAAATCCCCTCTCACTTGAACATGACACTCACACGCAATCCTCGTACATCTAGCGTCCATTAGCACTCTCTTTCCATACTTATTCTTAGACACAGGGTGCACCCCATTACAGAACCCTCTTTCACCTTGGTACAAGCATATAAACTAACTCTCTCTTAATTCATCGACAGTTCGAGTCTCATCCTTCAACATAACCTTTATTTGTTACAAGCGCCAAGGCTCTCATCCTTCAACACAACCTTTATTTGTTACAAGCTCCAAGACTCTCATCCTTCAACACAACCTTTATTTGTTACAAGCGCCAAGGCTCTCATCCTTCAACACAACCTTTATTTGTTACAAGCGCCAAGGCTCTCATCCTTCAACACAACCTTTATTTGTTACAAGCGCCAAGGCTCTCATCCTTCAACATAACCTTTATTTGTTACAAGCTCCAAGACTCTCATCCTTCAACACAACCTTTATTTGTTACAAGCTCCAAGACTCTCATCCTTCAACACAACCTTTATTTGTTACAAGCTCCAAGACTCTCATCCTTCAACACAACCTTTATTTGTTACAAGCTCCAAGACTCTCATCCTTCAACACAACCTTTATTTGTTACAAGCTCCAAGACTCTCATCCTTCAACACAACCTTTATTTGTTACAAGCTCCAAGACTCTCATCCTTCAACACAACCTTTATTTGTTACAAGCTCCAAGACTCTCATCCTTCAACACAACCTTTATTTGTTACAAGCGCCAAAACATACATTATTATATACAAAGACATGGCATAAATAAATCACATACAACAAGGACTTAGCATAAACTATCACACATAACACAAATTATCACATATTATAAATCACATACCGGAAATTATCATACACGTAATGTAAATCAGGAATGTTTTCTACCCCGTCGTCGTTACACAGGAGTGGATGACCATCACTGATGAAACTCATCTACTTTGTGTCGAAGGATCCTTCTCCCGATAAATCTGCTTACCAAAACTAAACAAACCCCAGACATTAATGTACACATCGGTGCACCGCAACGCTGATTACCAAGAAAAAAATGTTAACACTCGAAACCTTTCGTCAATAACTACAATGTTTATATCTGGCCAGGCTTTCATATCTTCAAGTACTACCTCTCACTGGTTTACCTATCTGTGTCCTACATTATTTCACTGTCTGTCAATCTACTAGTGTCTTTATGAGCCGTCTTCCAATATGAAGAGATCAACAAGTAATAAAAACTGGAAGAAACTGTCAAGCAAATATACAACAGGATGAAGAGAGAATACCATAAATTTATAAGAAACACTGGAAATAGACCACACGTTGTAGAGCACTCAGTAAGTAACAAAAAAGTCCTAATAGTAGTACAGCTTACAGTCAAATACGAAACTACATTTTCTTTTAAAATATGGAGAAAAAGGCTTAACAGCTTTTCAATAAATTCAAAACATCTTGTGCAGTGCATCTCTGTCACTGAGCTTGAGAAAGGTAAAGATGTGAGTTATGAACCAGCGTCGCTGCACACTGTCAAACCATAAATGTTCTGATGCCTAGTCAACAGCTGACCAGAAACTTCCAACTAGTGTCGCCATCAGCACTAACTCCGTAGCTAGCGGCGTCATTCCTCTTCCTTCCCAGAGCGTTAACCCCTGGTCCCCATTTTTTTTTCCCTTGAGGTTGGGTGAACCCCGGGAGCTTTTTGCGAGCTACGGCCTGAACCTACTTGGTGAGTAGATTCCGAAACCAGGTCTTCTGGTGGGTAAGCCATTGTTTAATCACCTGCGCTAACGCGGCTCCCGAACATGAGAAAGAGAGTTCTAAAATTCTACATTGAGCCTATTCTACTCTTCGGAAGCAATCATGGACGAACGAATCGATTGAAAGGTCACTAGAAGCAACAGAGATGTGGCTCATTAGAAGAATTTTCAGAATACCGTGGACAGCTAACATAACAAACATGGAATATCTAACAAAAGCAAGTATGGAAAGGAACTTCATTAAATCTATAAGGAAATGACAGCCATCATTCATTGGATATATAATGAGAAGTTCAGTGGCACAACCAAAAAAGTCAGCCACTGAGCTGATGGAAAATATCACGAAACGAGATATGTGAATAAGCATGATAACAAACTCCTAGCAGCATGGCACATGATGATTATGAGGAGGAGGAGGAGTCTTTCGCACAGTAAATTGATAGAACACACTGCTGAGTGGTTTAGTTTTCTAAAAATAATCAATTTACTGTGCCATATAAAACTAGAATATTCTAATTAATATGTGAAAACTTACACAGAGTAGCCAGAAATCTAGAACCCAAAATAAAACAATAAATAAACAGGAAACCAAGAAGATACTGCCCAGTCGCGTGAGAGTTTCGAGAGGTCTTCTTTGAGAAGAATTGACATGCTATGAGAGATGGCAATAGATAAGAGCTCTGGACTTGATAGAACTAGAATTTTTTTTTTGTTGGCACTTCTTTGGAAAGTCATTTCTCATCTGGTAGTCAGGGAGTCCGTCATTCTAGGTTACCATCCACGTGATCAACTGACACAAACAAAACAACGCTCATAAATCCAAGGTTACAACCAGAAAGTTCGCTATGGCGTCTACAATCTTTGGTCGCTTGAAATAGATCTGTAATCAGCTAAATAACTTAGCATACGGCCGGTTTTTTTTTTTGCATGATGACTTTAAATACTCGTATGACCATGTCTCGTTTGCCTCATGATGAAACTCCATCCAATGTGTGACTTTGAGAATAATGACAATAAAGAGCAAGAGAAATACTAGTGATTTTTGCTTCATTTGTTGAACGAAAACTGAAAGAAGAAAAAAATGTGTGTTCGAGACGTAGTCACAAGCTCTGCGACATAACTCAGCAGCTGTAAGACATATTCCATTCAGCTGTATGAAGCTGAGCATTACCTACAATTAGTCTTCTTTAAAACATACATATTTGTATGTGTCCATAATATGTAATCCCTTCTTTTCTCAGATTTTAGCACTTTTTAAAGTTATGTTTCCAGAAACCAGGGCTTAAATGTTACTCGTTGGAACATTTTGCTGCAGTATCTTAGTGTATAGGTATATATTTAGTTTTATATACTTATACAATAACTACTCGTTGGAAAATTTCTGAATTATGCTATTCAATCTTTTTGTGTACAGAATGCTATTTTGAAAACGCTTTTCTCCTCGTATGTATTTGTCTCCAGGACATCAACAGCTGGCCGCAGCCTAATGGGAACGTCAGTTTATTTTATAGTTGAATTTGTATTTCTTCTTTAGCCATAGGGAAGATTGTGAACTAAGTTATCAACAGTCAAGGAATAAGTTTTTAAAAAAACGTGTTAAAAGACGAGAAGAAATAATGGATACCAAATACATCTAATGTCACAGGTTGTCAGCAACCAGATGAGCAATGAATCAACAGCTCTAGCGAGATATTGCATGTGATGCAGAGAAATCTAACTGGACTTCGGTCAAATATAAATGAAACTGTGAACAAATCTTTGAAAACGGTTAAGGAATGGTCACTCTATATCTAACCAGGATAGCTCCGTTAGAGTATCCTTCCTTGTCAGCATAGCCCTTCTGGATCAGATCATCACACAGGACTGACCAGATATAAACCCCCCAGTTATCATGATCTGGAACGCAAGTTTTATCATCATTTAAAGAAATGGTTAATTCTCCTATTTCAATGTCAGGCAGAACTTTCTCATTAACGTCTGTTATTGTAGCCTTCACATCAGCTTTCTCGACGTATCTAGGCTGTAGACCAACTTCAAGTGAATGGCGAAACATATTGAGGAAAACCACAAATTCGCCGTTAAAGTTCAAATGAACATATCCCTGAACACTCGATTTAAACTTCTTGATATACCAAGGAACACTCTTTCTACATTTACCAGAATCGATGAGAGATTTAAAATCTGGAATATAAAAATCGAAAGTGTAAGTCTCATCGCGACTTCTTTTAGGACGGGTCAGTGGTATGTGAGCTTCTATTTGGTCTCTCACCAGCTGGCCCTCCTTTTCTGTGACAGCGTACACTTCAAACTTCACGTCAGTAACGTGATCTTTAAGTTCGTTGACACAGTCCTCCATTTCTTTCTGAAAACTGGTTTGTATCTGACGCTTCATGTCATTGTCTGCTGTGGTAAAGTACTGCTCAAGTGCACTGACAGTTTCATGTACTGATTTCTCGCTGGTTTTGTTTGTGTGATCTTTTAGTGCGTCAATAACATCTTTAAATTGTTTCTGAAGACAGTTCCCCATTTCAATGTTCGCAAAAGGGTTTGATGTGTCCAAATATTGCTTCAGGCTTTTCATGGTCTGGTTCAGTAATCTGTCATTATGAGATACATTATCTTCTCTTATCCTTTTGTAACATTCCTCAAGATCTATTTTTAGGTCATTATCCATGCTTACTGATAGCTTGTCTTCCAGTTTTGTCTGAAAATCATGTATCTGTTTATCTAGTTCTTCCACTTTATCTCCAATGTGGCGTACTATATCTTTGAGCTCACGGGGTTTATCGTGTGCTTCATAAACAGTCTTTTTATTCAGATTTGATATTTCAGCACGTTGTTTGTTCTTCTCCTCTGCAGGGACTACATGATCGAGATGTTTCTCTTCATTTATCTCCTGATATCCAGTATTTGAATGAACATTAGCGAATGTTATGGACTTGTTTTCTGTCTTTTCCTTACTAACACCCTTCGTTTGTTTCCCAACTTTTGCATGTGCCTCCGAATGCTTCTGTTGTTCCGCTTCCATGTAACTACTTGCTCCAGTCGCATGTTCCAGCAAGCTGATGCTTTCTGCTTTTCTCTTCAAGCCATGTATTTCTTCTTCTTCACGCAGCACAGTCTGAACGCAGGTTATCTTGTCACTGACCATCTCTAACTTCTTATTTAGTTTAGCAGACACATCGCACAGAACTGAGTCCATTTTATTGTCCAGCCACGCCAGTTCTGCTTTAATCTGAGCTTTCATGCTGCTCTGTGCTTCACAAATTTCTTTAGAGCGCGCCAAAATCTCTTCTTTTATTCCTTCATCCATTTCAAATTTTCTAGCCAAGTCTCCAAGCCATTGCACAATCGTCTGTGACATATGCGTCATCATCTTAGACGAGTTTGTGGTCTCAGTAAGCGAAATGTGTAACATACATGCCAGCATCTGAGTTGACTGGGAGATCTCAGCTAGTAAATTCTGTGACATATGTGCTGTCATGGTGGCCGACTGCGACGTCTGAAGCAACAAGCTCTGCGACATCTGTTTCAGCGAGTCACTTGACTGGGAGTTCTCACTTAGCACATTGTTCATTTTGGTCATTTTCTCATCCACTCTGCTGAGTCTCTCTTGGAAATCTTTCATTTTGCTTTCACACCCCAGTCCTGCAAGCGTTCGCATTTGTGAAGCACCGGAAGTATTTTCTGATTGGGAGAAACCGTGACCTCTTTGAAGGTGGCTCTGCTTTGACTGGAGATCAATTATCCTTGTCAAAATATCCGTCTGCGCATACCTCATCTGCTCCTTCAGAAGCATCTTGATCTGCTCAAGTTTCTCGCTCAGTGAAATCTGGCTACGGTTCTGTGTCTCCAGCATATTCTGTACCGTGTCCAAACGGTCTGTCACGTGGTCTAGTTGCGTCTGTTTCTGCAGCTGTAACTCCTGTGTTTTTTGCAGCTTGTCAAGTCGTTGCAAAATATGGCCAGCGGTTTCTCTGGACAAACTTTCCATAGTTATCTGTGAGGGAAAAAAATCAGATAACGAAAATTAATACACACAGTTATAATCATAAAATTAACAAAGTCAGAAATATATATTATGGTTTTCTGAGCTAAGAAAGAACACAAAAGGAAAAAGAAGCATAGATTATACTATTAAAAGCAAGCATAGATTACACTACTAAAAGCCAGCATAGATTACACTACTAAAAGCCAGCATAGACTACACTACTAAAAGCAAGCATAGATTACACTACTAAAAGCAAGCATAGATTACACTATTAAAAGCCAGTATAGATTACACTACTAAAAGCAAGCATAGATTACACTACTAAAAGCCAGTAAAGATTACACTACTAAAAGCCAGCATAGATTATACCACTAAAAGCCAGCATAGATTATACTACAAACATTGTTTCAAAGACTACAGAAGTGCAGAACATTTTCCATCTTCTTCATACAAGTGCTGCATCCAAGCAAGCATAGATTATACCACTAAAAGCAAGCATAGATTATACCACTAAAAGCAAGCATCGATTATACTACTAAAAGCAAGCATAGATTATACTACTAAAAGCAAGCATAGATTATACTACTAAAAGCAAGCATAGATTATACTACTAAAAGCAAGCATAGATTATACTACTAAAAGCGTCGTCATCATCATCATCATCATCATCATGTGCCGTGCCGACTGGCGTTGGCTATTATGCTTCTCCAGAGTACACGATCCTTCATGCAGGCCATCAGCTCAGTTGGTGATCTCCTCTCACACCATCCCGTCAGACTGTCCAGTATCATTTCTCTTGGTCTTCCTCTTGATCTTCTTCCTTCTATTATTCCTGCTGTTATAATATTTTCAATGCCCCCTCTTCTCATTGCATGTCCTATGAAAGTACATTGTCTCTCTCTTATCTTTTTGACAAGGTTTTATATATATATATATATATATATATATACACACACAATTGTCTGGTACGGCGCTAAGTATTTTAAAGTGTGAAATATTTGCGTATCGGTGTCCTCGAAAACTATTCTTGGCACTGACATAGGTTCACAACCTCTTAGTCTGGACACTAAACAGCAGCAACAACAACAACAGCAACAACAACAACCACAACAAAAACAACAGCAAAATACCAATACCGGCACCCCCTACCCCAGGTACTTGCAGAAAATAGAATGTTTGATAACAAGTGAAAGTTGAATTAGGAAGAGGCGGAATGTTAGACGGGCCTGAGTGCCCATTTCTACACCCTTGGAAAATAAAGTTCATTCGTTCGCTACTCCTCCTCCTCCTCCTACTCCTCCTCCTCTTAGCAGCTGCCTTCCTCCATATCCGCCCCTCTCTTTTCCTATTTTGGTTGCTTATTACTATTTTTAAAGGTGAGAACATTTACCAACGCCTAGTATGGTTGTGGTCTTCATGATATAGGCTTACAAAAACAGTACATTACAAAAATATAATTTATCTTTGGATAAAGTAGGCCGAAGTAACATTACAAGGAAAACTAAGCCATGACATACTGAATAACGTTCAGCAACAAACACTGATATTCACAGCTTACGATACGTATATTATACTTTTGCTAGACGAATATAACTGGTGATAATCTTCGGCAGTCACATATTGGGAGTCGCGTTAGCGCAGTGGATTTGTCACTCGTTCGCCGACCAGGCGACCCAGCTTTGATTTCTACTCACCCACCAAGATGGCGGTCAAACCGTGGCTCACAAAAAAAAAAAAAACCTCGCGGGTTCACCCATCCTCAAGAAAAAAATGGCCACCATGGTTAACGCTCTTGGAAAGAAGAGGAACGACGCCGCTAGCTACGGAGTTAGTGCTGATGGCGACACTAGTTGGCAATTTCTGGTCGACTCCTGACTATGCAGCATAGGACTTATGGTTTAACCGCGTGCTATGACGCAGGTACACAACTCACACCTTTACTTTAAACAACCCCTGATGTACGCAGCTTACAGCACGCTGACTGGCTAATACCTTTGCTAGACGAATGAACTAATAAAAAGACTTAGACAATCCGATAAGGAAACTGCTAAAAATAGCACGCAAGCTGAAAACAACTGATAAATTTTGCGCTATTAAAACAGAGAGCCCGAAACACATATAGAAGCAGAAAAATAGCTGGCTTACAGAAAAAGAGCAACGTTTATCGAAGCATAGAATCAGATTCCTAAAATAGCGCTAGATAAAGTACGATAACTGCCAAACAAAGCTTGTAAAATAAATTATCTCCGCTTATGAAAATGAAACTTCAATTTCCTTCGTAGCTAATCAAATACTGAAGCTATTGTTAAGTGCATGATGAAAAAGTCAATGATGACTACTTTGTGGTTTGTAAGAACGCGCAAAACATTTCATCTCATCCAAGCCTTTGGTCAATGAATCAACAAAGCCACCAGTATGTAATGAATCAACAAAGCCACCAGTATGTAATGAATCAACAAAGCCACCAGTATGTAATGAATCAACAAAGCCACCAGTATGTAATGAATCAACAAAGCCACCAACATGTAAAGAATCAACAAAGCCACCAATGTGTAAAGAATCAACAAAGCCACCAACATGTAAAGAATAAACAAAGCCACCAACATGTAAAGAATCAACAAAGCCACCAGTATGCAAATAATCAACAAAGCCACCAGAATGTAATACGTCGCGTGGCGACTCACGTAGCAGCAACAAAATCTCGCCATTTCTCGCGGTATCCAGGCAACCTTTTTTCAGAGTTGACATCCATTATTTACAAGCTCACCATTCTAACTCAACATGTCCTCACCAAACTGTCTTTGTTCATCCTTTCTCTTTCCTTCTGGTATTCTTTGGGGTGCCTCTTTTAGCGATATTGTTTGGATTTTTAAAAAAATCACTACCAATAACTTACAACATATATGTATATAATTTGACAAGGGAATGGCTGTAGCTACCGAAATGTGGTTCATAAGAAGCTTCGCATACGATGGACAGCCAGAAAGGCGAATGAAGAAGTATCACAGCAGGGGCAAAGGAATATCTCAAACTAGTGCTGTAAATAAGAACAAGACAATCAGAAGTTTCTCGGACACATCAGCAGACGTGAAGGTCTCGAAAAACTGGTCATGACAGGAAAGATACATGGCAAAAGACAGAGAGGACGCAGAAACCTGAAATACCTGACTGGTCTAACTGCGCGTTTCGGCAGGAAGTCAGGAATCCACTTCATTCGAGAGGCGGAGGATCGAGCAAGATGAAGAGAGATGACCGCTTGTGCCTGTTGGCATCTGATCTGATCTGAATGACTGTAAGGCCTTAGTTTCTCTTAGGCTTTCCTTCATTTTGTATAAAGTTTTCCCCGCCAGGCTTTGTCTAAAGACAGGAGGGTACCTGTTCTGGTCTGTTGCTGTTTATTCACAGCTGACCTCTAATTCTAGAGGCCGTTATACCATCCATCGCCCAATGGATGCATCTGGTAGAAGTGCCCTGGACGTAGAGAAAAACAAAAAACTGGTAGACGTACCCTGGACATAGAGAAAAACTGGTAAACGTAACCTGGACATAGAGAAAAACTGGTAGACGTACCCTGAACAGATAGAAAAACTGGTAGACGTAACCTGGACATAGAGAAAAACTGGTAGACGTACCCTGAACAGAGAGAAAAACTGGTAAACGTAACCTGGACATAGAGAAAAACTGATAGACGTACCCCGAACAGAGAGAAAAAGTGGTAGACGTACTCTGGACATAGAGAAAAACAAACAACTGGTAGACGTACCCTGAACAGAGAGAAAAAGTGGTAGACGTAACCTGGACATAGAGAAAAACTGGTAGACGTACCCTGAACAAAGAGAAAAAGTGGTAGACGTAACCTGGATATAGAGAAAAACAAACAACTGGTAGACGTACCCTGGACATAGAGAAAAACTTGTAGACGTACCCTGAACAGAGAGAAAAAGTGGTAGACATAACCTGGACATAGAGAAAAACAAACAACTGGTAGACGTACCCTGGACATAGAGGAAAAACAAAAAACTGGTAGACGTATCCTGAACAGAGAGAAAAACAAACAACTGGTAGACGTACCCTGAGGAGAGAGAAAAACTCGTAAACGTACCCTGGACATAGAGAAAAACAAACAACTGGTAGACGTACCCTGGACATATAGAAAAACAACTGGTAGACGTACCCTTGACATAGAGAAAAACAAAAAACTGGTAGACGTACCCTGGACATAGAGAAAAACAAACAACTGGTAGACGTACCCTGGACATAGATAAAAACAAACAACTGGTAAACGTAACCTGGACATAGAGAAAAACAAAAACCTGGTAGAAGTACCCTGAACAGAGAGAAAAAGTGGTAAACGTAACCTGGACATAGAGAAAAACAAAAACCTGGTAGAAATACCCTGAACAGAGAGAAAAAGTGTTAGACGTAACCTGGACATAGAGAAAAACAAACAACTGGTAGACGTACCCTGAACAGAGAGAAAAACTGGTAGACGTACCCTGAACAGAGAGAAAAACTGGTAGACGTACCCTGAACAGAGAGAAAAACTGGTAGACATACCCTGAACAGAGAGAAAAACTGGTAGACGTAACTTGGACAAAGAGAAAAACTGGTAGACGTAACCTGAACAGAGAGAAAAAGTGGTAGACGTAACCTGGACATAGAGAAAAACAAACAACTGGTAGACGTACCCTGAACAGAGAGAAAAAGTGGTAGACGTAACCTGGACATAGAGAAAAACTGGTAGACGTAACCTGAACAGAGAGAAAAAGTGGTAGACGTAACCTGGACATAGAGAAAAACAAACAACTGGTAGACGTACCCTGGACATAGAGAAAAACAAACAACTAGTAGACGTACCCTGAACATAGAGAAAAACTGGTAGACGTACCCTGAACAGAGAGAAAAACTGGTAGACGTACCCTGGACATAGAGAAAAACAAACAACTGGTAGACGTACCCTGAACAGAGAGAAAAAGTGGTAGACGTAACCTGGACATAGAGAAAAACAAACAACTGGTAGACGTACCCTGGACATAGAGAAAAATAAACAACTGGTAGACGTACCCTGAACAGAGAGAAAAAGTGGTAGACGTACCCTGGACATAGAGAAAAACAAACAACTGGTAGAAGTACCCTGGACATAGAGAAAAAAGAGCGAATACTTCAGAGAAATTTGAGAACAACGAAAACTAGTTAAAACGATAAGAAAAAAAAACTTAAAATTTCTCGGACATGAAGACAGAAGTTAGATAACATAATAATCAGAGGACAGAAGTTGGATAACTTAATAATGAGAGGACAGAAGTTGGATAACATAATAATGGGAAGACAAAGGTTGAATAATATTAAAAATGAGAGGACAGAAGTTAGATAACATAATAATGAGAGGACAGAAGTTAGATAACATAATAATGATTGGAAAATTCAAGGGAAAAGGAAGAGAGGAAGACCAGGAGAAGAAGAAAGAGAGGAAAACCAAGGGAAAAAAGGAAGAAAGGAGACCAAGGGAAAAAGAAAGAGAGGAAGAACCAGAGAAAAAAAGGAATGGAAGAAGACCAAGAGAAAAAGGAACAGAGGAAGATCAAGAGAAACAGAAAGAGAGGAAGACCAAGAGAAAAAGGAAGAGAAGAAGACCAAGGGCAAAAAGGAAGAGAAGAAGACCAAGGGTAAAATGAAGAGAGGAAGATCAAGGGCAAAAAGGAAGAGAAGAAGACCAAGGGTAAAAGGAAGAGAGGAAGACCAAGGGCAAAAATGAAGAGAAGATGACTAAGAGAAAAAGGAAGAGAAGAAGACCAAGGGCAAAAAGGAAGAGAAGAAGACCAAGGGTAAAAGGAAGAGAGGAAGACCAAGAGAAAAACCTGTCAGTGGACTGACCAAGTGGCATGAAAGGAGAACAGCATCTTAAATAATCGGAAACACCAAGACCCGCGCAAGATGGAGAAGCATGGTCACATCGCAGAGTGAGTTTTGTTGAAGAAAAAAGGGCAACATTTCCAATATAGATATATATAAATGTGAGTATTTTCTAAAAAATGAGAATCCAGGACAGAATATGACACGTGTTTTAAAATATGGAAATTTGAGACATTTCGGCCGAAGTAATCCCATTACCGGACAAAAACTTAAAATATGTGACTGTCCCGTAAAATGGTTGGTCACTTTATCTTTAGTGAAATTTTCTTCGCCAGAAATCGCTCACTAATAATTTTCATGGAGCTGATGATGATAGATGTCTCATCTATTTACCTCTGATAGCAGATAACTAACAAAAGCATTACCTTCGGTGTTCATGAACTTCAGGAGCTGGCTATGATGTGCAACCTGTACTTTTTGTGTCAAATGCTGTCATGAGTTAAGTACTGTGTGGAAGTATGTAGTTCGTTCACGAGACCTTAGATATGACAGTATCAGTCCAGTCGCTTCTCTGGATGTTCTGATGATGTTCGCACGGGATTTTAATGTATCGATAACAGCAACATGGGCTTTATACCAGCGGTTCCCAAGTAACAAAGGTGTGCGGACCCCCTGCTGTTTCAAACTCCAGGTCATGGACACCACCACCCCCCCCCCGTTATTTGGAAAGAGTACCATATTTGTATGTATAGCTGTGTGTTATGATAAACTATCTTCTGAAAATATGCCAAGAAACCCAAACAGCAACATGGTAATGGGAAAAAGAAAGAGAGGAAGACCAAGGCGAAGATGGCTGCAAGACATAGTTGATGATCTGCAAATGAATGCATCAGCAGCAGGCCATCTTGCTCACAACCGAGAGGCCTACAGGAGAGCTGTTAGGGAGGCAAAGTTCCACAAGGAACATGTAAATGAATGAATGAATGAGCTGTGTGCACAATATTTTTTTTCAGAAAATGTAGGTAACCTTAACGAGTAAACGCTGCACTACATTAAAGAGTACAGACTTGGTGAATTTTCAAAATGACAGTAATATAGTTACGAGAAAATAGACATCAATTAACATTCCTACTTTTTCTGACAAATAAGCAGAATATCAGAATATGAACTATGGGCAAATGCCCGACTGTAGGACGCCAACACCAGAGGCTGCAGAACCACGTCCGTCAGTCAAACGTTATAAGAAAGTTCTGCTCTCAGTCAGTCAGTCATTTGCATATCCCTTGTGTAACTTTGCCTCCCCAACAGCTCTCCTGTAGACCTTTCGGTTGTAAGCAAGATGCCCTGTTGCTGATACGTCCATTTGCAGATCATCAACGATGTCTTGCAGCCATTTTCGCCTTGGTCTTCCTCTCTTTCTTTTTCTCATTATGTACCTTTCAAAGACGGTCTTCTCTAAATTCTCATGACGTTTAATATGTCCAAAATATTTAAGTTTTCTCTTGTTTAATCCTCTTTACTAACCAGCCTTCTTCAATATTAAGTTTTTGCAGTATGGATATATTTGTTCCTTTTTTTATGTCCATGGTATTTAAAGGACTCTTCTGTAGCATTTACATTCACAGGCATTTATGTGTTTCTCACCTGTTTTGTTAAGTGTCCAGATCTCACAGGCATATGTTGTGATGAGAAAGATGCATGCCCTTAAAAATCTTATTTTTGTAGTTCTGTCTGTTCCTCTCCACAGATTCTTTAGTTGTTTTACTTTCTGAAGAGCGATAGATGTCCTCCTTTTAATTTCCCTCATTGTATCTCCATTATTAGTTAGTAGTGATCCAAGACATCAAAACTCTCCACCTCTTCCAATTCATCCTCATTGATACATATTTCAGCTGCCTTGTTTGTTTTGTCAGGTGTCATCAATTTAGTTTTCTTTGCATTAAGGATTCTCCGAAACGTTGATTGTTAAACATGTCACAGTGAAAACACAAAAAAGGGACCTTGAGTTCTTGTGACAGGCCTGCACGGCAGGTTCTAGTTGGGGACCACTGGTGCAGGGTATTCGCACTTTGACCTACATTACCACAACACAAAGTCTCTGGTCCTTGACCTACACACACACACATCATTAAAATGTATTAACTGGTAAACAAAAATGTCCCGTATTACCATGCATACGCTATTTGCAGGACCATCAAAATGACCAAACTGGGGTTTAGCTGTTAGTCGGTACGTTCTTCCTTGTTGTTTTTTTAATCTGAAGAGTTTAAGAACTTTAAACACACAGACACAAATTCCTGATTATTTCTAGAAGATTGTTGTTGTTGTTGTTGTTGTTGTTGTTTATTTTAAATTTATTATTCCTCCATATAATACAGAGTCAGCATAAAGTCCTTATTTTAGGAAGAACAATTATATCTTGGAAACTTATATACAAACTTTTATCTTACAAAGCGTTGATACAAAAGTATATCTTACAAACTATTAGATACAAACTTGTATCTCACACATAGTTTTTCTTCACATGTTGAGTTGTGCTATATTGTACTCCAAATGTGATGGGTGTCTTTTTTTAAGTATGTTTTTTTTTGTTGTTCTTTACAAGAGGGTTCCTAATAATATTTAGTGACCTTTTTTGGGTTGCTCTCCTCTGAGAGATTTGCAGGGAGCAAACTTTTTTTTTTGGGGGGGAGAGAGAGAGAGAGAGAGAGAGAGAGAGAGAGAGAGAGAGAGAGAGATTCTGTTAAAGAATGACTGTTCTTTTACAGAATGTGGCCTTGATACCCGGTTGTTGTGGTCAACAGTTCTTGACCACAGCTCAGCTGTTTAAGCGAGCGCAGAGTAAGAGACATCCCCCTGCTCCGATTGGCTAGATGAGTCACGAGCTCTGATCTTGCGGGACGCACGAAGCACTGTACAGCGCCTTGCTTTTTTAGGCATACGGAAACAAAATATATCTGCCACAACCCGCTTCCCAAGCCGACACGATGCTGTGCCCCAACATCTTCACGGCACAGGCTGCAAAGACCACTCTCTGGCTGTTGAGAAGAATAAGAAGATCCCAGCTTCAGCTTCTTCTAACGAAAACCGCATTCTGGAAATTTTCCACTTGTTTAATTGCTGTTTTCAAACTTTCCAGATTCGGAAACATACACTCTCGCAAATTTGAATGTAGGATTCATATTAATACTGTGGGGAGGATATAAGACAGGATGATGCTTATCGTTAAAAAAAAGCTCTAAATAACGGTTGTGCGGGGGTGGGGGGGGGGGGTAAGTCAGGTCAAGATATGTGTAGTGGAAACTATGCCAGTAGGCTAAACCCCTGGTTGGAGCTACCGGTACACGAAAGTCCTGTGAGAACAGACACTCCCATCTGGATAACCTGAATCTTAGGTCACATTTCCTACCTTGGGCAAAATCTGGTTTGTTTACTAGATGTTTACAGACACAACAGTTGGTAGCAAACACTGCCAGCTGTAACAGACGTCTAGTTTCGTGTGACTCTGTCTTGTCTTGTCTTGTCCTGTCCTGTCCTGTCCTGTCCTGTCTTGTCTTGTCTTGTCTTGTCTTGTCCTGTCTTGTCCTGTCCTGTCTTGTCTTGTCCTGTCTTGTCTTGTCTTGTCCTATCTGTCCTGTCTTGTCTTGTCCTGTCTTGTCTTGTCTTGTCGTGTCATGTCTTGTCTTGTCTTGTCCGGTCTTATCATGTCCTGTCTCGTCTTGTCTTGTCTTGTCTTTATCTCACTGGAACTGCGAACTGGTGTTCTTTGCAGCTGAAGCTTTGAAGATGTTGAGGCACAGCATGGTGTCGGTTTGGGAGCGGGTTATGGCGGCATTTTTTGTTCAGCCCTTGAGTTTAGCTAAAAAAAAGCAGGGTGAATGTGATACTTCTTTAGAAGACTACGCCACCATGAGGACTATGGCGATCCCTGTCCTGCTAGATAGGCTAGGCTTGTTTCTGAGAGTGCCAGCCAAGTGGTTGGACAGGGTCTTGATCAGTAACGGTTCTCCATTCCTGACGCTAATATGTCACATATGAGCCTATGATGCAAAATTAAGGCAGCGTCTTCGGGTGTCTATGAATACTAGCAAGCAGGAGGAAGTTGCTTGTAAGATTCTCTACAGTTATCTCATGACTGACCCTACTATTTCTGGATTTGTATTCAACATTCGGCAGTGTCTGTGGTCCGAGGACTAGTCTTTTTGCGCTAGGTCCAAGGACCGTCTCTTTACGCTTGATCCAAGGACTAGACTAGTCTCTTTACGCTAGGTCCAAGGACTAGTCTCTTTACGCTAGGTGCAAGGACCGTCTCTTTACGCTTGATCCAAGGACTAGTCTCTTTACGCTTGGTCCAAGGACTAGTCTCTTTACGTTTGATCCACGGACTAGTCTCTTTACACTTAGTCCAAGGACTAGTCTCTTTACGTGTGATCCACGGACTAGTCTCTTTACGCTTAGTCCAAGGACTAGTCTCTTTACGTTTGATCCAAGGACCGTCTCTTTACGCTAAGTCCAAGGACCGTCTCTTTACGCTGGGTCCCTTTGCACTTGCTTCTATTATTTTTAATATCGTCTCCTTTCTACCAGGCCGATACTGAGCTCTTACCGTAAAATCGCCTTCACGTGGCACAATCTTTTGCCTCTTCTTACCAATCTAGATTATGAGAAAATATAGAACAAGAGCAAATAAAAAAAGTGTTAGATGTAACTGAATTTTTTAAGAAGAACAACGAATAGTTTACAAAGGTTAGAGATGACAAATGACCACTGCAATAAAACTGATTATAGTAATAAAGGTAAGTAGATGTGTGCGGTTTAGTTTGAAAAATAAGATAGAAATCTTAAGGAAAGCGGGCAGTAACAAGAATGGTAGAAAGTAAGATAAGAACGTATAAACGAAGAACATGCAATAATCCAATATTTCGGCAAAATGCTTTTTTTCAAGGACAGTAATCCAATATTTCGACAAAATGCTTTTTTTCAAGGACAATAATCCAATATTTCGGCAAAATGCTTTTTTTCAAGCACCACATAAAAAACAACAACAACAGCAACAAAACAAATAAAAACACTAAAAAATAAATGAAAAATTAAGAACTTAGCGCTTTTGACATTCTTCCTATCAAAACTGGTACAAAATGCAGGGAAATAAGGTCAAGTAGTCTGGTCTAATTTTCTGTAACACCTATGTGATAGATCAAAGAAAAAAAAAGGTAAAAAAAAAGGTAACCCTGTCATGTCTTAGAGGCACACCAAGATATGATATTAGTGCCCATATGTTCCTTGACCTATCAGCACACTAGGGGGTGATATGGTCAGTATCACGCCTGGTCGCCTTTCCTTCCCCAACTCCAGAAGAAGTCGGGTACGCATTTCTACGGCTGGGTGACTGGGGCGCCTCCGGCCAGATTCGAACCCCCGATCTTCGCCATGAGAAACTAGTGCACTAACCACTTCGCCACTCATGCGCTCTCTGCGTTCTTATTGCGTAATAAACAGCACATGTCTGGATTATTACATTTCCTACCGCTAGTCCTTTTTTCCCCTGGGGGTGGGGGAGGGTGGGTGGGTGCATGTGATTCCCATCGTGATTTTTTTTCCACCCAGAGTTGTGGTGGAGTGAGTGGAAAACATGGGTTGGGGGGGGGGGGGCACCTCCGCCAAGACATTTCAGCAGTGAAAAGAGTGCAGCAGTGTAAATGAGAGGCATTTATGTTTCCTGACTGCTGCTGCTGCAGGAATGTGACAGGAGATGTCACAGAAGTAATGTAAGTGAGAGGCATTTATGTTTGCTGACTGCTGCTGCTGCAGGAATGTGACAGGAGATGTCAAAGAAGTAGTGTAAGTGAGAGGCATTTATGTTTGCTGACTGCTGCTGCTGCAGGAATGTGACAAGAGATGTCAAAGAAGTAGTGTAAGTGGGAGGCATTTATGTTTGCTGACTGCTGCTGCTGCAGGAATGTGACAGGAGATGTCACAGAAGTAGTGTAAGTGAGAGGCATTTATGTTTGCTGACTGCTGCTGCTGCAGGAATGTGACAGGAGATGTCACAGAAGTAGTGTAAGTGAGAGGCATTTATGTTTGCTGACTGCTGCTGCTGCAGGAATGTGACAAGAGATGTCACAGAAGTAGTGTACAAAAAAAAAGGAAGAGTAAAACAGTAAACAAGGATTTTGTTACATTTATAATGAAATATCTTGTTTCGTTAAAACAGATGGACGTTAAATATCCAGGAATCTGGAGCTAACAGAAATATTTTGCTGCTATATTTTTTTCTTCGTCCCATTAAATGAGAATTAACACATTTTATAAGGGAAATGTTTTTTTAAATTCCTCTTTTTCATTAATAATGTTATTTGTACCATATTTATGAATGCAACCTACTTGTCTTGTTTCTTTCCTCATATACCTTTCGGTGTTGAGGGGACAAATAGACGTCTTGATAGGGCTCGAAGATTTGCTTCATATAATGGGATATTTAATGCTTCTTTAATTTCCTCTCTCCATCTCCTGCGTGGGCGGTCTCTTCCTCTGTTACCTACAAATCTTAGTGTGAATGTTGTCTGTGATGTACTGTCTGGCGGCAACCGTGCAACCCACTAATCGTGAATTATATGGATATACGAGTAATTCCTTCAGCTTATTATATCTTGAAAGCCTCTGTATTTTTGCTCGTTACAGACCGGGGGGTAAGGTTTTGTCCCGGGTGTCATTTCCGCAGTTTTGCGGGCCGTGTTGATAACGATTCACCGAAGCCTTACAGGACGTCTCGTATCGTTTTAAGAATGTTAGCAGTTTGACAAGTTGTTTTGTGGACACAGAGGTCCGTCGTGTGACGGGCGAAAGGCAAGGACAGACTGAGAGCTGGTCAGACAAAGGTAAGCTGATATTTAGGCTGATTATAACATGGATATAAAAGACATATGAAGAAAATAAACTACTATTCATTAGTAATACATTTTAAACAAGAATGTTTGAATAGTTTATAGAATTCTGTACTTCATGAGGTATATTTTAAGAACAAATAACGCAAAAGCAGTAAATTGGAAAATTACTTTGGGCGGGTGTACATCAAAGAAATGGCAGTTAAATGTTTATTTTTAAAATATTTCATAAATGGGCTCATGACTAACCCTAATTCTCACTCCTCCCTTACAGCAACATTCGTGTCTCTGCACTTGTATTCGTGTCTCTGCATTTATATTCGTATCGCTGCACTTATATTCGTGTCTCTGCACTTATATTCGTGTCTCTGGACTTGTATTCGTGTCTATGCACTTATATTCGTATCTCTGCACTTATATTCGTATCTCTGCACTTATATTCGTGTCTCTGCACTTATATTCGTGTCTCTGCACTGATATTCATGTATCTGCACTGATATTCATGTCTCTGCACTGATATTGGTCTCTGATTTTTCACTCCTATCAGCTGCTTTCCTATAGACAGGGACCGTAAGATTCTCAGTCGAGACTGAAAGCTGGAAGATTTCTGTCTACACTGTACCACAAAACCTGTACCACCCAAAAGATGTTGGGTGTAAGGTCTGAGAGTACAATGTGTAATTCTATTTACAGAGCAGGAAAATGACTGTCAGTCAGCACAGAACAGATGTCACTAGCAGTTTTCTTTAAAGTATTTGGAATTTACAACGTTTGGAACTAGTAGACTTCAATATTTTTCATCAACTTCTTTTTCTCTGCGCTACGTTTCATGTGCTCGCTCAAGCCGAGTTCAATCAATGCAAATGGCGAATTCACGCTCTGAATTCTATCATCAACAGGTGCTCTTCATTCCTGCTCCACAGCTTCTCATCCAAGCTCATCTTCAGGTGCCAGATATGGGTTCTTAAATCAATGACAAATATATGTCCTTGAGTCTGGTAACCGTTTTGGGGCTCACAGAGTCACTCTGGTAGTCTTCAATTTATGCAGAGAGTCCGTAATGTCACTTTCGGAGCATGAATATTATGCTTTCTTGCGTGCTCTATTTAGCTTTGTAATGCGATCATCTTCAAAATGTTTTGTGCGTTATTACGGGCACGCGCTGAGATTTTTGTATAGCCATGAAACAGCTCAAAACTTTAAGAAAGGTTTCATCTTCACTGAATTCGTGAGTAAAACTGTGACACAACAATAATTTTTCCACCCATTTTCAACAGTGGAAGGTATTGTTATTCGGCTACAGCACGTGTTGAAAACCGCTGTAATATATATCACGTTACTAGACCTTTACAATGCCGACGTTAAATTAATCCAGCCTGCATTCTCCCAAGCAGTGGGCCATATCCGAGACAAAGTCAACAGAAACCTTAATCCTGGTGGTGTGTTGTCGTTATAGCCTGATCGATCCATCGATTGCCCTGTTTTGAGGTTCCACTCTGTTTCCTTCTTGTGACACGTAAATAGGGTTTTACTTAGTGGTTTCTTTTGCTGCTTTTAGAGCAACAGATCTACAGAAAAGGTGCACTCGTAAAGCCTCGTAGACTGTCATGTCACATGTTGTGTCACCCCAGATATGGCGGTTAAAAATCTCCAGCTCGCTCTGTCTCTTAAACAAAAGCTACATCTGGTTAAAAAAGTCTCCCCGTGTTGGCCACACATCTACCTCATGGTCGTCCTCTTTATAGTCGTTAACATTCGACTATTCCCTCTACCTATAACGTGTAAGCTATTTCACCAAGAGTCGCACAACTTCAGCTTTCTTGTTGAAGTATTCTGTGATAATCACAGCTTCCTTTGTAGCTGGTTTAACTCTTTCATCCCAGACCAATACTGGCTGAGCTGATAGATCTTTCACACCTACGCAAATCAATTTTTAGTGTGCATGGGCATTTTTTTTCTTAAAAATTGATTTAGATTATTGTCACCGTCTTCAGTAGCTTCATTATTGAGATGTTTATCTTCCAAGAAATCTTCCATATTAACATGCTTTCCCACTCACATTTTCAATTAATTTCATTGTTTGTGTTAGGAAAAAATGGACGCAGCATAAAGTTTAACTTCATAATCTTCCAATTAATCCTAATGTTAGTGCTTGGGACAAATGACACAATATCAAGTGCAGCTGTATAACCATGTATTAATGCGCCTGCCAGTGTTAAGAACAAATAAGTTCCACACAATACTGGCATAATTATGATGTCCTTGCCAGGAAAAAGAGGTAGGTCACCAGGTTCAGTGCCATGTCCGGCAAGAAGGTGGTCGTGGTGTTTGATGCAGCAGGAACACTTGGGGTCTCAGTGGCCAGAGCGCTCGCTGAATGCCAAGAGTTCGTGGTTCGATGCCTGGCACGAGATTTACAAAGCAAGCAAGCCCAAAGCCTGAGAAGTGAGAATGTTGATCTGGTAAACTGTGACATAAGTGACAGGTAAGACGAAATGTCAGATCCAGACTTCTGTTACTGATTACGTGCGTTTCTGTCGTAGTGTAACTAGGCCCGATGCCACACAGGGCAAATGAGAAAAAAAAAGTAGTGCTCCTTTATCAACGAAACATGTAACAATTTATACTTAGCACAAAAAGATATGGCGGCCTGGTTGGCTGAGTAGTTAGGCGCTCGGTGTACTAATCCGGTAGTACCGGGTTCAGTCCCAGCAGTGGGATTTTTTTTTCTGGTACACACCAGAAAGACCCCGGGGTTGACCCAGCCTCTAAAAATGGGTACCAGAGAAATCTGGGAAGGTAAATGCCGCCAGGCGAGATACTGACCATATCACACTCTCATGTGCCGAAGGTCTTGGAAAATACACCGTATTCCCTGATATGCCTTGATGGCATAGAAACGGATATTCTACCTTTAATTTTTACAAAAAAAATATACGGAACTTCTGTGATTTTAGCCATAAAAATGGTGCCCCTTCTCCTGTGTAAAGCTCAAAGTTACATATCGATCAGCATTAACATAGATACGTTCTTGACCCGTGTAGCTACTATGTGAAATATGTGCACACACATAAGAAGGTGAGATTTCATGTGCTTTCTGCTAATTTTCACTATAGCAGAACATGTTTATCAGGGTGTGCACCTCTGCAAGTGTCATATAAAGCTAGCGCCCTCGGTTGTTTCTTTATATGCTCGAGCTTATGGGGTGATTTCCTCTGACTTTTGAGCATATATTTTCTCGTGGAATTGGACTTTGATTCTCTTGTCTCAAACAATCATATCTTTGATTCTCTTGTCTCAAACAATCATATCTTTGATTCTCTTGTTTTCAGTAATAATAATATCTTTGTTCTAGTTTTAAAAATACATAGACCAGGATGGTGACACCAGAAAGGAAGTTATAATTAGAATTGCAAAAGCAGCATCGACCTTCAAGAATCTAGAGAACATGTGGCACTATAAAGTTATAAGCACAAAAACCAAGTTAAGACTATTCAATTCAAATGTAATATCCACCCTCATTTATGCATCCGAAAGCTGGAAAATAACTAAAGAAATAACAAGAAATTAGACTCTTTAGAAAACAAATGCCTAAGGAAAATACTCGACATCAAGTGGAATGAATTCAAGAACAATGCAGAGATAAGACAGATGACTGAACAACAACCAGTCTCTTGTGTGATCGGGAAAAGGAGATGGACATATGTCGGTCACGTAATGAGAAGAAACGATCAGAGAATCCCACAACAAGCTATACAGTGGAACACAACAGGCCCAAGAAAAAGAGGCAGACCATGTGAAACTCTAAAGAGGACATTGTTAATAGAGGCCAAATTAATAGGCATAAAATCCCTTGATGAGGTTGAAAGGCTCACCTAAGACAGGGAAAACTGGCGAACTACCTTGCTAGCCCTATGTGACGTCTAACGGCACGGGAAGGATGTAAGATATATGATAAGACGTTTTAAGAAAAAGGTTGATGAAGCTAATTAATGTCAAAGATTACTTACGTAGAGCACTTTTTTTCATTCGTGTCAGAAGGTTCTTAAGCAAGCGATCTTAATCAAGAACAGATTTAATTATTTGTTATACTCTTGCAGAAATAATCCATTTAGATTAATTGATATGTTTTAAATTAAATCATGGAGTAAGGAGAACATAGACCTTTTTTTTTAAGATGACAAAAACAACAGGCCGTGACCCGGTGGTACTGCAAACCTGGTCCACCCGTAACGAGATGTGGGCCATACCCCCGGCATTCAATGTGCAGGGCGGGCCTCACGCATCTCGTTTAGTTAGAAAATAACGACGTTTTTGTTTAAACAAAGGACATATTGATCAGAGTACCTGCCAAGAGGGCACTTTGACCTCAGCCACTTTGATCTTAGCCAAAAGGCTATTTACACGTAAAATATGATTGGCAATGTATATGTAAAATGGAGAGAGAGAGCGGTCAATGAGACAACAGATATGGATTACACGTAACCTGTTATCATGTTTTTTTTAATGAATATGGACAAATTAATTGTGATGACCTCGTGCCAGTTACTGTAATGATCGCAGATGCAAGAAGAACAATTCTGATGCTTTAAAGCTGTGACTGAAACAGACGTAGCAACCTTCCTTGCGATGTTGCTACATGCATCACTGACGTAGTTCTGAGGAATTTCATTGATGATCTCCCTTTGTACGTATCTGTAGCATAGCAGGTATACTGTACTTTTATCGAGTGCTCTGTACGCGAAAATTCTTTCCCTGCGGTGGTTACATAGATGGCTTTTCACAATTTAAAAAAAATAATAATAAAATAAATGTTTCCATTTGGTTTTATTCCTACTTTTGGATAATCAAATTTTTAAACCACAGTATGTAGACGTGCAAGATACTGGCCAGATATCAAAAGCACGAACGACGTATGTGCGAGATATTGGCCAGATATAAAAAGCACGAACGACATATGCGCGAGATACTGGCCAGATATAAAAAGCACGAACGACGTATGTGCGAGATAAAAAAAAAAAGGAAAGGAGAGAGAAACGAGACAGTATAACGATACAACACAGTCAGGCATTGACCTCTCCTTCACTGACTTGGTAGAAAAAGGAATGCACGTTTAAATTTAGTTATATTTCTGAATGAAGCAGTCTTACCAAACCAGGAACAAAATGTAATAGCCGTCTCTGATCTTACAAACACGCCAGACCTTTGCCAAACCCTGGTAAAATATCCATGATCCTTTAATTAACATTTATTGTTTATTAACATTACAACTTGTTTAGCCAGTGATCCTTTCCTAGTGGATACATCTGACATTAGTGATCCACGTTACCCACAACATGATAAAGTTGATATGTGAGTCTCTTTACCTTAGACAGAGCCAGCCCGAAGTTTCTTGGTTTCTCCACGGGTCAGTCTTCTCACGAAACACTGCTCCGTGCTTATGCCGGCGAGGAACATTCTTATTTTTCGGAGACTTGTGTAGATTTCAACTACAGCGCGATATGTCTTCTTAAGGGCGTTTTTTTTTATTTTTGCTCGTCTATGTCTCGTTATATGTCTCTCCGCCTTCTTTAACCGTCTCTACGTCTCTCGTCTTCTCTGACCGTCTCTACGTCTCTCCGTCTTCTCTGACTGCCTTTACATCTCTCTGTCTTCTCTGTCTCTCGTCTTCTCTAACCGTCTCTACATCTCTCCATCTTCTCTAACCGTCTCTTCGTCTTCTCTAACCGTCTCTACGTCTCTCCGTCTTCTGTAATCGTCTCTCGTCTTCTCTAACCGTCTCTCGTCTCTCACTCTGATGTCAATCCCCAACTCTGATGTCATCTCGTTGCCTCGTGACGTTATCAAATTTAGCTCTGGTAAAAGTGTCCTTCCTTGTAGGTCTAAGACTACCAAAGAGCTGACAATGATAGCTTATTATTGTTATTTCGCAATAATATCATAATAGATGTGTTTGTTATAAAGTTGATTGTGTGATCTCGGGGCATTTTTGGATCTGACAGTATAAGTGTTAAAACGACATATGCAAAATTTCATTTTAAAAAATGTTGTGTACATTCTTTTTCTTTCTGTAAGAGATAGCCTTCATCAATGTCTGCGAGGAGTTTATGCATGTTTCGTGAGCACAACAATGGACTTCGATGATCCTGGATGTATGGAAGCAGAAATCGCTCAAGGATGTTTGATAGCTGATGCCTGCAAGTCAGTAAGTTATAAATGTATTGTATATAGTTAGCTCATCTTCCTTACAGTAAAAAGCTATAGGTCACGCAAGAATAATATGGTGGCTTATTATCATAATTTATAACACAGGGGAGAAAACCGCACAAAAGTAATAGTTTTATCGATTTTCCCACCAACAAAATGCAGTGTAATCCACAGCTGCCTCTCTTTCAGAAGTATAAACTCGTATTCTCCTTCAGTGATAGTTTCTTCAACAGAACTGTCGAGTACCCATTTTTGCAGCTAGTTTGCTTGAGGACGTTGCCAGAATGTCTTCAGCCACAATCTCAGCAGCAGAATACAGTGCAGTATCAGCTGTTTTGGGGTTCCGTCACTAGCAGTGGGAAACATCTCGTGTAGCGCAGAAAATTCTTCGATCCAGAACTTAGCAGAGCTAAGATTTTAATAGTTGAATCTCCTTTTTTATGATTTACAATATATATATATATATATATATATATATATATATATTGGAAATAAAAAAAAACTAAGCATAAATATGAAAATCAGGATATTTAAGAGTAATGTTCTAAGTGTACTACTCTATGGAAGTGAATGCTGGAAAATCACCAAAACCATAAAAAACAAGTTAAATTCTTTCCAGACTAAATGTTTACGAAGAATTAGAAAAATATTTTGGCCAAACACTATAAGAAATAACATCTTATTAGCAGAAATGCAGATGAAACCACTGACAACAATTATTGAGGAAAGACGCTGACGATGGTTGGGACATGTGCTCCGAATGACTGACAACTCACTACCAAAAATAGCACTAAGATGGACACCACAGGGGAACAGAAGTAAGGGTAGACCAAAAGAGACATGGAGAAGAACAACAGAAAGGATGTTGAGCAATAGAGGGCTCACCTGGGCAAGAGCAGAAAAAAAGGCGAAGGACAGGCATTTGTGGAAAACCCTTGCGGAAGCCCCATGTGCCCTGGGCACTTAAGGTTCAGATATATATATATATATATATATATATATATATATATATATATATATATATATATATATATACATTTATTTGCACGTCCCTTACGGAACTTTGCCTCCCTAACAGCACTCCTGTAGGCCTCTCGGTTGTAAGCAAAATGTCCTGCTGCTGATGCGTCCATTTGCAGATTATCAACGATATCTTGCAGCAATCTTCGATTTGGTCTTCCTCTCTTTCTTTTTCCCATTATGTACCCTTCCAAGACGGTCTTCTCTAGATTACCGTGACGTTTAATGTGTCCAAAATATTCAAGTTTTCTTTGTTTAATCCTCTTTACTAGCCAGCCTTCTTAATATTAAGTTCTTGTATTATGGATATATTTGTTCTTTTTTGTGTCTATGATATTTGAAGAACTCTTCTGTAGTATTTACATTCAAAGGCATTTATGTGTTTCTCAGCTGTTTTGTTAAGTGTCCAGGTCTCGCAGGCATATGTTGCGATGGGAAAGATGCATGCCCTTAAAAATCTGATTTTTGTAGTTCTGCCTGTTCCTCTCCACAGATTCTTTAGCTGTTTTACTTTCTGAAGAGCGATAGATGTCCTCCTTTTAATTTCCCTCATTCTATCTCCATTATTAGTTAGTAGTGATCCAAGATATTCAAAACTCTCCACTTCTTCCAGTTTTTCCTCATTGATACATATTTCAGCTGTCATATTTGTTTTGTCAGCTGTCATCTATTTAGTTTTCTTCACATTAAGATAGAGGTTTTGCTCTTCGCTGTTCTTACAGACTGGCATGATTAGTTTTTCCATTCCTTTTTGTGTTGCGTACATTAATACTGTGTCATCAGCATATCTAATCTCTGGTAGTTCATAACCTCCAATTGTTATGGGATCGTAATATTCCGTGTCTACATGAAATCTCTAACATTCCTCAGTGTATTTTCAGTATACAAGTTACATAAGTAAGGTGACAATATACACCCCTGACGGACTCCTTGTTTTATGTCAAACCAAGTTGTTGTTTCGCCGTTTATTCTTACTGCTGCCTGTTGGTCTAGATACAACAATGAATATATATATATATACATATACACACGTGCACCTTTTCTTAGAAAACTAATATTATCTGTTTCAGGAAGATGTTCATCACGTGATCTACAGCTCTCAGCTCCATACACGCAACATTTGCAGCATCTTGGCCCGCCATTTTGTTGCTAAAGCGGAAGTGGAGGGATATATGCGTGACATTGGATTGCCCTTGACCTCTTTAATCATACCAGTTTGCTATGAGGATTTGTTTGACTTGTTCAAACCAAGAACACAAGATGGAAAGAATTTTGATATAGGTGAGATTTCCTTCCTTGCAAAGTCCGTAGACATGATGACACGCATACAGTTGTCATTTATATTTTAATTTTATTTTATTTGTAATTTAATTAGTAAGATTATTTGAGACAAATAATTTAATTAGTAAGATTATTTGAGACTAAATAATTTAATTAGTAAGATTATTTGAGACTGTCTATGATGCATTGGTTCTGCGTGACAGGCTTATGTTGTGATCATTATAGGTCCCTGGAGAGCCAGGTCGAGCCCTTGAGTCAGGTAATGTCGGGGCCCCCTTTTCTACAACAGAAAACTGTAGGAGGAACGTTGTGGTGGTTTCTGAATTTTGTCTCTAATTTAAAAAAATAAGGAATATAATAAAGAGTGTCACTAGGCCCCTCCTCAAAAGATCTGACCCCAGAGGTACAGCCCCGGCTCAGCAGCCCCACCCCCTCCTACCCTTCTATTGGAGCATGATTGTTTGTGTCCTGTTGAACGATTTTTACAAAATGGAAACTTTATTGTTGTATCATGGCATCACTTGGCCACAAACTTCCCTTGATTTAAAGACCACGCATTCATTATATTTGTGTCACTTAATCTCACATTTATATTACATTAATTAAGTTTGCTGTATTATTGTCATTACTTCCGTATAATCTTGCTTTTAATCCTGAATTGCAGTGTTATATATCTATTTCATGTCCGTCCGTATCACACCTTCTTCCATATCTTTTGTTTTCCACAGTTCTTCTCTTATTTGCCTTTGCAATCTGGTCTCATTCTCATAAAGTGTCAAATTCATTGCTTTTTTCTATAATTGACAACCTGACGCCCCGTATGTATTCATAATTTCAGCATTTCATTAAGTGCCCGACATTTTTTCTGTGGTCCAGTTTTTAAAAGTTCATGTACCAAAATGAATCGTTTGTAGCAGTACTGGGGAAATAACTGTTGTTTTATAGAAAAGGCAGTTGTTATGATTCTCTTTTTGAAATTTTCCGTGGTCGGTCGAGATCCTTCTAGAACATCACGTGGGCTGAGAAACCCGTGACAGAGAATTGTGGAAGAGACTGTGAGTGGACAGTCTACGTTTGGATGTGTACCTGAGAGGATGGTTTGTGTGATGTCTCTGTCGAGAAAATTAATGTTTATATCTATTACCGGAGTTGTGGAAGTATGAATGGACTCGCCATGTAATAGAGCAAATTTGCCGGTGGTCAGAATATCGTCATCACCATCTTCATTGTCATCCAGTTCATCAATAAAACCTCATGTCAAGAGAGACGCAGGGCTGACTTGACTTCTGTATCAGTGTGTTGCCAACTTTAGGACTGAAATAGCCTGGAAGTGAAGGATGGCTAGAGACAGTGAATAACTAATTCAGAAATACTCAGCAAACATGGCTTCAAGTAAAATTCTTTTCATTAAAAAAAATTTTTTTTTTAACGCAGTAAACACACGATTTCACGTTTCTCCTCGCTGAATTTATACTTTCACTATTTTCAGAAATCTGAATTAAACATGAACCATGTTCAGAAAATTGAATTAAATATGGACTGTTTTCAGAAAATTAAATTAAGCTTTGACTACATTCAGAAAATTGAGCTTATATGTCCAAATGCCTTTTCGTTGTCCTGTGACATAGAGATCCCAATGGGTAAGACGCCCCTTGATATGATTTGTGTGAAGGACATGGGCCTTGTGGTAGTGAGTGCCCTACGCCAGAGAGACGCCTACTTGTACAAGACACTAAGTGTGTGCGGTGACAAGCTCACTGTCAAGGAAGTGGCACAGATTTTGACCAAACATCTGCGTCCGAGAATTTTCAAGGACAAACAGGCAAGTGTTCAGTATTATAGGACAGGATAGTACAACCGAAAAAAAAAACTTGTGGGAAAGTAAATGCTTGTATTCCTTTTAAGATCAGTTGGACATCTTGTTTTGTCTTGTCCCTTTCCTCATATACCTATCGGTGTGGAGAGGACAAATGGATGTCATGATAGGGCTCGATGATTTGATTCATATAATGGGATATTTATGGTTTCTGTATGCCCTCATGGACATCTTACATGGCTAATTTTTTTTCTATTAGTAAATGAAAGGAGGCTTTTCTGTTTCATTTTAAAAAATGATTTGCTTTAAGACTTTAAAAAAATTAATTGTGGACCAGCGTCATTGCACGCGGTCAAACCATAAGTGCTCTGCGACTAGTCAGCAGTTGACCAGAAACTACCAACTAGTGTCACCATCAGCACTAACTCCGTAGTTAGCGGCGTCACTCCTCTTCCTTCCAAGAGCGTTAACCCTGGTACCCATTTTTTTTCCTTGCGGCTGAGTGAACCCCTGGAGTTTTTTTTTTTTTTTTTACTCGAGCCACGGTCTGACCGCCATCTTGGTGGGTGAATGAAAATCGAAACCAGGTCGCCTGGTCGGCGAGCGAGTGACTAATCCACTGGACTAAGGCGACTGTCTTTCCAGCTGAACATACTAAAAAAGTGAAAAACAAGTTTAATAAGTATAAGTAAATAAACGGGTACAGTTAGAATGAAGCTGTGTAACTAAACAAACTGAGTTTCGTGATATAAAATTTCATCCATTATTCAAACAAACCTCAATTTACGTGCTTGCTCATTATCAGTTCTCTGCACTCCCATGGCGGCATCAACAAAGGTTCCCCAGGCGATCACGTCTTGAGCAAGCTGGGATACCTCAAGCCTGGTCTTTCTTGCTTCCTTTAGTTCTTCCCGTATTGTGCGTCCCCATGTTTCTAATGGCCTGCCCCTCTCCGTTTCTTTGACTGCTTGGTGATACTTTTTAAAAATGGCCTTGATCCGCCGAATGCTGTCTCAAAAGCTTTTCAGCAGAAGAAAGGAGGGTAGGTGTTATGTATTAGGAAATAGAGTAACATGTACCGAACTTTACTATTACATTTATCATGTTATTTTCTTTTTCTCCTCCCTTCAGCTGACAGCGCAAGAATTCCATGAGAAAAGATCACGTGATCTGAAAGGGAGTGCTGATTGGGCAAACGTTTTCCAGTTTTTCCAGAGGGTTGATCAACGCTACAACATGTCTGTCACCAAACAAATGAATCCAAACTTATGCTCTTTTGAGGACTGGGTTAGAGAAAATGTGTCAGAGTTAACATCTGTCTTGCAATAATAATACAAAAAATAGTAACTTTTTATGTATTTATGTGAAGAATTTTTGATGTACGCGGCACAGTGTAGACATTGGAAAAACAAGGATGTGAAAAGCACAATTTTAAACATCACAAAAAGTCATCCCCGTCTTGCGGACGCATTTGTGACCGAGAGTTCCGGTCGTAAATCGGATTGACCGTAAGTCAATGGTAATAGAAGGACGTCAGTCACTAAGTCCTGGTCAATACTATAAACATATTACAAGAAGAATGGCCATGCTTAATATCACTGCAAGATACTAACAAAACTTAGATTAGCACGGTAACTGTGTGGAAATTAATAACAAAATATGAATCACACCACATTAAATACAAGAAATGTCGACTGCGGTATAACTGGTTCTGGTAATAAAGGTAGACGGAGGTGTAAGATTCATGTTTGTTTTTTTTTTTAAAGATAGAAAGACTGAGGAAAGTGAGCAGAAACAAGAATAGGAGAAGATAAGATAAGCACGCTTAAATAAAGAGCAAAGAGCAATCCAATATTTCGGAAAAACCTTTTTCAAGGATCGCATATAAAAACAATACACACACAACCACACAACAGATAAAAAACACACAACATAGATGAAGCGACTGCTTCCACTTTCTGATCCCCTACGTCTACCTGGGCGCGTTTTGTGCCCGTCTTTCTTACCAGTATGAGACCAACAAAACCTAAGTGTTTAATCTTTCATGTAATCTGCTGGTCATTAAAGTTTAAAGAAAAAAACATCAGGTTATGTTAGTGAGAAATGGACAATAAACGGAAGCAAAATATTTGCGATTTTAGAGAAAAGAAACAACAGATGACGAGCAGGTGGGGTCGACATTAAATGATGAGAGAAATTGTAGAATATCAAAGCATAAGAAAAAGACAAGAAAAATTCTTCGGACATTTCCTGAGAAGACAAAAGTTCGAGGTAATCACTGGGAAACTAGAGACTGGGCTAGCAAAGTGACTCTGGAAATAAGAAGCAACAGATCTTTTTAAAGATGATAAGGACGATATAGGATGGAAAAGAGCGAGTGTAAATGTTTTTCACCATGACATATAATGAATTAGTGATGTATAGTTTTTGCTTTGTGACGCTATTTAATCTTAAAAGATAACGTATTTTTGGCATTATTTCTTTCTCTGCTAACAAATACATGTGGTGAAGCCAAGTCACGTGCGTTTTTGCTGTGTTATACATTCATTATCATCATCGTCATCACTATGTGCCATGCCATGAAAAAAAAGAGTGGGTGTGGCCCACGCTTGCTGCACTGATTTGCCACATAAACCTTCTTAATCTGATTACATATATATATACACAAATATGGGTATCATAGTGTAGTGCAAAGTATGCTCGCAAATGTCATGGGACATTAATATTTTATGTACAAGTACAAAGCCCTTGAAGAATATTTCAACACGATTTATGTATAACACAAATAAAGATGTTAACATCAGAGACAAAATAATTTTTTTTAAAAATACAAATGGAAATAAAAACAAAAATAATGCATTAAAGGCATCTTTAATAAAGAACGTGTTGCTTCTTTTTGTAATTGAAGGCAAAGGTCAGAAAGAAGCTTTATTTATTATTATCTTGCGTCATTCCCCAGGGGACTGCTTTGCAATGGATCTCCAAACTGATCTGTACCTAGCCCTCTGCCAGGCTGAATCCTGTTTCCTTTTTTATATTTTTCCATTGTGCTCAGATCTCCGTCTTTCCATTCAACCTTTTTTCCTCGAACATGATTATCTTTGCTGCACCATGCCTTCTGATACGGACAAATATTTTGCCTGTTTGGTTCTTATGCTTTCATTATTTCTCTTTTCACTTCACTTGGTTTAGTTATTTTATTCTCTCTACAGGGACAACGTGCCAATAGTTCTGTAAATCCGTATTACACGAGCTTCAATTTTCTTTCCCCCTTTCTCGTTTAAAGCGTGTGCATGTTCTACTTCATAGTAGATTCTATGAGATTAAAATATATATAATTAAAATTCCACCAGCTAGCAAATAAAGGATTACAACTCTGAATATCACTCGCTATGTTTCACATATTTTTTTTTCCTTTGCTGTTTGTGCAAAGATAAGACAGAGTATAGGAAGATAAATGTTGGAGATATGCTCATTAGAAAAGCAGAAATATACAAATATCTAGGCACAACCATCAACAGAAGCAACGCAGTAAGCGAGAAAATTAAAGCAGAGTACAGATAGGGAATAAAATATACTTTGCCTTGCAACACCTGTTAAAATTTAAAATCCTGTTCCAAAACATCAAAATAACAATCTTCAAAACTATAAGACCAGCCGTCATGTATGGATCACAAACGTGGAGTGCAACAAAGAAAGATGAACAACAATTGCAGATCTTGAGAACAAAATCCTAAGAAGAATCTTTGGGCCCATAAAGGATGCCAACAGATGAGAATGGAGAGCTAGAAAGAACACTGAACAGCAAAGCTTATTTAGATCCCAATGAATTATAAATGTCTTGAAACTGAACAGACTACGCTGGTTGGGCCATGTAGAAAGAATGGAAGAAAACAGACAAACGAAAATAATGTATGCACAACAGATGAGTGAAACAAGACCAAGGGGTAGACCAGGACAGAGATGGAAAGACAACATAGAAGTGGATATAAAAGAAATTGGTGTCACCAACTGGAGAGAGAAGATTAAGAATAGAGAGGAATGGAGGTGAACTTTATCTGCAGTAATTAGCCTTAATGGCTTGTAAAGCTGAAGAAGAAGAAGAATTTGTGTTATTGTCAGAGGAAGGAATATATTATCGTTTGTCTCGTTTCTTAAATAAAACGTGTTACCATCTTTTTTTAAATCTTTATGTTAATTTTCACGATTTTGTAGTAGTGGCAAAAGTTTATTCTTTTATTGTTGACAATTGTTATTGGATTTTGAGTGGCTAGTAGTTCAGGATGTGTCTTATGGTGTTGTCGTGACGGACCTACGGAGCACACTAAGGAAGACAGAAACATTTTCTTCCGACAGAATGGGTGAACATGCTGGGACACTCATATGTGAAGATTAAAATGGGTGTTCTGTCCAGGGCATGTGGGAGTATATGGAAATGAATTGGCTGACAGATTGGCTGGAATGTCTGAAATACAAGGTAGGCTGAGCATGGACAAGGAGACCATTGTGAAGGGCTGTTTTGGACAGGCTGCGCGAAGAAAGAAAGTAAGAGAGAGAGAGAGAGAGAGAGAGAGAGAGAGAGAGAGAGAGAGAGAGAGAGAGAGAGAGAGAAAATAGACAATGAAGGCAAATGATGATGTTAGGACAGAGGTAGGGTGCTGGCAGAAAATGGAGGAAATGTATAATGAACAACCAACATTTGACAGGAACCATTAGTAGGCAAATTCTTCATTTGATGTTGGGGTATGCGGAGAAGCATATATGGTAGTATCCTAAATACAATGATGGCGGATTCTGAAATCTGACAAACATTGTACTGATTAGCCTATCTTATATTTAGATATTATATATTTAACTTGAAAATGTTGGGAGCACCTGGCATATTACTCTCCCGGGCTGAAGTGTTCACGTCTGCAAAAGCCACGGGACAACAACTTCAGATCAGGACAAGATTAGCACAGATCACATTTCACAAAGTTTCGTTCCTTATAGTGAGATAATATCAGGTTTGTGCTTAGTAAAGTCTTACATCGTATTTTATATGTATTTTTTGTTGGTAGGGGAGTGAGGCTGTTTCTCCCATCGAGTGGAAGTTCAGTCATGAGGGGGCTGCCATGTTTAGAAGATAAGTGGGTGTGCTCACTTGTCTCTTGAAGATCACAACTAATGTCAGCAAACCATTTCAGAGGATGTCATCATGACCATTGTTAGCATCTTGTTCAAACTTTTACCCGCAAAGTGTACATTTCTTGTGACGGTATATGTAGCTGTGAACGATATCAAAGCATCGGCAAGGTTTGTCCTGTCACAGTTATTCAGACGTTGTAACTTATCTCAGACATTGTAGTTTTCACTTCAAACGCAGGGCCACTTGAGAGGGAGGGGGTATCATTTCGGGGCCCATATGGCTTCCTTCGTATTTTTTTTGACCGGGGGGGGGGGGGGGAGGGGCCTGTGGTGAAAAAAATAGAGTGGGCAATAAATGGAGTAGAAGGCCCTAAAATAGTTATACAGCACCATACAAAATCTCTTTAATGTACTTTTTTTTTCATACTCACGTGACTGACAAACTTTCTTCTACCCCTGAGCTGTGTTATATATATATATATATATATATATACACACACACACATATATATATACATATACACACACATATATACATATACACACATATATACATATACACATATATACACACACATATATACATATACACATATATATACACACACAAACACACACATATATACACACACACACATATATACACACACACACATATATATATATAAAATTTACTGTTTACAAGTAGTATTTAAACATTTTCTTAATAAAGTTGCAGAGGATATTATCAGAAGAGTAGAAACAAAAAGAAAAAAACCAAACAATCCCTGGTCTTTATGGATTTGCCAGTCAGGTTTCCTTCCCTAAACTGTGGGGATTGCCACAAGTTGTACCATTGCCTATCATACAGTGGCAGATGAGCCTGACCTGATACAAATGACATATACATCTTCACATCATATGATATATATCACAGAAAAATAATATAAAATATATCCCAGTTCTTTTTTTTCAAAAAAGTCATAACAGTAGAAAATATCAACAGAGAGTGGAGTAGGTGAAGACCGAGAGAGAAAAGTCATAGACAATTTACGTTGTGGCATGATAATTAGTCACCAACTGAGCTGATAAAGTGTCAGGAATCAAATTCCGTGGAGAAGCATGACAACGCCTGATGATGATGATGATGGTGATGATGATGATGATGGTGATTTTAAAGAACATCTACCTGGCTCAGATCAGAATATGAGCATTACCATTGGGTATCATTGAGTATTGTCATAACATTAGTATGATGTCCTAAGTCTTGAAATAAAAAGTCTCAGTGGTACTATTAAATTGTGCATCTTAGCAAGTACCAACATTATCACTGAAGACTGTAAAACAAATGTCATCTTAAGAGTATCAGTTTTTTTTTTCACTGGGTGGGGGGGGGGGAAATCTTCTGGAAACATACCAAGAAACCCAAGCAGCTGGCTAATGAAGAGGATTAAAGAGAGAAAACTGAAATATTTTGGACACATTAAACGTCATGATAATTTAGAGAAGACCGTATTGGAAGGATACATAATGGGAAAAAGAAAAAGAGGAAGACCAAGATGAAGATGGCTGCAAGACATCGTTGACGATCTGGAAATGGATGCAGCAGCAGCAGGCCATCTTGCTCACAACCGAGAGGCCTACAGGAGTGCTGTTTGGGAGGCAAAGTTCCGCAAGGGACATGCAAATGAATGAATGAATGGGGGGGGGGGGGGGGGGGGGGGGGCAAAAAAGATTCACAGATACAAAACCTGATACCAACTTACCTAGTAGAAAATATAAAATTTTGGCACAAATCTAATATTCACCTGCAAAATTTAACTGCTTAATTTCATTCTCTGCAGAGTCAATGAGAGATAGAACTGGTGTAAAGCGCCATCTAGGGCTGAATGTCTTGCCAGACACCTCAAAGAAACCTAACAGAATAATGAGGGTTGTTGATGTTGTCAAGTCTGCACTGAGTTTTATGCACATCAAAGAGAAGAAAAAAAATCGGACACATGTTGATGATCTCCCTGTTTCAGCTGTTAGTAATGGCAGATTCAAGAGCAGTACGGTTTGCATAGTTGATTCTTTAATAACAAATGCAGATACTCTACAGCTTAATAATGGATCAGAAGTAGAAAGCTTACATAGACCTTTGTCTCAACCAGTTGGTGATCCAAGCTGTGTGTTCTCTAACCATGGAAACCGCAGAACACACCAAGACGGAAGCAAAAGGGAAGATCTCTTCTCCACTGGCTTCCACTTCAAATACCCCAACATCCAAGATGGTTATGGTCCAAATGATGATAACACTCTGATATCACAGAAAAGCCTAACACTTTGTGATGTTAAAATAGATGCATCATCCCTAAAATTTCTAGATGCTTCTCAGCTCTTGGAATTGTCGAGAACTCAGTATGAAGAGTTTCGATATAATACAGAGATGAAGAAAACGTCTTTACAAAACTTCACAGGCAATAGATCTCACACCTTATTGGACAGTAAATTTTACCTTGCTGATTTTCCAGTTGAAAAGCTTCTGATGTCTGATCAGTCTGGGTCTTGTCCATCACAAATTACTCAGAATATTGTCTTTGATGAAATCTTGGATAACAAAAGTCAAGAGAAGATGGATCAGTTATCCCCATTCTGTGGTGAAGATGGAAAGATAAAAGTAGAGCCATTTGAGAATGACAGAAATGCAGGAGATGAAGACACGGACACATTAGGAACTATCCAAGATGTAACCAGTGTTCATTCAGATAAAGTTTCTAGTTACCAGAGTTGCAGCCAAGCAAGACAGGATTCACTCAGTGAGATGGATGTGCCCAGTACGAGGTCAGAAGTCCCAGAATTCAAATTAGAAATGCTTGACTTCAGATCAGAAGTGCCCAGCCCTAGGTCAGAAGTGCCCAGCCCTAGGTCAGAAGTGCCCAGCCCTAGGTCAGAAGTGCCCAGCCTTAGGTCAGAACTACCCAACTCCAGGTCAGAAATGCTTGACCCCAGGTCAGAAATACCCAGCTCCAGGTCAGAAATGCTTGACCCCAGATCAGAAGTATCCAGCTTCAGGTCAGATGTACCCAACCCCAGATCAGAAATTCCCAGCTCCAGGTTAGAAATGCTTGACCCCAGATCAGAAATACCCAGCTCCAGGTTAGACATACTTGACCCTAGGTCAGAAAAACCCAGCCCCAGGTCAGAAATACCCAGCTTCAGGTCAGAAGTGCTTGACCCCAGGTCAGAAATAACCAGGTTCAAGTCAGAAATGCTTGACCTCAAGTCAGAAATACCCAGATCCAAGTCAGAAATGCTTGACCCCAGGTCAGAAATGCTTGACCCCAGATCAGAAGTGCCCAGGTTCAGGTCAGAAGTACCCAACCCCAGATCAGAAATACCCAGCTCCAGGTCAGAAATGCTTGACCCCAGGTCAGAAATGCTTGACCCCAGGTCAGAAATGCTTGACCCCAGATCAGAAATACCCAGCTCCAGATCAGAAATGCTTGACCTTAGGTCAGAAATACCCAGCTCCAGATCAGAAATGCTTGACCCTAGGTCAGAAATACCCAGATCCAGGTCAGAAATGCTTGACCCCAGGTCAAAAATGGCCAGCTCCAGGTCAGACATACTTGACCCTAGGTCAGAAATGCTTGACCCTAGGTCAGAAATACCCAGATCCAGGTCAGAAATGCTTGACCCCAGGTCAAAAATGGCCAGCTCCAGGTCAGACATACTTGACCCTAGGTCAGAAATGCTTGACCCTAGGTCAGAAATACCCAGCTCCAGATCACAAATGCTTGACCCTAGGTCAGAAAGGCCGTACTTCAGATCAGAACACTGTGTCTTCAAACACTCAATAAACAATCCATACTTCCAATCATCTTATGAAAGAATCTGTAATTCAGACATCATTCTTCAAGAAACAGCTCCATTTAGCTTTAAGATTCAGCCTGCATATTTCAGTTTCTGGCAGGAATATAGAAATTTAATATCTGAAGCTGACTCTTCTCAGAATTTGTCTTCAGTTGAACAGAATATGGAGGCTTCCTACAGTGATTCAAAAACTGCTTTAAATTCTGTAGGTGGTTTTTCTAAAGAGCTGCAAAAATCCAGCACTGTCTACAGTACTGTGGGTAAGGCAACTGCCCAAATGAACAAACTGGATTTGTCTCCACAGAAATGTCCAGAATTTGAATCTGAGACATCAGACACAGCTGTCTTAAATAGACTACAAAATCTGAACGAACTGGACAAGTCATGGGTGAGTATGGCCCATGGTGACAGCACTGAAATTTTGACAGGATCAGCACATGAGATGAAATCAGAATTAATGCCTTCTGAGCTGGGCTTTGGTTTAACCAGAGATGGAAGTAGTGAGTCATGTTTGAGACCTGGGGTTGGTTCTCTCACTTGTCATAGGTGTGGCCTAAAGTTTTCTTATAAGCCAGAAATACATTGCCCAGTAGATGCTACATGTGGAAACATTCCACGTGTTCTTGGGGTTCCATCTGGTGTGTCAGAATCACTTGAGCAAGACCCAGATGAGAGCCATGCATTGGTGATTCAGAAACAACCAACAAGGCCATTGTCCTGTCAGGCAAATCTGTGTGTAACTCCCAGCAACAGAATCTCATCTCCACTCTTGACTAGCTCACCGGTCCCATGTGGAAGGATGCCTTCATGGAGTACAGTTGATGAGGACTTGTATTCACTACAGGACTTTGTTTCCCCTGTCCAGCAAAAACCCCAGTCACAGATAGGTAACCTCCATCTGAAGAATCAAAGTCTGGAACAAAAACAACATCAGAGACAAAATGTTTCCCAAAAGTATGCTTTCTTAAATAGTATGACCACTCATTACGATGCCAACAATAACCTGGTAGCTGCTAAAAGTTCTGATGCTGATTCTAGAGCGATCCGCTCTTTCAGTAATGATTATGTTCTCCTAAAGAGAGCAACAGATTTCATTGTAGAAAGAGTACCTTTCAAGAAAGAAATAAAATCATATATCAATGAGGCTCGACTAGTGGAGTATCTCAGAAACTATTACATGACGGAAATTGCCAAATTATCAGGAAAAAGTGCCTTAACAGTTTCACATTATAGGCATATAAAAACAGAATCTTGTAATGTCTTCACGTCAGACAGACTAACCATTGAGAGCTGTCTGTCAGAGCTCCTAGTAGCAGTTCTGGTAAACAGGCCAGAGATAGTCGCAGCGTGCTGTGACTTCATGTTTCAAAACATTTACTATCTGGTCAGTTTCCAAGATTTTCTGCAAACCCCACCAGAGCTGTTTATGATGGTTGTAAGTAATGATCACAGCATTGTTCTTGACCCCCATGGATTCCCGCTGCCATACAAGGAGTCCAAACATCAGGTGCAGAAAGCGGTGAACAAGTATCTCTTTACACATAAAACAGGTGACAGTCAGAAAGATTCACAGTTGGAAAGATTTTTTTCACATGTTATGAGTGAAATACGTGGAAACACTGTGATCAGCACGTGCAGAAGTCCTTATCATGAAATAGAATACCAGTGCTCAAAAACTTTTGTTGCCAGGCCAAATATTCAAGAGGAATATCTGTTCCAACAACAGTTGTCCTCACTTGTGTCCAGTTATCCTTGCACAGACGCTATGGAGATCCTATATTCTGAACCACCAGAAGATGTATGGAAATACTGTAACTGTGCATACATGTTAAGAAAGGTGTACTTTACATATGGATGCCACGGTGGTTTTCCATACATCACACAGATTGGATTACAGTATGCATTTCATGGCCGTAAAGTTATTTACACTATTGGTGGACAACCTTGTGAGCCAGAATCAAATATATTTCAGAGGTTAGTGACTTTAGATCATCAGAATAGCAGGCTTACATCCACAAGGTATACAGACAGCGTAACTTTGGAAAATCCACCTAGAGGCTTACAGGCTGTTGGTTCTGCAGCAGAATCTAGAGCCTCTGCAATGGTAGCGCTTGACACCAACAACAACAACAGCAGCAGCAGCTTGATTTCACAGCCATCTGAGAACTTAAAGATGACAGCTGTACAATTTGGCCGTGGTGAACATGTGACTGGGGTTGTGGTACAGGGTGCTGATGGTAAGTCATGCATTTTCATTACAGAAACAGGTTGTAAACTTATAACTGTCATTCGCATATCTGTCATTGATTGTACATGAAAACTGGCTACTTGACTCCATCAAGCAAACAGTTGTCTTCCTTTAGTGACATTAAAAAACTTAATTGCCCAGAGAGAGACTAGTAATGAAAAGTTTAGTTCTTGGAAAAGTGATGGCCCAGGATATCACTGATGCTTTAAATACTGCATTCACTGAAGCAACTTTCTGGCTGACAGTGAGATGTTTTCATATTGACTGGTATTAGAACAATGTTCCACATGCAAGAGGAGACATAAAGATGATCTAACATTTAATCAAATTGTGATAAAAAGATGCTGTATCAGGCTTAGTAATTATAGAAAGAGTTTTTCTTGAAAATGTTAATATTCTGCCACACATTTGTTCATGTTTGCTTGCACATATAATAGGTATTTTGGCATCATTCCCATGTGTATATGGTCCAGCATAAAGCATAGCTGGATTTTTAAAATGGAAAATAAATAAGCGCTATACATGTTTTTGGTAAAATAAAAAGTTAAATAAAACTCAGAAAAGTGGGTATTTTTATTATTACTGACAATCATATTTAGGTTTTGAAAATAAAGCCAGTTAGATGACCGCCATTACATTTGATACATTCAGCCTGGCATCTGCATAATTCCTGCATAACACCATTTAACATGTTCAAAGGGATATTTTGAATGCAGTTTCGGATTTGATCTTTTAGGTCTGCAATTGACTGTGGTCAACTAGCATACACCGTGTTCTTGAGATACACCCACAAAACGAAGTCTGTGGCTGATAAATCCAGTGGCCTTGCCGGCCAATGAATATCCCCAAATCTGGAAATAATACGATTGGGAAATGCTTGTCACAGCATAGCCTTGGACTGATGGGCTGTGTGGGCAGTTGCTCTGTCTTGTTGAAACCACATTAGTCTCTTATTTCTATTGGCCAAATCTGGAATGAGGTATTCAATTAGCATCTGCACATAAAGATCATTATTAACAGTAAGAGAATGGCAGGTGCCAAAGTATTCCTAACAGCTAATCGCTGAGGGCTACTCAGCAATGCGTTCAGACTTCTTAAATTAGTTCAGGCATCTGTTGAGTTCTTGGACAACCAGTAGACTTGTTATTAAGGCAATTAGTGGTTTCCTTAAATTTTTTGACCCACCTCAAAATTGTTTTGTCCTCCAGTTGGGAACATTATCAGAAGGATGCAACTCAAAATGGCGATGAAACTTTCATTGTACAGTAATAGACAATTCTCAACTTTTAAAATAAGTTTCAACTGTGAATGCGCGATGTTGTGTTTGCCAAGAAGCCATTGTTAAAAATTACCATTTGTCTGCTTCATCTCTGACGTCATGTTTTTTTTTCATAGTATTCAGTTTCTGCGCACTACGTCAGTTAAATCCAGCTATGCTTTATGCTGGATCCTGTATAAGTATTGTCCTAGCCAGTACCATCTGGTCCAACCATCACAGATTCATCTCCTATCTGTTTGGTCTTCATCAGCATAATCTTCTCTGCAGTTGCTAGTCCTGTATTTTCTTCCAACACAAGTATCCACCAGCACCAGACTGTTTTGCTTGTCATGTAACAACAGTACCTACTGTTCTAACCATACACCAGCACCAGTACTTCCTGTTACGCTTGTTTTGTAACATTGCCTACTGTTCTACCACCAACATCATTACCTACTATTCTACTCATCTACCAACATTATCTGCTGTTCTACTCATCTGCCAACATCATTATCTGCTGTTCTACTCATCCACCAACATCATTACCTACTATTCTACTCATCTACCAACATTATCTGCTGTTCTACTCATCTGCCAACATCATTATCTGCTGTTCTACTTGTCCACTAAAAACAATGAATCAATAGTGACACCTATTCCCACACTACACTTACATGTAATATCAAATCCTATATTTCACTTCACAGTTCTTCATAACATTATGATCGTCACCAACAAGGGCAGACACGTGCGAGCACATGGGATCCTGGGCCACCGTGGAAGCATGCACTGGACCCACGTCCAACCACCACAAGGAAGCAAGTACTGTCTGCAGGCCATTTTTACCAGCCTTAGAACACCCTCTGACCACATGTACCTAAGGGACATTGGTGTAGTCTGGGCTGTGGTCACATTTCCTTAGCAGTTTGAAGTCACGAGAAATATAATAACGTGTTTGTGTGGTCTGGGGAGATGAGAAAAATAAGCTTCATTTTATACAGAATGACAAAAAGTAGAGAGAAAAAAACCAACCCTGTTTGTGGTTCTCAGTGGTCAAAGTTTTTACGAGAAACAATCTTGGAACCGGGAAGTGCTGTAATGGGACGCAACATAGAGTGCAGTATATTAAAAGAAATATTGCAGTAAGCTCCCTTGGGACACGTGCGAGGAGCCCTTTTATACATTAATATATAGGATGTCTGTATGGAAGGGACAGTTAATGAATTATTTATTACACCTTGTGATTCTGCTCTGAGGGAGACTGTCAGTAGTATCTGGTTAGCTGCAGCCTTATTTATCCTTTATTATGGTACATTCTTTTATCACTGAGTTTCTACATCATGTGGGTTTAGTCTGAAAGTGACATATGGACTACTGTTCATCTGAAAAAAGTGAATTGTTGCAGTCTAGGCTTATAAAATCAATTGTTAAGAGATGTTTGAAAGAACACATTCCATACTTTGAGGGGGGGGGGTAGGGGAAAGAACAGAAGTTGTGTCATTAAAAAAAATATATATTGAACGTGGGAGCCTCTAACATGGTTAGATAAAGTTCATAGCCTGGACTTAAGTGAGGGCCTGGATGTTTTTTCTTTTTTTTTTTAAAATTGTATTTGAAGTGATCAGTATTAAGTATTATATTGGCAGTCCCATATTTTATGGATTTGTCCTGGAAATCTTATTATTTCAGTCGTGACTCTTGTTTCAAAACAGCTGTTCTGTTTTGTCCTGTATTCTCATCTTTTGATCGCCACATGTTTTGGAAGTAGCCAGAATTTTTCAGTTATCTTTGGGGAGTGTTGATGTTTTGTAGAAAGTTCATTTTATGGAGTAGTGTTTTATACAAATAGGCCTCATTTACCCATTTGTAAGTAAAGTTTTAAACCTAGCCTACTGATTACAATTCTGGGTTAAAATTTGCATTTAACATTACTTTCTCCTCTGAGATGGGACATTCAGAAACCAGAAGTTCAGTCAGCATGGGCAGACATCAACATAAGCTGAGATGGGACATTCAGACACCAGAAGTTCAGTCAGCATGGGCAGACATCAACATAAGCTGATATGGGACATTCAGACACCAGAAGTTCAGTCAGCATGGGCAGACATCAACATAAGCTGATATGGGACATTCAGACACCAGAAGTTCAGTCAGCACGGACAGACATCAACATAAGCTGATATGGGACATTCAGACACCAGAAGTTCAGTCAGCACGGACAGACATCAACATAAGCTGATATGGGACATTCAGACACCAGAAGTTCAGTCAGCACGGACAGACATCAACATAAGCTGATATGGGACATTCAGACACCAGAAGTTCAGTCAGCACGGACAGACATCAACATAAGCTGATATGGGACATTCAGACACCAGAAGTTCAGTCAGCATGGACAGACATCAACATAAGCTGAGATGAGACATTCAGACACCAGAAGTTCGGTCAGCATGGGCAGATATCAACATAAGCTGAGATGGGACATTCAGACATCAGAAACTCAGGCAGAGACCAGCTTAAGTTGAGATGGGACATTCAGATAATGACAGCATATACAGACACCAGAATAAGCAGTTGAGAAAACTCATTCCCCTGTTGAGATACTTGCTGGAGTGAACTTCCTGAAACAAACATCTTATGTATTGTTAAGGTAATCATATAAGACCGTGGTAATTGGAAACAAGATACATGTGCATGTTGTTCATATGTCAGTGAAATTTTAAGGAGAATGTGTGACATAATTACAAATTTCTACATATTAACAATTGTTACGTTTTATATGTACTAACTACAATGAATACATTGATGACTACAGTGCAGGAACTGAACTATCACACATTATTAACTGCATACAGCAGTTTGTCTTAAAGTCCTTTGTGAAGCCGTAAATGCAGTCAGTTATCAGCTGTTGTCAGGAAAGGTCTCAAGACTTTGATTCCTGTTTCTCTCTTTACCCTTTGTTGTGATTATCATCTGTGTAACTTTCTTTGAGGATTTCAGTTCAAAAAAAGATTATTCTTCACTTGTTCTAGCCTGTTTTGGGGGCTTTCTTTACATATTTTGAAATTAGCCAGAAAGTATAATTCCTTGTAGTTGCTGTTACAGATTTAGTAACATTTAGTTTGCATTGACAGATTGACAAAGAATTTTTGTTTTTGTTTTTGACAAAGTGCTTATGCATTTACCATTGGCTGATCTTCTCTGATGGTTGAAATTTCAACACAGATAATGAAATAAAACTACTGTTAATGCTTTGCTTCCTATAACCACTCTTCAGGTTGTTTTTTTTTTTTTGATTTGGCTGCTGGTTCTTGACTCCTTCTTTAACTGTACCCTTTTACCAACTCTGTCTTGCCTTCAGCTAAAACTATTTCCAATTCTTTGACCCCCAGCTCTAATAGCCAGATCATGGCTGTTGTTTTTTTTTTTCAGTTTGTTACTTTTTTTTTTTATTAAATGTCTTACCCTGTAATATTTTCTTAAGTAACGTTCATCAGATTCCTGCTTTTTTTTCACTGTGTAGTACTCTTAGCAGGTGATTTTATTTGGTTTTAGAAATGTTAAATTTGTCTTATCAGTGGTCATTTTCATTTTACTGTTGTACAGTGTGCTGTTGTATATTGCTATTTACTGTAAAGAGAGTTTGCTTTTATTGTATCTTGTGCCCTTTTATATTTCCAGTTCTTATAATAGTCATTTTACTGTGGAAATTATATAGAGTTTAATTAGTGTTTTTAATTATATTTATTTTATTGTAGCAAATGATAGTTCAGTTTATTAGTGCTAAAAATTTAGATTAGTAATTGTAGTAGGCACAAGATATGAGTATTTTACTGTTTTCTTTTGCAGAATGTATTTGTGAAAATATCTCACTGGCATTATTTTTCTTTGAAATAAAGCACTGACATTGTCTTCACTGTGTGTGGAATTAAGGCAACAGTGAAAGGAAAATCTTGGCGTATCTAGTACCTTCACTCTACTCAGCAATGATTACATTCTCGTTCTCATTCTGTTTTTTTCTCTCTTGCCGTCTGTTGCCTCTCTCTCTTTCCCTTTGCTCCATAACTCACTCCCTCATTTTTTTTTCTTTTCTCTCCCTCACTCATTATTTCACTGCCTCACCTATCTCATTCTTCATCCACCTCACTCTTCATTCCTTGTCTTTCTCCATCTCACTCCCCTGACTCATTCACCCACTCTTTCTATCATTTTCTTATCATGCTTTCTCTCCCATTTTACCTCCCCACTTTTTTATCTTTACTTTACTTCTTATCTCTACTTCTTGTCTTCGTTCCCTCCCTCCTGAATTCATCTTTGTCTTTCCTTTCCTCAGTTCCCCCTTTTTTTTCCCCCCTCACTGCCTCTGTCTTCACTCCTGAACTTGTTTGTACCTACTTCTTGGCACAGTTACAGCTGCCAGCTAATCAGAGTTGGCAAAGACCCATGTGTGATGCTGTCTATTGGAAGGTGATGTACTCCCATAACTTATATTAGCATGTTCCCTATGATCACTTTTGCCTAGTCAAGTCCACTCAGGGGATTTCAAGCACTCTTACTCGCTGCTCGTTGGGCATGACACAACAAATCATCATCCTGTGTCAGCTCCCTTGCAAAAGACTGGCTGCAGCATTTGAACAGTCCTCCAAGCTCCACTCATCAGTAGATAAAAGTTCTAGCTATTTTTTCTTTCAGCTTTTCCATTTAGTATGGGTTTCATTACTTTATTATGCCTTCACATGTGGCTGAGATATTATGACCGTCTTGTTGTTACATTTATAATTCTTTCCTTCTTAAAAAAAAAATTAATTTTCATTTTCTGTTTTCAGTTTCAGTTGATTTATTACATTATTTTGATATTTATTTCTCTGCTGATACAATTGCTGCTGTTCACACGTCAAGAGTTCGCCAACAGATCAAGGTGTATCAGTCTTTCTGTCCTGTTTGTGCCCCATTCCATTCTGGTCTCTGCGCTGATTCCCCCCCTCCCACCCGCCCCAAAGAAAAAATCTTAATTCTGTGCAGTCCAGTCAGGGAAGGATCATTAACTCCTGTTGAGGAACACTGCTATGAAATAATACTGCCATCAGTCACATAAAGCAATGGTTCCCAACCTTTTACATCCAGGGACCACTTTTCCAACTACATGTAAGTTTTGGCCCACCATCTTATCCTAATGCCATGAATCCTTCATTTGTTTTTATTCAAGAGATGGCACATAATACCAGATTTAAAAAAAAAAAGGCACAGCAGCGGACAACTGGATAATGCTTTCAGGACCACTTGTGGTCCACAGATCATCATCATCGAGTGCCATTCCAGTAGGCATTGGTGGTCATGCTTCGCCACAGATCTCGATGCATGTTTTTGATCAGTTCATTTTGTGACTTTTTGTTATGCCATCACTTTAGACTGTTCATGATTTTTTTTTCTCTTGGTCATCACCTGCCTCTTCGCATTTATCATTTCTGTTGTTATGTGGTTCGCGGATCACAGTTTTGGAACCACTAGTATAAAGCGCCAACTACATCTTCGAACATTTGTTGTTCAAGGAACTTGCAGAAGGCAACAGCACAGCTGGACAGGAACCAAAATGGAAATTGGTTTATTCAGTTCTTTGGATAAAAGCGGGTACCCGATTCACATGACACCATATATCACAATCTTACTTGGAACGGCATAAAATTTGAAACTAAAGCAGTTCCTAATATGAATAGATAGAGGTGTATAGTACAGTTTTACAAAGTGACAGAGGGAGGGAGAAAAATCACAAATAATGAAAAACATACAACACCCAATATTTTGGGATGAGCCTTTTTCAAGGATTACATACAAAAACAAACAATATAAAAGAAGAAAAATGAAAAAGAAAAACTTAGCTCTGTGGCATCCCTCCTTGTACATGATACAACAGAATGCGCCCTAAAGACAGAATGCGGCAGTTAAAGGGAGAGAACGATATGAGTTGGGGCGGGACAGGGCGCAGGAGAGAGATCAGGAGGCAATAAATACCTCTAAGCCGCTTGAAAAGGGGGGGGGGAGGGAAGCCAGGAGATAACGTGAAATGTGAATGCAAAATTGCAGCGAAATGTGTGGGACTAAGACAAGAAAATAGGTGGAAGTCTAAAGAAGTTTGGGGTGAAGACGCTGCCCAATGAGGCAGTCGGCGACCCATAGCTGATATGCCAGTGTCAGGGTCAGTGAACCATAGCCGACCAAGACCCTGTCCCGCCTCTCCATGATACCCCCAGTAACAGGCCTAGCATGGCTAAGGGAGCAGGGATCACCATAGCCCCCATGGTGGTGGAGTCTGCTAAAGAAGCATTGCACACCTGCTTTGTAGACGTACTTCGGGACTGAAAAAGTAGCCGCCATAACCCGCTCCCACGCCGACACGATGCTGTGCCTCGACATCTCTACAGCATCGGCCGCAAAGAACAACAGCTCGCAGTTATAGGGAGTTCGTACAAGTACAAAAGAAGTTTAAAGGAAGCTAAATATATTGTTAATTCCAGCTGGGTGGAGACAGCTGGCCTGGAAAATAAGGTGCTGTTCTAGAGCCTTCCGAGATTGTACATCAGAAGAACAGGAACGGATTGCACTAACAGAGATGTCACGTTTTCCCCTGTGGTTGCTAAGGCAAAAGTGTTTTGCCACAGGGGCCATGCCCTCTTGGAAATATCGCTAAGATATTGACGAAAACGGTCTCCTAAGTGTAAACTGGTTTCCCTTATATACTTCATATCAAAGCGTTTGCAAATAATGACATAAATAACATTGCGTGAAGTGCAGGTGAAGGCCTTCTGAACTGAAAACGTGGACTTAGGGAAGGAGATCTGGCTAGCCTCAATAACAAACTGGCAAGTGTTGCATTTAAGACGTCTGCAACGTCTTATACCATTTATTTATACCATCTATTTAGGCGACTTCTAACTAAACGCTCCCTGAGGTTCTTGCCCCGTCTGTAGGCCACCAATGGGGTTTCACCAAAGAGTTCACGTGTATCAGGCTCGGTCTGGAGGAGATGGAGATGGCGAAACAGTTTGTTCTTAACTGCCAAACTAATATGAATAGAACGGGCAAGAGTGTTGGTGTCATTTGAATAACACGAGAAAACTGTTCCTGGATAAAGCAGGTACCCGAAAGTTTTACTTCCAAAAAAAAAAAAAAAGCAAGCCCAGTTCTCCCGCTTTGGCAAACAGAGAGGCGGGCTGGTGTAGTTGAACCCTTCCTGTCAGATGTGCTCTAAATCTGCACCTGACATAATTCGTGCAAGGGACATAACTCTGCGAACCAACTCTTCAGTGGTCGTAGAATACAAAGAGTGAGTGAAAGGCAGACGATCAAGCTATCATGGCTGTTGACCATCTGGCTCGTCTGCTGTTTTCTTTTGCGATTATTACATCAAGCGCAGGAGCTGATCATGCTGTCGCGGCAAAAAATGATACACAAGGTGAGAACTGTCGAATTTTATACTTCGAACCTGTAGCATTTGCCTTCTTTATTGAGAAATAAGTTTCCCTCTTTCTCTCTCTATTTTTTTTTCTCCTAAAACAGTTCGAACTTCGACGTGTTCCCCCCGCCCCCAGTTTGTTTAAAAATAAACAATGACTGATTCATCTCATAATTTGTATGCAGATAATTCAGTTAATTATTTGGTGTGATAAAGAAAAGAATGGCCTCGTTTAGTCAGTTCTGATGGGACTGTAAAGTTAACATAATCTGTAATGTGAGACTCGAAATATGAAACCTTGCCCGTGTAGTGCCAGTACTTGCTGGAAGACGTGAAGGCTTCGTTCTTTGTGTCTGAAATTATGTGCTTTAGTAAAGGGCATAGACGTCATTAGATGCCATATGGCGTTATGTTTCAGTGGTGAAAGATATTTTTAGATCTGTATAACATTCAGTTTCTGTATAATTTTGTCAGTGACGCAATGTTTATAAGACAAGAAAGGTTAGTGCCTTGTTACACTTGTATGTTGCGTTACTTGGTTTGTGGGGTTGGGGGTGTATGTTGCGTTACTTGGCTTGTGGGGTTGGGGGTTGGGGACGGAGTGAAAGAAAATATGCGTTTTACCAGAGCTAACCAAAGACATATGTCACAAAATGAGAAATGCAAGGAAAGTGTGGAATTTATTCCACTTGACATTACCATTTTTGATGTAAGAAAATGGCAAGTTTCACACATTGTTGAACTAACCAAGGTTCATCCACCCTTCTTCTCAATATTGTTTTCACAAGTTATCTCAAAACTTACCTCAAAACTCAAAATTGTGCTCTACATATACTGAATATAAAAAAATATGGCCTGAAAAAAAAAAATATTCAATCATTTTTTAAAGATATTAGCCATATGAGGGAAATTAAAAGGAGGACATCTATCGCTCTTCTGAAAGTAAAACAACTAAAGAATCTGTGGAGAGGAGCAGACAGAAGTACAAAAATAACATTTTTAAGGGCATGCATCTTTCCCATCACAACATATGCCTGTGAGACCTGGACACTTAACAAAACAGCAGAGACACATAAATGCCTTTGAATGTAAATGCTACAGAAGAGTTCTTCAAATATGATGGACACAAAAAAGAACAAATATATCCATACTACAAGAACTTAATATTGAAGAAGGCTGGCTAGTAAAGAGGGTTAAACAGAGAAAACTTAAATATTTTGAACACATTAAACGTCATGATAATCTAGAGAAAACCATCTTGGAAGGGTACATAATGGGAAAAAGAAAGAGAGGAAGACCAAGGTGAAGATGGATGCAAGACATCGTTGATGATCTGCAAATCAGCAGCAGGCCATCTTGCCCACAACCGAGAGGCCTACAGGAGTGCTGTTAGGGAGGCAAAGTTTCGCAAGGGACATACAAATGAATGAATGAGTAGCCATATAGGTTTTATGGTCACGTTATTTAACTGCAGAATTTAAGATTTTTATTTCTGATAAATACTGCTTTTATATTATGTAAAAAATGTTGTTTTTATACAACAACAAAAAATTACATCTTCGGACTAATTTATAAAACTTAATTGTGGAAACTAATATCTTGTCTGCTTCCTCTGCTACTGTGTAACATTAAGTAGTACCACCACCACAGGGATTTTTTCAGGTACACACCAAAAAGGCCCTGGGGTCAACCCAACCTCTAAAAATGGGTACCAGAGAAATCATGATACTGACCACATCACACTTTCATGTACAGAAGGTCATGTAAGTACAGGCCTAACACCATATCACCAATATGCCTTAATGGCATGGAAATGAGAATTTTACCCCAGTCAAACCCACTGCCTCATCTCCTCAGGAGAATCAAAGCTACAAGAATAAACTCAAAAAAAAAAAATCCAGGAGGAGGAAGCAGTTGGTGGCTGGTTTCTTTAGCCAACTCAACTTCTGGTGTCTCCTGCAGCTTTGACAGATTTTTAGCTGTGTTGACCTTGTCCTAGTGTGTCAAGAGGGGGGAAAGTGCAACATAGACTAGATCCTTTCTTCATATCACTTTCCCAGCCAAAGCAGGATATGTACTCAATAAGGATGTCAAACTCCATCCCTGCATTCAACTCAGACACAAATGATGGATTTTTAAGTACATCCAGACTGGTGAAGGGGATAGTCCCACAGATTGCTTTCAGTGATAAGAGTGGCTTTTTAGTTGCATCTGGTTAGCTGAGCAGTCATGTGTATGCAAAGGTGTGTCAAAAAGTAACTGCAAATCAAGGAACATATATGACAAGACTTGAGAGCAAGTCAGAAAGACTTTTCATACTGTATATTTTTTGGTGGTTATATCCCTTGATCTCTTCCCCCCCCCCCCCCCCCCCCCCCCCCCCATCATGATGGGAGAGTTTGCATGATCTGATGATACAGAAAGCTATAGTAGCATAGCTGACAGAAGGGTCACCCATGCTGAGCAGGTCAACAGAGAGGAGACATGAAAAGAGACACTCTGGTCCTTCAAGTGGGGGTTTTGCTGTTGGGCCAGCGACCTACCAAATAAAAGAAGTGCTACTAAAACATTAACAGAGGAGTCTGTGTGTCAAGTCTTGGCAGATCTGGGAGGGACTGCGATAGTGATACCACCTATGACAAGCAGACATGAAAGCTGCAAGAAAAAGGAAGTGAGAAAGACATGGTTTGAGGCCCCCCCCCCCCCCCCCCCCGACTTGCTCAAAACAGGATGGCTGGGTGGAACCTTTGTTAATGCCTTAAGCTGCATTGGGAGTACATAGGACTCATGATGTCCCTTGATATGCAGTTACTTTGTTTTACTCACTCTCATATTTATGTGTGTGTGTATATATATATATATATATAACCTAAATACTTAAACAAACAGAAAAGTTTGTTCTACTGAGTGTGCTGTGAAAATAGCAATTTGGATTCCCCCACAGCTGACCAAGCATCCCCAGCATGGCAGTCTACAGTAACAGGATAATGTAAGGGCAGAATATGATAAGTTTAGTCACAGTATCACATTTTTAGAGTCAGATAAGGGGCCTCTGTGTCTGTTTATGTAACATATAATGTGTATGCAATCATAGTTATAATGGAGAGTAAGAAAAGGTAACGGCAGTTTGAAAATTGCGCAGTACCCACACTGGATACAAGCTGATGCAGTACAACACATTTGCTGTGGCTGATGGGTAGTTCAAATGCACAGCACACTACCTTTAGTCTGGTTGAAGCCAGGGTCAGGTAAACTTGGGCCTCTGCTGTTGGATTGCACCATTATTGAATATGCCATAGTGAGATTTCTTTGAGCAGAGGGAGTGAACCCTGCTCAGTCCAGCTATGCTTAGAGCAGAACAAAAATGCTGTCACAAAACACACAGGTAGTTTTACTGCAGCATGACAATGCATGTCCCCATACAGCAACCACAGTGGTGGAGCCAGTGTAGCAGCTGCATTTTGAACATCTTCATTGTCCCTTACCATCCTGATCAGACTTCATGTGGTTATCATTGTCTTTGGTCCACATAAAGAGACTACACATTCAGTGGTCCACATAAAGAGACTACACATTCAAAGGTTAACCTCTGATGAAATTATGGAAGTGGTGCAGACCTGGATTTTGGAGCTTCTTCTGGCAAGGAATGAAGAAACTTGTGAGATGATACAAGAGATGTGTTGATGCATCAACTTGCAGGGGATTTATGTAGAGAAGCAATATGCCTGCTATGTTCATTTGCTCAGAGTAACCAGTTTTAAAGGGCATGTTATCATTACATTTTTTATTCTCCTTTATGGTTTATGATCTGGATTATCATCACTGCACTCCAGACATGTCCATAGGTGCTCAGATTCTCCCCTCAGCATATCCATCAGTGTCCTGCCGCTGATAGTGCTTGTCCTGTGTTGGTTGATAAGTCCTCTTGTGCATCCAATATGTCTTTCATTTTTGGCTGTGCCAGTCTGTACTTCCAGCTCTCTCATGTGGATTCGCTGCTCTCCTTTGTGTGTGTGTCTCTCTCTCTCTCTCTCTCTCTCTCTGGAGATATATAATATATATTAAATGAAAACATTTGTTTTTTAAAGTTTGTATTCTAAAGAGGTGGTTTTTCGGCCTTGTTTTTGAGCATGTCACAAAGCAGAAACATTTGTTTATAGTTCAGGGTTGGCATTACACAGCCACACAAAGCAGAACAGTGTGGAGTATTTGTATACAGTTGTACAGTGAGAGATGCTATGTAGAAGTGGGATAGTGACATTGTTTAGTCTAAGCTACATTAACAGCTGTGGGTAAATCCATGCCAGACATATAGCAGGAGGTCATATGAAGGGTTGCTACTTGTCTATCATGATGCTGTGTGTGACAGCTCTGATACCAGTTTTATGTAGTCCTTGCTGTAGGAAATTAAGGCAGAGAAGAAATATAATACAGCATTTTAAATTCATCACTAGAGATTACAATTAATTCCACATTTGTTAATTTTTTTTTACTCCTTAACTTGCTGATTACTTGAAAGTCTTTTTTTTTCCCTTTGTTTTCTGTGCTTTGCTTATTTTCTGTTTAACAAAAGATTTCTGAAGAATATTTGTCCTAAAGTCCTTGTGAAAGTTCATTATGTGTATTTGTTCAATAGCATTCAAATCATTTCTTAAAGAATTTCATGCTGGTTAGTTTGTCTCTGCGAGTTTCAATTCAAATGTAATATCCACCCTCATTTATGCATGCGAAAGCTGGGAAACAACTAAAGAAATAGAAAAGAAATTAGACTCTTTTGAAAACAAATGCCTAAGGAAAATACTCGGCATCAAGTGGAATGAATTCAAGAACAATGCAGAGATAAGACAGATGACTGAACAACAACCAGTCTCATGGGTGATCAGGAAAAGGAGATGGACATATGTTGGTCACTTGATGAGAAGAAATGATCAGAGAATCCCAAAACAAACTATCAAGTGGAACACAACAGGCAAAGAAAAAGAGGCAGACCGTGTGAAACTTTGAAGAGGACATTGTCAAGAGAGGCCAAATTAACAGGCATAAAATCCTTTGAGGAGGTTGAAAGACTCGCCGAAGACAGGAAAAATTGGCAAACTACTTTGCGAGCCATATGTAACGTTTAACGGCACGGGAAGGATATAAGATATAAGATAAGTTTGTCTAGTGGCCTTTTAATGACACTGGTGAATGGTTTATTATATGTTCAGCTCCTTAACATGCTTTTGGACAGCTATGCTAAATAGCTCCTTACCATATTATTATACTTTTGTTTTTGTTATTGCATTGTGTTTTCATTATATAGCTCAACAATTTTATTCTGGTTAGTTTGTACAGTGGCATTCTAACAGCATCTGTTGAACAGTTTACTGTTTTACTGAACAAATTTATGCTGGATAGCTTGGCCTGTGGGTCACAGCCCACATTGTTGAACAACTGAATGTTTGGTACCTGTGTTTATTTACATGGTTTTATGTCATGAATGTTGTGACAACTGTCTTATTATCTTGAAAAGAGCATATGTGGTGGGAAGTGGTCATCAGTTTGAAAGCATCAAACATTTAAACATTTTTATTTCTGCAGCTGACAAATAGTACATGCATGTTTTCACAGCCCACATTTAGTACAAGCATGTTTTCACAGCCCACATTTAGTACAAGCTTGTTTTCACAGCCCACATTTAGTACAAGCATGTTTTCACACCCCACATTTAGTACAAGCATGTTTTCACACCCCACATTTAATACAAGCATGTTTTCACAACACACGTTTTCACACCCCACATTTAGTACAAGCATGTTTTCACAGCCCACATTTAGTACAAGCATGTTTTCACAACCCACTTTTAGTACAAGCATGTTTTCACAGCCCACTTTTAGTACAAGCGGTACAATTATCAAATCTTAGTCCAGTTCTAATTAGTTTTCTGTAGCAAAATCCAAATGCTTCAGCTGAGTAGTATGATCACTTTATGACCATGATGGATGATGCTCTAACCTATAAATTCAAGGACATAATCATTCTTGGTGACTTCATAGATTTCACACACTCCAATACCACATGGAAGAACATTTTAACATTCTACGACTTCTCACAAAGTGTCAGCAAACATACTAAGGTAACGGAAACATCATTGACATTAATTGATCACATATATATAGCTCATCCAGGAAATATTACTGAATGTACTGTCCCTCATGTGTCATTGAGTAATCATTATCCAGTCTGCTGTACATGATCACATAAGGGGTATAAAATATTTCAACACAAACATACCAGCATCAAATATAGGAACTTTAAAAACTTTAACTTGGAATTATTTTTAACTGATCTAAAAGTTTCTCCTCTTGCATACATATACCAGTAACAACTCCAGATGAGGCTGTCAAATATTGGATTGAAATATTTCAGAATGTTTTTGACAAACTTGTGCCCATCAGAGAAATGAGAGTAAAACATATAACAAAATCCCCGTGGATAACTCCCGATACATTGCAACTCATGAGGAAGCAGGAAGAAGCTCATACAAGCAGAGGTTTCAGTAGCTATCATTCACTTAGGAATAAGGTCATCATCATCATCAGGTGCCGTGCCGACTGGCGTTGGCTATTATGCTTCTCCAGAGTGCCCGATCCTTCATGCAGGCCATCAGTTCAGTTGGTGATCTCCTCTCACACCATCCCGTCAGACTGTCCAGTATCATTTCTCTTGGTCTTCCTCTTGATCTTCTTCCTTCTATTTTTCCTGTTGTTATAATATTTTCAATGCCCCCTCTTCTCATTGCATGTCCTATGAAAGTACATTGTCTCTCTCTTATCTTTCTGACAAGATTTTTTGTCTCTCCAGCTCTTCTCATACATTCTTCATTAGTTATTTTTGCTGTCCAGGGGATTCGCAACATTCTTCTAATAAACCACATTTCTGCTGCTTCCAATGATTTTTGTGCAGACTTGCCTATTGTCCATGATTCACTTCCATATAACAAGATAGGTTCAATATAGCATTTTAGGACTCGTTTTCTAACATTCATTGATAAAGATGTGTTAGCTAATATGTTTCTCATTCTCTGAAATGCAGTCTTTGCTTGGCCTATAATAAGGTGCAGTATTTAATTAGGCAGGAAAAGACAAATTACTTCAGAAATTTAGTGAAAGACAAAACTGATAGTAAATTGATCTGGAAAGTGATAAATACTCTTGTATATAAAAGAAAACTATATCTGACCTACAGACTCTTAATGATGAACATACTTGCACTAATGTCAGCAGGCATTTTAGAGGAGAAGTTCATATTCTAAAATCTTCAGTACTGACCTCTACTTGCCACCTGAGGGTGTTGAAAACTTACAGTGAGAGTAAATGTGTAAAGCTAAAACAACAAAGTGTTCATTTCTTCACATGTGTAAAGCTAAAACAACTAAGTGTTCATTTCTTCACATGTGTAAAGCTAAAACAACTAAGTATTCATTTCTTCACATGTGTAAAGCTAAATCAACTAAGTATTCATTTCTTCACATGTGTAAAGCTAAAACAACTAAGTATTCATTTCTTCACATGTGTACAGCTAAAACAACTAAGTATTCATTTCTTCACATGTGTAAAGCTAAAACAACTAAGTATTCATTTCTTCACAGTTGGTGAAGTTTATGACTACATCTGATCTTTAAAAAACACTAATTCTACAGGATGTGATGACATTAGCAACAAGATACTATGCTATGCTGCATCAGTTATTACAGACACACTAACATACATATACAGTTTGTGCATTGACAATTTCTCTGATGTTTTTAAACTTGCTAAAGTGTTTCCTGTTTTTAAATCTGGATCAACTAGTGACTTCTCAAATTATAGACCTATTTCCATTCTGTCATCATTTTTGATGATCTTGAAAAAAAAAATTAAAAAGTTAACACTGCTCCACATGCAAGAAAACAATCTACTGATAGACAGCCAGTCAGGTTTTAGACCAAATCACTCTTCCCGTACAGCATTAACTACAAGAGGCGTTCAGAAAGTAATGCACCACATTGTTTTTCTCAGGAGCTGTTTATTGAAAAAAGCATGAAATTTATACACAATATACATGGATGTATATATTTACATATACATGTAAACATCGGCATTGTTCAACATAGTGCCCATCAACTTGTACAGCTTTACGCCAGCGCAAAACAAGTGCACATATTCCTATCCCATACCAGATTTTCTTTTGATTATGTAGCCATTTCTTCACTGCATGAATCACTCCTTCATCATCTTCAATACTTACCCTTCAGAGTGTATCTTTAAGTGGACCAGACAGATGGAAATCAGAGGGTGCCTAATCGGGACTATAGGGTGGATGGGGTAGTACAGTCCAACCCAGTTTGGTGATTGGTTCCCGTGTTGTCAGAATTGTGTGAGGGCTTGCATTATCGTGAAGGAGAAGCAGGTCTACTGGATTCTTTTGTGGCCGAACTCCGTGGAAACAGTGATTGAGTTTTTTCAATGTCTTAATGTAAGCTTGCGAATTGATTGTCTCTCCTCTTGGCGTAACATCCACAAGAATCACACCTTCAATGTCCCTAAAGACATTTTGTCCCAAAAGACAGTGATCATGACCTTTCCAGCTGAAGAAGTTGTCTTGAATTTGTTTCTTCGTGGTGATTGTGGATGGTGCCACTCCATTGACTGTCTTTTTGTCTCAGATTCAAAATGATGTGCCCAGGTTTCGTCACTTGTTACGATCTTAGCCAAAAAATTGTCTCCCTGAGCATTGAAACACTCCAACAATTCAGAAGAAATTGCTTTCCTTTGCAATTGATGGTCATTTTTGAAAATTCGAGGGACCCATCTTGCACAAACCTTAGAAAATCCGAGAACTTTTATAATTGCATTTGCATACCGTTTGCTGACTGACAGCTTTAAGGCCAATTGTTGAGTAGTGATACACATGTCAGTAAGAATACTGCCCTCAGCACATTTCAACATTTCTGCCTTGGTGGCTGTGACAGGACGTCCACAGCACGGCCGATCATGCAACTCCTTATCTCAACTTATTGATTCTTTCATTCTCTGAACCCAGCGACTGACTGTACTCCTGTCGACTGCAAAACTTCCATACACATCACATAGACGCTTGTGAATGCTAACAACAGTTTCCATCTCTGCAACGAGAAATTCTATCACAATTCGCTGCTTATACTACAAGTTGCTAACAAGCTCCATTTCAAGGGTTAGGGCAGCCATGTTCTTTGGCCGATTGCAGTGCAGTTTGGTTCACACAATTGACATACATGCCATATTTAAAGTGTGCAAAATTTCATGCTTCTATCTTCATTATTAGCTGAAAAAAAAGATGTGATGCATTACTTTCTGAAAGCCCCTCGTAAAATGACAGAAAACTGACTTATCTGATATGAATGATGATAAACTGTGTGGTGCTGTCTTTGTTGATTTTAGGAAAGCCTTTGATATGACTGACCATGAGTTTCTTGCAAAAAAGCTGGAAGGTTATAAGTTACACTCTGACCTGACAAAACTTATTACATCTTTCCTCTCAGGTAGAAAACACGTAGTTTGCTCAGAAATAAAATATCTGACTCTTCTGTGGTTGATACTGGTATTCCTCAAAGTTCCATTCTTGATCCTCTTCTCTTTACTATCTGTATTAGCGATTTACCACTACATTTGAAACACTCTTCATGTGATCTTTTTTCTTTTGACTGTACTGTTTACATTAGTGCCTGTGACATCAGTAACCTACAGACAATGTTCGAGATTGATACAAACAGTTTGATTAAATGTAATAGTAATAATAATGATATATTGATTAACACCGACAAAACGAAATCCATGCTTATTGCTTCAAGACAGAAAATGCAGAATGCAACAAAAACTACAATGCAGCTTTGTGCTGGATCTATGGAAATAGAAAATATTCATGAACATAAAACTCTAGGCCTCATCATTGATCAACGTTTAACTTAGAATTCTCATGTACATAACCTAACAAACTTGATAGTACTGAAAATTTACCAAGTAGCCAAAATTAGACACTTTATCAGCAAAGACACAAGAAAGACATACTACAGATCACACATACGAACACACTTAGATCACTGCTCCGCAATCTGGGATAGATGCTCAGTCTCAAACACGAAAAGGCTCCACTCACTTCACAAATGAGCATTAAATCTGATTTGTGGCAAACACCTGGTACAGACTGTAGAATGAATGAATGAATGAATAATCTTTATTTTTCAAGGGTAAAGAATTGGGCACGCAGCCCCGTCTTACATTCTGCCCTTCATCACACCATCTTTCATTCTTCCCACACACTTGATTTAGTAAAAAAATACAAATTAAATTAGGAAAAACATATCAAAAGAGTGTAAGATTTAACTATTACATTCAAGGTAAAAGAGAAGAAGTCATTAACCTAATAAAATAGCACTCACGCACACATACACACGCAGACATATACATAAATAAAAATACATTGTAAATCATCTTCTAACATATGTTTTTTTAACAAACATTAAAATAATTTCTAACAATATCTAACAAGTTGCTTTTCTAACTATGTCATTGAAGTACTTGATGGTTTACGAGCCATGTGTTGAGAGAGTAGAAACTCTACCCCACAAATAGAGAATCATTTTTAACAAACTCAAGTATGTTCATAGAATTTTGTCGCACAATTATCCACCTTATTTGTGGCTACTGTTTTCATTTAACACAAAACATAGTCAACATTTAAAAAACTGTCTTCTTCCTAAACCCAGGCTTGATCTGTACAAGAAAAGCCTTGCATATTCTGTGTTATAGCTCTGAAATTCAGTCCCCTACCATCTAAAATCAATTAGTAATACTTCATCCTTTATTTCAAGCCTTTTACAGTATTCACTGGCTTATAACTATATGCCTTCATGGAATATCCAATAGCCTCTCATCCCATGACTCGCCAGCCATCCTATGACTCTAAAAGAACATAGTTCTAAATGTAACTTGTTTGATCTTGGTAGAAATTATCTTAATGAATGTGTAAGAGTGTGATTTTAGAAGAACTTCATTGGAAATGTATTTGTGTGTGTTTGTGCATGTGTGTGTGCACACTATCTTTATAGATTAGTTAAATCTCATGGAGTTCATTATTTTATATTTGTGAATGTAATAATTTCATTTTGCATTTTATATTTTTTCATGTAGTTTGTATACTTATATTAAATTGAGCGTGTGGGAAGAATGAGAGATGGAGTGATAAAGGGCAGAAAGTAAAACGGGCCTGTGCACCAAATTCTTCACCCTTTCAAAATAAAGATCATTCATTCATCCACAGATTCAGTCTAATGAGTGTTATGCCTTGTATCATCAGTTATTGTTTAGATAAGTGTCATGTCATTATGTCCTCTGTTTCTCATTTGTGCTTTGAGTTATCAGGGTGTTTTTAAAAGTCTCACTACACTTTCTATGAAAAAAAAATTTAAAAATGAAGTAAATGACATCATCACAGATTGTGCTAAAAAAAGTCATTTAATTAGTAAAAAAAGTCATTTAATTAGTTGCAGTAGTGACTGCAATGATACAATGCTGTTTTGGGTTAGCTGGAATGTACCACTGAAGTATTCATTATAACAGGAGTTGGAAATGTCCACCACGGGCTTCAAGACATGACTGTATATGTCTCTTCATATTGTCAAATACCTTGTGCAACATGTCTGTTATTTCTTGAATGGTAATTCTGATTGCTTCTTTCAGGTCCTCAATTTTTTGTACATTATTTTTGTAAACATTTCCTTTCAAGAAACCCCATAGATAATAATCTAATGGATTTAGATCTGGAGAAAGAGCAGGCCAAATTCCACAAGATATTATACGATTTGCGAAAATTTGCTCCAAAAAACTCTGTGTTGCTCTAGCTGTGTGTGCAGTTGCACCATCTTGCTGGAACCACGCTTCTTCTATTTCACGTTCATTCAGCTGTTCTAAAAAAAGGTTCCAGAATGTCAGTACGGTACTGATCAGCATTTATAGTGTTGTTGAAGAAAATTGGTCCAATTAAACATTTTCTACTGACGGCACACCATACCCAATTTTCGCATCGTGTAGTGGCACTTCATGAAATGCATTGGGATTAATACTGCTCCAAATACGATTATTTTGGCTATTAACGTATCCAGATAGATGAAACCATGCCTCATTAGAGAAGAATGTTAAATCGAGAATTGACTCATCTTCTTCAGCTAAAAAATGCTTGAAACCACGTGGAGTAGTTGACTCTGGATTGATTGTCACACTCTTTTAGTTCAGACACAACAAATCTTGTATGGATGAAAATTTAACCGATGTTTAAGAATTTTGTACACTGTGCTCAGTGATACGTTCATTTCTTGTGACATTTTCCTTAAGGACTTGCATGGACTTTTCAGGATTCTGTCTTGGATATCTAGACATTTTTCTTCAGACACAGCAGGCCTACCAGATCGCGGAGCATCTTCCACAGTTTCCGTATCATGAAACTTATTCAACAAATTTCTAACTGTATTTCGATGAGGAGGTTGTTTATCAGGAAATTTTGCTATAAATTTTTTGACAACCATCCGTGTATATTGACCGCCATTTTGAAACACTTGTTCAACCAAAAAAATTCTTTCTTCCGTTGATAACATCATTCTGTTTTGAGTGCAAAAAATTACTCCAGCAGGTGGCAGCCATTCACTGCATTTTGCTTCACGATTGACTGTGCAGCACATTTTTTATGACGTCATTTTCTTCATTTTTACATAGAAAGTGTAGTGAGACAACACCCTAAGCTTGGCTATATGTCTTGTTGAGTATAATGGGAAGTTTCTGATTAAGTAGGACCTCAGACACATCTGCTCAATTTTTATTTTTGCACATTTGCAATATACTTTCTTACCAACACAGCCTGAGAGTGGATTATACATCCTTTCACTGATAACATTTTTTTGTTCTTTTCCTTCATGTTCATACTGTTTGTTGTTTTGACAGTTGTTTTCTGCAGAACAGAGTAATGTTTTTTCAACTATTTAACTGCCACATTTTTCCCACACAGAAAAGTTTGTGAGTGGAAAGAAATTTGTGTATGTATGTTCCATGTAAAGAAACTCGTATGCTCATTCTATGTCCTGCAACATTAGCATTCCCCATATCCAGTTGATTTCCTTTCCTAATATAATAGCATTCCCCATATCCAGTTGATTTCCTTTCCTACATATATATATCTTAAATCATGTCCTTTCCCTGATGTGTTTTATTACTGCAATGAAACATCTTGTTTCTAGCTTGATACTGAAACAATTTGAAACATATTATTTCTAGTTAAGATTGTTAGAAAAAGATTACCAAAATGTCTTGGACATGTTATAATAAGACACAGGTTAGAGAACTTGGTAATTACTGGGGGAAAAAAACATTCGAGGGAAAAAGAAGCAGAGAGAGGCTGAGAGAAAACCATCTCTTTAGACTAAGCAGGTGACAGAGAAAAAGAGAAGCATTTGAATTGATCAGAAAAGCACGATCACCAGTGCCATTCTGTATGGCACATAATGAAATGAAAGGACATAATGTAAGAATGCTTCTCGTGTCTTCTTTCATCTCTTTTGTGTCAGCCAGTGGCAGAAAATTATGAATGGATCTCATGCTAAGTTTCCTGGTGGAAAACTACCAGGACACTTCATATTTCAACCTGTGTGACTACCGCCCTTCCAGACCATCCTGGGTGCAGAAGTTATATTTAGGTCACATTGATTTAAATTTCATGAATTGAAGTTAAGAAGGCTGTCAGGTAATACATCAGCAGATGACACCTCCCTTCAGGTGTCATTTGTGAGTAATGAACGGTGCGGTAACAGTGATGTGGGGGGGGGGGAGCAGGTTATTACTCGATTTAGCAATCAGTGACCCATAGCTTGTAAAATGGGCCCGTGAGACACACAGAAAGTATAAGAATGCTGGAAGACATCAACATAGATGAGAAAGATCTGAAACTCATCAAAAACATATACTGGCTGCAATGAAAGTTGAGAACCAAATAGGAGCATTCCAAGACATAAAATTGGAAGTGAGACAAGGATGTGTTCTATCTCCTGATCTCTTCTCCTTGTACAGCGAAAACATAATGAGAAATATAGAGAACATGCCAGGAATATCAGTTGGCGGGTAGATCTGTAACAACTTAAGATATGCAGATGACACAGTCTAGGTTGCCAAAAGTGAAGGGGAGCTACAGGCTCTTCTGGACATCGTGGTTCGTGAAAGTAAAAGTAAAGGTCTCAGCCTGAACCAAAAGACTGAAGTGATGGTCATCTCAAAGAAAAGAATACCACCAAAATATAGCAGTACCATTGATGGCACAAATCTGAAACAAGTTGATAGATTCATGTACTTAGGAACAATTATAACAACTGCTGGGAAATGTCACAGCAAAATAAAAAGCAGTCGTGCTTAGGCCAAGTCAGCATTCCAGACAGTGAGACTCATCTTGTGCTTATAGCAAAGATCAGAGGCAAACAAGCGAGATTTATAGGACATTTCCTTAGAAGAGGAAAATTGGAACACACTGTGGCAACTGGAAAAATTGAAGGAAGAAGAGACAGAGGAAGACAGAGAGAGAAGTTACTGGATGGGCTGTCGGTGTGTCTAGGAAGAAAGTCACCATAATATAATGAGTCACATCTCATAATCAAGACTAAAGACAGGGAATTATGGAAAGAAATGATCGCCTACACCATGTGGCATGGCACTTGAATTGATCCATAGCTGACATGGCAGCAGCAGGGTTGGCAAAGCATAGCTGACATGGCAGCAGCAGGGTTGGCAAAGCATAGCTGACATGGCAGCAGCAGGGTTGGCAAAGCATAGCTGACATGGCAGCAGCAGGGTTGGCAAAGCATAGCTGACATGGCAGCAGCAGGGTTGGCAAAGCATAGCTGACATGGCAGCAGCAGGGTTGGCAAAGCATAGCTGACATGGCAGCAGCAGGGTTGGCAAAGCATAGCTGACATGGCAGCAGCAGGGTTGGCAAAGCATAGCTGACATGGCAGCAGCAGGGTTGGCAAAGCATAGCTGACATGGCAGCAGCAGGGTTGGCAAAGCATAGCTGACATGGCAGCAGCAGGGTTGGCAAAGCATAGCTGACATGGCAGCAGCAGGGTTGGCAAAGCATAGCTGACCCTGTTGTACCTCTCTGTTGGTACCCCCCAATAAAAGGCCTAGGGGGGAAGGGATTAACATAGCCCTCTTGGTGATGGAGTCTGCTAAAGCAGCATTGTACACTTCCTTTTTACTCTGGCACTGAAAAAATAGCTGCCAGTTGACATGATGCTGTGCTGCAATATCTTCACCCACTGGCTGCAGAGAAAACCGGTTCACAGTTCCAGGGAGATGAAAGAAGAAGAAGACTTTAGAATGATCACTGTCTGCCTGGTGTTTTTGCAGTTAGAAATTTCAACCAGCTGGGGGGGGGGGGGGCGGGGAGGGCAGCTTCACAGAGTCTTGTTAAAAAGCCTGACTAACAACGTCATAGTAATGGTTTCCTTATGGCCTAGAAGATAGTAATGAGGCCTGAAGATGTTAGCTGTTTTTTTGTAACTGCTAAGAGTATGAAGATGTTAGCTCTTTTGGGGAAGTGCCAAGAGTGCTGTGCCTCCAGCATTCAGTTCCCATGGTAGGTAGTGGAGCTTGCTAAAAATAAATCTTTTTTTTTTTTAGGTCCATTCTCAGAAGGTTAGAAAACTGCAGTAGCTTTCTCCTATCTATCTTTCATGGGTATGTCATAGGATCTTCAAAACGACACCAGCTTCTGGAACTTAAAGTCACATTTAAATGGAGATACTGTAATAGCGGTTTCCAGATTTTTTTCGGGCTCTTTCCCCCCCCCCCCCCCCCAACCCTTTTATTTTCTCCCAGACTGCATCACTAGTACCCCCAAACACTTTTTTCACTTAGTTGGTTCTGATGCAGCTCCATTTTCCATCTCTGCCCTCTTAGATTTTGCTCCCAACATTGTTGGTAAACTGCCAAATGGTAATAGCATTAATGTCAAATACAGGGAGATCATATAACAGCAGCAGCATTACAGCCAGTTACAGGGAGATCATATAATAGCTGCAGCATTACAGACAGTTACAGGGAGATCATATAATAGCAGCAGCATTACAGACAGTTACAGGGAGATCATATAACAGCAGCAGCATTACAGACAGTTACAGGGAGATCATATAATAGCAGCAGCATTACAGACAGTTACAGGGAGATCATATAACAGCAGCAGCATTACAGCCAGTTACAGGGAGATCATATAATAGCAGCAGCATTACAAACAGTTACAGGGAGATCATATAATAGCAGCATCATTACAGACAGTTACAGGGAGATCATATAATAGCAGCAGCATTACAGACAGTTACAGGGAGATCATATAACAGCAGCAGCATTACAGCCAGTTACAGGGAGATCATATAATAGCAGCAGCATTACAGACAGTTACAGGGAGATCATATAATAGCAGCAGCATTACAGACAGTTACAGGGAGATCATATAACAGCAGCAGCATTACAGCCAGTTACAGGGAGATCATATAATAGCAGCAGCATTACAGACAGTTACAGGGAGATCATATAACAGCAGCAGCATTACAGCCAGTTACAGGGAGATCATATAATAGCAGCAGCATTACAGACAGTTACAGGGAGATCATATAACAGCAGCAGCATTACAGCCAGTTACATGGAGATCATATAATAGCTGCAGCATTACAGCCAGTTACAGGGAGATCATATAACAGCAGCAGCATTACAGCCAGTTACATGGAGATCATATAACAGCAGCAGCATTACAGACAGTTACAGGGAGATCATATAATAGCAGCAGCATTACAGACAGTTACAGGGAGATCATATAACAGCAGCAGCATTACAGCCAGTTACATGGAGATCATATAACAGCAGCAGCATTACAGACAGTTACAGGGAGATCATATAACAGCAGCAGCATTACAGCCAGTTACAGGGAGATCATATAACAGCAGCAGCATTACAGCCAGTTACATGGAGATCATATAATAGCTGCAGCATTACAGCCAGTTACAGGGAGATCATATAATAGCAGCAGCATTACAGACAGTTACAGGGAGATCATATAATAGCAGCAGCATTACAGACAGTTACAGGGAGATCATATAATAGCTGCAGCATTACAGCCAGTTACAGGGAGATCATATAATAGCAGCAGCATTACAGACAGTTACAGGGAGATCATATAACAGCAGCAGCATTACAGCCAGTTACATGGAGATCATATAACAGCAGCAGCATTACAGCCAGTTACATGGAGATCATATAATAGCTGCAGCATTACAGCCAGTTACAGGGAGATCATATAACAGCAGCAGCATTACAGCCAGTTACATGGAGATCATATAATAGCAGCAGCATTACAGACAGTTACAGGGAGATCATATAACAGCAGCAGCATTACAGACAGTTACAGGGAGATCATATAACAGCAGCAGCATTACCGTCATTTACCATGAAATCCTGTAACAGTGGCAGCATTACTGGTTTATTTTACTCTTTCTGGGTGTTTTTTTCATCTTCATCCTCTGATTCCCCTTTGATGTGGATACTTTAACTGTTAAAGCACCCAGATGTCCTCTGTTGTGTCAGTAAATCTTCATTGTAATTTTTATATGGTATTTATTTGTAATGAATGTGGAATTTTTTTCATATTTTAAGTTTTATTTCATTTTTTTCCTTAAATTATAAATTACAAGACTAAAAAACATGATTAAAAATTCACTGGAGTTAAGTTTTTCCAAGCCCTTTCAAGAATTCTTATATCTCAACTCCCTCTGCTTCTTTTTTCCCTTGTATTCTTTCCAGTGATTACCAAGTTCTCTTATCATGATATCTCCAAATGGTCATCTTTTTTTCTAATAATTTTAGCTTGAAACAAGATGTTTCAAATAGTCACGTTGTAGCCAGATTTTTTTCTGTGATGGTGGGATTGCACTGCACTAGCCAAATTCTTCCAAGGGATTGCATAGTAACAAAATCTTCACAAGAATAACCAAACTGTAGCTAAAGATTTGTTTATTGTTAACATTTTTTTTTTTTTAACTAGACTTATTTTAATCTCAAACTAAGAGCCTTTGTTATTGTTTACTTTACAGTGCATGTTGTCATTGGACCTGTAGAAAACATTACATCATACTTCATTGGATCAGACAGCATAATTGTGACCTGGGATGATCCACCTGTGTATCTAGTCCATGATGTTGTCAACGCCTCCTTGGAACAGATCAGACCAGGCACCATCGTGGTGGTCAGCAAACATAAGAACAATGGCACAGTTGATCAAGGGCTTCTTGACACAAATGCTACCATGAATTTGTCAGATTCCAACAGTTGGGCTGCCAGTAAAAATGGTAAGGCCTGATAACCTTAAATGATACTGAATTTTATGATCCCAAAGTTCTAAGAGTTTGTGCTCTGTTTTTTTCTTGTGCCAGGAGTGGAATTTGATTTATTCTGTATTGATACACAGTATGTGTACATTCTTCTTGTGATTTTTCCTGTTTTTATAATATAATCTTACTACTTTTCCGTAATTGTAATATAATCTTACTGCTTTTCTTTAATTATAATCTTACTACTTTTCCGTAATTGTAATATAATCTTACTGCTTTTCTTTAATTATAATCTTAGTACTTTTCTATAATTGTAATATAATCTTACTACTTTCCAGAAACAGAGAGTCCAGTCTCTGAAACCAACACAACCACCAGCACCACCTGGAAGTGCCAGCCAATCTCGTTCTTTGACAACTACACCGTGGATGTGAAGGAAGACATTAATGATACAGAAAATTCAGTGATGGTGGCTTTCAAGGACTCCATACATGAGGCAGAGCTACACAAAGTTAACATCACTGGGAGTCAGAAGTATGTGCCGTTCTCTCAGGGATGTATAATAGGCTACGAGATCTCATGGCAGGAAGTGAACCAAAACATTAAAGGTCTGTTGCTGTGTTTAATGTCTCTTTTTAAATAATGTTCTCTTCATTTAAAATTGTTTTCTTTAGTTGATACACCAAATCCTAGAATCCGAGACTGCTCAATCTTTTATTTTTTTTAAAATTTTTTTTTTTTAACTAGACTTATTTTAATCTCAAACTAAGAGCCTTTGTTATTGTTTACTTTACAGTGCATGTTGTCATTGGACCTGTAGAAAACATTACATCATACTTCATTGGATCAGACAGCATAATTGTGACCTGGGATGATCCACCTGTGTATCTAGTCCATGATGTTGTCAACGCCTCCTTGGAACAGATCAGACCAGGCACCATCGTGGTGGTCAGCAAACATAAGAACAATGGCACAGTTGATCAAGGGCTTCTTGACACAAATGCTACCATGAATTTGTCAGATTCCAACAGTTGGGCTGCCAGTAAAAATGGTAAGGCCTGATAACCTTAAATGATACTGAATTTTATGATCCCAAAGTTCTAAGAGTTTGTGCTCTGTTTTTTTCTTGTGCCAGGAGTGGAATTTGATTTATTCTGTATTGATACACAGTATGTGTACATTCTTCTTGTGATTTTTCCTGTTTTTATAATATAATCTTACTACTTTTCCGTAATTGTAATATAATCTTACTGCTTTTCTTTAATTATAATCTTACTACTTTTCCGTAATTGTAATATAATCTTACTGCTTTTCTTTAATTATAATCTTAGTACTTTTCTATAATTGTAATATAATCTTACTACTTTCCAGAAACAGAGAGTCCAGTCTCTGAAACCAACACAACCACCAGCACCACCTGGAAGTGCCAGCCAATCTCGTTCTTTGACAACTACACCGTGGATGTGAAGGAAGACATTAATGATACAGAAAATTCAGTGATGGTGGCTTTCAAGGACTCCATACATGAGGCAGAGCTACACAAAGTTAACATCACTGGGAGTCAGAAGTATGTGCCGTTCTCTCAGGGATGTATAATAGGCTACGAGATCTCATGGCAGGAAGTGAACCAAAACATTAAAGGTCTGTTGCTGTGTTTAATGTCTCTTTTTAAATAATGTTCTCTTCATTTAAAATTGTTTTTCTTTAGTTGATACACCAAATCCTAGAATCCGAGACTGCTCAATCTTTTATTTTTTTTAAAATTTTTTTTTTTTAACAGTCTTTTGCAGTATAATCATTGTCATGTAAGTAAAAGCAAATAAATAGATCTAAATATAATGACAGCTTTTTTTTGGTTTTTTTTTTTTTTTCAGAGACACAGGTAGTTTATGAAAACCCACTTCCACTTCCACTTCCACATAAGTACTGATGTAATATAAAGAAATAAAAATAGTTTGCTACATCTTATTAGGCGGGTTAAGAAAACTTCATTCATTTTAACATATAAATGCTAATATAATGCAGAGAAATGAAGATGGCTTGCATCCTCTTCTTCATTCATATATTAATGCCATACCAAATGGTGATCTCTGTCTTGTGCAGACGTTGGTGTATTCAGTTGGTTCACTTGTTCTTTTCTTATGGCATTTAGTCAGCCAGTTGAGATATTTTTTGTTTTGTCCTCCTAGTACATCACTCGGCTTGCTAATCTGGTGGAACCAAGGTCAAGTCCCAGCAGCTGGATTTTTTTCAGGTACAGCCACAACAAAAAAAGACCCCGAGGTCCACCCAGCCTCTGAAAATGGGTACCGGAGAAATCTGGGAAGGTAAATGCGGCCGGGTGTGATACTGACCACTTCACACTTTCATATGCCGATGATCTTGGAAATACAGCCCTAACACCATATTCCCAGTATACCTTAATGGCACATAAATGTGGATTTTACCTTTTTTTTTTTTTTAACCTTTTCCCTCTTAATACATGTATAAATACTGACACAAAGTACAGGCAAATAAGCCAAGTTATTTGTCTTTGCACACACTAAGTATAGTTAAATTAGCATTTGACATGAGATATTTTCTGAGATGTCACAGTCACTTAATCCACAGATGATGGATTTTCAGGAGCTTCCTCCACGTCAGTGCCCTCAACATTTAGTACGGCCAACATCACAGGTTTGAAACCTGGAACATCATACAGGGTTCTGGTCACAGCAGTATATGTCTCTGGAGACAGGTTGAAGAATACTCCTCCTATACAGTTTACAACAAAGAGGACAGGCGAAAATAAAAGTATGATGAGCTATGGAATATATAATCTGTATTATCTCTGTCTCTCTCTCTCTCTCTTTCTCTCTCTCTCTTTCTCTTTCTCTCTCTCTCTCTCACATCACTGTGAGTTTGAGTATCAGTGAGTGTGCTGTGAAGGATATATCACCGAGGGATGTATCAGTCATTGTGTGTTGTGAGGGATATGTCAGGGTATTGTGAAAACATTCAGGAGAGGATGGAACACCTGGACATTTTTACAGAGCGCAAAGATTTAGAGTTAACTGTCAAAGAGACAGAAGTAATATGAGAATGTATGTCTAACTTTTCTATAGTAATCCTGAACAAACAAATGTTAATGATTCTTCTTCCTCCTCTTCTGTGTTTGAGATTGTTGGTCACATCAGATCCTGATCCCTGTCAACAACACAGAGCTCACACTCTCCAGATCCTGATGGGAGCCACCAAAGCTTTTGCTTCAAGCCAAGTGGCCATGTCTCATGCCTCAGGTCTGCATGGTTTGGGCACTCTTGAAGGAAATGTTAATGCTGTTTTACTGGATCTCAGCGGAACTGCCAGCATGTGTTGTTTTTTTTTTTTTGCAGCTAATGCTGTGCAAGAGAGAGTCATGAAACACGGGATGAGGAGTGGAACAGTGGCTGGCATAAATACTTTCTTTCAGCTCTAGAAGCAGGCTTTTTGATAAGCTCTGCTCTCATGGAGCACGGATGATACCTTACCTTTTTTTTTTTTTTTTTGTTAACCAAGCAGAAGTAGCACATTGAACCTGGTGCAGGGACATTTCAGAGAGGTAGGATGACATTTTGGTACAGCATTGGTTTATTGCAGTCCTTTTGTTAGAGAAATGTGTGTTTTTTGCTTAATATTCATGATGTGGTATATATGTGACTTTTTCTTCCTGTTTCCAGCATGCACCTGTGACATGTATGGAACCATCAGCCCTATGCTAGGGTGTTCGATGAATGGGTCCGTCTTCTGTGTGTGCAAGCCAGGCTATGAGGGGCAGTTCTGTGAGATGTGTGCCCCGGGCTACTACAGAACTGCTCCACACTATCCATGTCACCGCTGTCCCTGTGAATCTCATGCTACCAAAGTGAGAACTTGTAGGTTTGGTGAGTGAAGATTTTAGCTTTCTGATGGGGGAAGTTGCCAAACAACATTCATGATACACAAATGTTTTTTTGATATCATCGTGGTTACCATACTTAGCCATGATATAATGTGATACCTGTTATTAGTATAATGGCAGGTAAAAATTGTGAACCTAGAACAGTAGAGCAAAACCATGTGACTAGATTTTTTTTTTTTTAAATGTCATTTAAATGGGTGATGGTAGTCAGAGGGTTAAAGTGCTTTTGATATACTGATAAGAGGCTATGGCTCTCACACTGTGTTGTAAAGTGGCATTTGTTATTTCTCTCATACAGGAGTGTATCACATACAGAGTAATGCAGTACAGGCTCCAGAACATATATATATATATATATATATATATATATATATATATACAAGATGTCCAGTATAAGGGAATTAGCCAAAGGTTATGGATTTGGGACAGAAGTTATTGAGGTTGCCAAGAAAGGACACAAGAGTGATTTGTGAACTTCATCCTTGCAGCTGAAGTCCAGTTCAGTCTGACCTTATACTTGAATGTAGAAGAGCTGTAATAAAATGTTTACTTTGTAGTGATGATTTGGGTAATATTATTGTGGGTGAAACTGATAAATCTCTAGTTTTATTGTGTCTGCATTATACAAGGTAAAAATTTAGTCCTTTCACAGTTTAAAATAACAGTGTCTGTTGTGTTGAGTGTGTTAGTTTGTTCAAGTCTTAGCATCTCTAATTTCTGAATAGTTGAACATCAAGGTGTCCTTTTAGCTTCATGGGTGAGAAACCAGCATTTCCTTCTTGTTGGTTTGACTGGAGGCAGAGATGCTGTCTGATTTAGTGATCAGCAGCCCATAGCTGACATGCCTTGCCAGGGTTGGTGGACTATAGCTGACATGCTTTGCCAGGGTTGGTGGACCATAGCTGGACATACTTTGCCAGGGTTGGTGGACCATAACTGACATGCTTTGCCAGGGTTGGTGGACCATAACTGACATACTTTGCCAGGGTTGGTGGACCATAGCTGACATACTTTGCCAGGGTTGGTGGACCATAACTGACATGCTTCGCCAGGGTTGGTGGACCATAGCTGACATACTTTGCCAGGGTTGGTGGACCATAGCTGACATACTTTGCCAGGGTTGGTGGACCATAGCTGACATACTTTGCCAGGGTTGGTGGACTATAGCTGACATACTTTGCCAGGGTTGGTGGACCATAGCTGACATACTTTGTCAGGGTTGGTGGACCATAGCTGACATACTTTGCCAGGCTTGGAGGACCATAGCAGACATACTTTGCCAGGGTTGGTGGACCATAGCTGACATACTTTGCCAGGGTTGGTGGACCATAGCTGACATACTTTGCCAGGGTTGGTGGACCATAGCTGACATACTTTGCCAGGCTTGGAGGACCATAGCAGACATACTTTGCCAGGGTTGGTGGACCATAGCTGACATACTTTGCCAGGGTTGGTGGACCATAGCTGACATGCTTTGCCAGGGTTGGTGGACCATAGCTGACATACTTTGCCAGGGTTGGTGGACCATAGCTGACATACTTTGCCAGGGTTGGTGGACCATAGCTGACATACTTTGCCAGGGTTGGTGGACCATAGCTGACATGCTTTGCCAGGGTTGGTGGACCATAGCTGACATGCTTTGCCAGGGTTTGTGGACTATTGCTGACATACTTTGCCAGGATTGATGGACCACGGGTGACCAAGACCCTGTTTCACTTCCCTGTAGATACCTGAGTAACAGGAGCAGCCTGGCTAATAAGACAGGAATTGTTAGAGTCTCCATGCTGGTACGGCCTTCTAGAAGAGTGTTGCAGCTCCCCCGAAAGGCCCACTCAGGGACTGGGAAAGTAGTTGTTGTAACCTGCTCCCTCCAAATTTGCCATGATGCTGTGACTCAAAATCTTCACCACATCAACTGCAAAGAACATCCTGCTCGCAGTGACAAAAACCATACAACAGATAATATCTTCAAAGACACAAGCTGACAGTTCTCAAGTTGTACAGAAGCATTGCACATCTGATTTTCTATGATGCTGTTAATTATGGAGATCTTTTAAAGAGGAAGGTTCTGTTGAATAAGCATCAGTTTGGATATCTGTATCCCAGTGTAGAAAATACAGTAAGGGTAAATGCTTAAAACTTTGTGATCAGAGGCTTGCTCCACTTTTTCCCCACCCGCTATGTTGGTACCATTATGTAAAGCAGGCTTGTTTATTCTCTTTAAAGCAATCTTACATCCTTGCCATGCCGTTAAATGTCGCATAGGGCTAGCATAGTTGTTTGCCAAGTTTTCCTGTTTTCTGCGAGTCTTTCAACCTCATCAAGGGATTTTATGCCCACTAAATTGGCTTCTCTTAACAATGTCCTCTTTAGAGTTTCACGTGGTCAACCTCTTTTTCTTCAGCCTGTTGTGCTCCACTTGCTAGCTTATTTTGGTATTCTCTCATTACATGCCTGCGTATGTCCATCTTCTTTTTTTGATCACCCATGAGACAGGTTGTTGTTTGCTTATCTCTTATCTCTGCGTTGTTCTTGAATTCGTTCCACTTTATACCAAGTATTTTCCTTAGGCATTTGTTTTCAAAAGAGTCTAATTTCTTGTCCATTTCTTTAGTTGGTTTCCAGCTTTCACATGCATAAATAAGGGTGGATATCACATTTGAATTGAATAATCTTAACTTGATTTTTGTGCTTATAACTTTTGAATGCCATATGTTCTCAAGATTTTTGAAGGACAGTGCTGCTTTTGCAATTCTAACTTCCTTCCTGGTGACACCATCCTGGTCTATGTACCTGCCAAAGTATGCAAATTGGTTTACTTCATCAACAGCTGTTCCTTCTATATATATTTTTCCTTCCTGATTAATGAGAAGTTTCATTATTTTTGTTTTGTCTTTTTTAATTTTAAGACATATTTTGCTAGCCAAGGAAGACAGGGAGTCTGTTTTTTTCCTGCATCGATTCCACATTGCCATTGATAGGAGTTATGTCATCAGCAAAATCAAGATCTTCTATTTGGGTCCCATGTACTCAATCAGTGCCAGTTTAACCTGTACAGCATCTTTTCATTATAATATCTATGGCAATTCAAAAAAGCAAGGGAGATAATATACATCCCTGTTTCACGCCTGTTTCAATCTGAAGCCATTCACTCATTCCTTCTTCTGTCTTGACCGCACAAATATATCCGTTGTAAAGATCTCTAATGATGTCGACAATTTTAGATGCAATGGAAGGAAAAATTTAGAAATATATTCATCATATTAATTTTTTTTTTTTTTTAATTCATCACATTATTTACATTTTTAGCATTAATCTAGTCACATTATTTGAAAGTAAAATAAAAGATTAATCATATCATTTCAATTTTTAAAATGAATAAATTGCCATCCAGAATTGTTTCACAGGGTGTTTCAACCTTCCCATGAATTTTATTATCCACAGTCAATACTTGAATGGTTCTTATTTGGCTGTTCATAATCCACAGTGGAAATGTCTCTTGCATGGCTATCCGTAGTCCAGAACCTGAGGTCCATTAAAAATTTCCTATAATCCACAGTTGAAGGCTTCCTGCGCTGTGACGTTTGTGATGTAGGCTACACAGGGAATCTCTGCCATGAGTGTGACAAAGGTTTCTACAGGTTCAACTATCACTGTGTCAAGTGTTTCTGCAATGGCAACACATCACCAGATCCTAGATCTATGACATGCCTGCCCAATACAGGTGAGATTTATTGCGGGGTTGGTTTTGTGTGATTGATACTTTGAACTTGTCATCCCTGCCTAGAGGAGTCAAGTCAGGCTGTTTCATCATCATCATTTGTTGTTTGGCAAGGTTTGGGTAGTTCAGGTTCTTCCAAAAATCTTTGAAATTTTCTGTGCGCTCTGATGTGCCGGTTTTAACTGTGCACCATCTTTTCGTTATAAAATCTATGGCAATTCCAAAAAGTAAGGGAGATAATATACATCCTTGTTTCACACCTGTTTCGATCTGAAACCATTCGCTCATTCCTTCATCTGTGCGCTCTGATGTTGGGTTATCTGTGTGCTATTGTGTTGGGGTTTTCTGGCAGCTTTGATGATAATGCAATTGTGTCAGTGTTTTCTATGAGCTTTGATGATGGATTATCTGTTTGCTGCTGTGTCTCACTTTCTTTTTTTTGTGCTTTAGTTTTGTTTTCTGTTTAAATTTTTTTTCTGTTTTGTTGTTCATTGAAAGGCCATAGGTCAAATTACTGTTTATATATTACTCATAAACTCATATAATTCTCTTCTTACATATTTTCCATGCCGTTAAATGTCACATAAGGCTCGCATAGTTTTTGCCAAGTTTTCCTGTTTTCAGCGAGTTTTTCAATTTCATCAAGGGATGTTATGTTCACTAAACTGGCTTCTCTTAACAATGTCCTCTTAGAGTTTCATGCGGTCGACCTCTTTTTCTTCGGCCTGTTGTGCTCCACTTGATAGCTTATTTTGGTATTCTCTGATTGTTTCTTCTCATCACATGGCCTACATATGTCCATCTTCTTTTTCTGATCACCCATGAAACAGGTTGTTGTTTGCTCATCTGTCTTATATCTGCTTTGTTCTTAAATTTGTTCCACTTTATACCAAGTATTTTCCTTAGGCATTTGTTTTCAAAAGAGTCTAATTTCTTGTCTATTTCTTTAGTTGGTTTCCAGCTTTCGCATGCATAAATGAGGTGGATATCACATTTGAATTGAATAATCATAACTTGGTTTTTGTGCTTATAACTTCTTCTTCTTATTCATTCGCTTCTACCACCAAGACCACCCTGTGATCCTACTGAATAACCTGTGGTCCTCCATATGTCCCATGGTCCCCCGTGTGGTCCCCAAAGGACCACATGAGATCCCCGAGAGGACCACAAGAGGTTCAGAGTATCACATGGCTTGAGCCTGTATTCTTGGTGGGTCTCAGAAGTGGGATTGCATGACACTGTGGTTTTCGTTGCACCAGTTTGATCAAGAGTTGGACTTTCTCACCGGAAAACCTCAGCGTGTTTTGGATATCAGTATATCCCTGCTGGGTGAGAGGTGGTAGCCCATCCAGGCCAGAGTTGGATTTTCTCACCGGAAAACCTCAGCATGATTAGGATGCACATACATCCCCGCTGGGTGAGAGGTGGTTGCCTATTTCACCAGTGTGGGTGTATTTCGGACGTGGCTGACCTCTAGAGCATAGGCGCCGTAGTATGAGTAGCTTTCACCGCAATACTACTGGACATACCGATAAAGCTTCAATTTATCCTTTCCATCATCTTTTCCCATCGGCGCCACACAGCAACCCTTTTCCGCATTTTCTTCCTTGGCCGGGAGGAGCTTCACTTCACTCTGAAGAATCTCACCAGTAGTGTCTTAACCTCTGGGTTAAGCGTGTTCAGGCATTTCGCCCGATATGAGTGCACATAGGACATGGCTGACCCCTAAACTTGAGGTGCCGTGATTTGACTACTGTTTGCTTCACTTTATCATTTCTTTCACCTTTTCCACAGTGGTGCCGCACGGCAGCCCCATTTGCACCTTTCTTCACTGTCCAGGAGGAGCCCCACTCCACGCACAGAACTGAAGAATCTCGCCTGCAGCATGCTTATAACTTTTGAAATGTTCTCAAAATTTTTGAAGGACAATGTTGCTTTTGCAATTCTAATTCTAACTTCCTTCCTGGTGTCACCATCCTGGTCTTTGTAGCTGTCAAGGTATACAGTATGGTTTACTTCCATCAACAACTGTTCCTTCTATGTATATTTTTCCTTCTTGATTAATGAGAAGTTTCATTATTTTTGTTTTGTCTTTTTTAATTTCAAGACATATTTTGCTAGCCAAGGAAGACAGGGAATCTGTTTTTTCCTGCATTGATTTCACATTGCCACTGATAAGAGTTATGTCATCAGCAAAATCAAGATCTATTTGGTTCCCATGTACCCAGTCAGTGCCAGTTTTAACTGTACATCATCTTTTCACTATAAAATCTATGGCAATTCCAAAAAAGTAAGGGATATAATATACATCCTTGTTTCACGCCTATTTCAATCTGAAACCATTCACTCATTCCTTCTTCTGTGTTGACTGCACAAGCATATCCATTGTAGAGATCTCTAATGATGTTGACAATTTTAGATGGCATTCCATATATTCTTAAAATTCTCCACAATGAATCTCTATGTATGCAATCAAATGCTTTTTTAAAGTCTATGAAGTTCAAGATAATGGTTTCTGCTTTTCAATTTGTTCTTCAAGTATTATTCTTAGAGTAAAGATCTGGTCTAGACAGCTTCTCCCTTTTCGAAATCCTGCCTGTTCTTCTCTCATTGCAGTATCCACTACATCCTTAATTCTATTCAGAATCACTTTACAAGACACATTTGACACAACTGATAGTAAGGTTACATCCCTCCAGGTCCTTAACATTTTTCATCTCTTAATTCCAGAAAAATGCTTTTGGCTGTTTTATGTTACCTGTAAAAAAAATATCTTTCTTGCAGGCATGTGCATTCATTGCCAGCACAACACCACTGGCTTCCACTGTGAGCGATGTCAGCAGGATTACGTCGGTGACCCAATCACCTACAAAAACTGCACCTGGAAAGGTGATGTAATTGTTAAAAGCTTTAACATTGGGTCATCGGTGACCACGGGTGTTGTTGCCGCCATCGTTATCACGTTCCTCCTCATCATCCTCCTGGTTGCGGGAGTGTTGCTACTGAGGAGGTACTACTACAAGGAGAGGAGGAGAGCTTTCTGGACGATTGAGATGAAGAAAGAGAGCGATGATGTTGATTTCAATTCAGTGCATAATGATGATGCCCGCCTTGGCAGTGCCGGCAGCAATGATTTCTTCTCAGATCACAGAGATGCTGGTGATGGTGGTTTCTTCTCAAGTCGTGGCATGTCATCCAGTACTAGCAAATGAAATGGATTCTGACAGTAAAAAACACCAAAAAAAAAAAAAAACCAGACATCATAGAACTTATGCCACCCTGTGCTGTGACTGACAGTAGCCCAGAAAAGATGGACAGTAAACAAGAAAATATAGGAGATAATGTGGAACCACAAAATCTGACTACATGATGAATGGAGCCTTTACCAAACAGAAATGTAAACTAATAATTTTATAGCAGTTTCAGACAAAACAGAGAATAGAGTCAAATAACTGTAGTGACTTTGGACACAGTGGTTAACGGTTTCATGAGAACCGGTTTTCTTACCTGACCTGTATTTTTCTGTTTTAGTAATGAACTAATAGTCACTGAATCTTTTGCCTGCCATTTCATGGACTTGTGCCGTCTGTCCACATTTTATCTTCAGCTCTGTTGTTATAATAAAAAAAAAAAAACTTCACTGGGTGTGATATGTAGAGAGATAGAATAGATCACATGAATTCAAAGTGTATAAGCAGGAAATGACAAGAAAGTGACCAAAAGTTAGACAAAAAAAAAAACATTGTGATGAGCCAGGAGCAACATAGGAGATACTGTACAAGAACACAGAATTGATACTTGGCAAGGGAAGAGACCAGGAACAGAGACAAATTGAGACAAGCTTTTGTATGTAGGGAGAAACCTTAATGGCTTGAAAGATTTAAACATAAAAGATAGGTAAAGGTTAACTCGCTCTTGGGTGTTATGATTATTTTTTTTGGTGTTTTTATTTGAATTTTTAACAGAGTGATATATCAGAAATGAAATTACAGATGGTCGTTGACTTATGATGGGTGTTCCATTCCAGCCACCCTGTTGTAAACTGAGTCCAGCATGAGTCAAAATTCTTTTTTCCTAGTGATGTTGTCTGTTCATTTTCACTATTATAGCTATTTATCATCAACGTATAAACAAATCTTTTTGAGAAGGTAAGAAAACATTAAAATATTAAGCAATTAAAATGTTGTTGTAAAATGTCACGTGGCGCTTTTATTGGCAGATATGAAAAGAATTTCACAATCTCCAGCGTTGGTTCTCACACCAACTTTAATCTAGCAGACAGTTTCTGAGTTTAGGGAGCTGATGGTCGTAACTGCCGATCATCTTATCTCTGGAATGTTGTGATCAGGGTCTGGCTGTAGCTTCTGAAATAATGTAGCTGAAACATGTTTGATAAGCAAAAATACCATGCATTTAGAATTTTTCATTCACATTTGAAAATCTGTCCACTATGGTTATATAGACATCCCACAGTTCTGGTGTTCACTTTATACCATGGAGAGAAGTCAAGCAGACATGCTCAGGCCAAGTCAGCATTCCAGACAATGAGACATATCTTGTGCAACAGATCCATATCAATAGGAACAAGATTCTGAGTACTTATATGTTACCTCAGGCCAATTTTGTTTTATGGATGTGAAGCATGGTCCATGAATAAGAGAGTACAGTGAGAAATGGAGGCCATGGAAATGTGGTTCATAAGAAGGATGTTGAAAGTACCATGGACAGCTAAGAAAACCAGCGAAGAAGGCTGGAGTTAAAAAGCAAATTACAGCAAAGATCAGAGGCAGACAAGCGAGATTTGTAGGACATTTTCTGAGAAGAGGAAAATTGAAACACACTGTGGCAACTGGAAAAATTGAGGGAAGAAGAGATAGAGGAAGACAGAGAGAGAAGTTACTGGATGGGCTGTCGGTGTGTCTAGGAAGAAAGTCACCAGCAGATCTCATAATCAAGTCTAAAGACAGGGAATTGTGGAGAGAAATGATCGCCTACGGCACTTGATTGATTGATTGATTGAGAAGTCAAGTGGCTGATAGTGGAGCCAAGTCTGCTGTATGTCATCATCCATTGGAGACTGCCATGGATCGAGGCACTTAGTAATTTCATGGTGACAAGAGATGGTTGGGAAGGAGAAGTGGAAAGGGTTCTCATTGTGACTGCTGGAGTTTTTTTTCTGTGTATCTTTGGCAGAATGTTGCTTGAACATGACAGGTCTCTTCAGACTGTTTATGGATCTTTGGGTGCTCTGATGTTTCAACCTGGCAAGTAATGTTGAAAGTGATACCCTTTGGTAGAAAAAAAAAACCTAAGCATTTGTGTTGGTCATGGAGAGAGAGAGAGAATGTTGAAAGAATTGTTCCATTTTGGGCTCATGGTCATTTTAGGAAATCTGCAACTTAATTTCCTCCAGTATGAATATTGTCCTATCAGATCCACGTGAAGAGTGGACATTTATAACCATGTATTTGCTTTTTTTTTTTTCTTTTCTTTGTCACTGTAGTGCTTTCTACTTCAGAACAGAGTTCACTAATTTATGCAAATTCAGATGCAGAGCTGACTCATTGAGCATATCTTACATTTGTGATTGAATTATGTCCTTCTGTATTATTTCCTTGGACTCGATGAAGCCTTATTATGATATCCTCAGTCATCCTCTGCTTTATGCACTAAAAATTTATTTATTATAAAAAAAGTGCGACTTTATAACTGTGTGATTTAAGAAAAAAAAAAAACATTCCATGATGTTATGCAGCCGTTCACACATCATCTTTACATGATGACAGCACGTGGAACATCAGTGTCAGCTCAGTATAAAAGTTTTGCTTTGGATCCCTTCTGTTTCTCGTCTTGTATTTTATATTTCACAAATATTTGCCATTGGTGGACCTTGGCAGTGTTTTTTATACTTATTTTTTTGTGTGCAGCATATTACACTTTACTAAGTGATTGAGTTCCTAAAAAGTACTGGCCGTAGAGCTTGAGTGAGATCACATAGAATTAATGTTCAGGTGTGACTCTGGCGACCTGAAAATCAAAATGATTCACACATGAGAGTCGTTAAAAGTAAATTTTCATTATGAAGAATGTTTTTTCTTAACCTGGCATGATCTCAGATGCAGTCCATTATTTGAGATTTCAGTCAGTTTTACATGAATATATGCATTTCTTTAATACACTGGCCGTGGTGTGTACTCTGTTGTACCTTATCCTGCGGGCAAACATTTTTTTCTTTTTTTGTTGTTCTTTGAAACAACCTTTTTCAGTGTTTAATCGTATGATGTTGTAGATAATCGCTGTACTATAAGAATCAAGTTGGAGTATGAGGATTGGCAAGTGGAAGTTCTTAGAGGAGGCCTGTAGTCTAGATGGAGACACATGGTGGTTGTTGTGTTGTTAACTTTTCTTGCCGTTACTTTTGTCTCTGTTTTAAATTTTATGATTCACTTGGTTTGTCAACGGGGGCCATATTTTAATTTTTTAAGAGAGATTATTTCCCTTTTTTTCAGTGAAAACTTTGTCAGAGTAATCAGTCCTTTGACTGAGTCGAGAAACTCTGTTCGTTAGATGAAACAAAGCATATTGAAGGCTTTATAATATTTTGCACCATAAATGTGGGTGTTTCATATATCTGAATGATCAGAAAAATGAATAAAGAGAATCTGAGAGAAGAACATAGATAGTAATAACATAATCAAAATTGTGTGTGTGTGCGTGCGTGTTTTTTTTTAATTGGGTGAACTAGTAACTAATGTGACATTCTGGGGCACAGTCGTCCATACTACATATAGTACAGCTGAAGTCTTTTATTTAAGATAAAAATCTGTCTTTTTTTTTTTTCTTTCCTACAGTGCCTTAATCCATGTGTTTTCTATGATTAAAAGCTAAAAAAAAAAGTGCTTAAAATTTTTTTAAATTGTATCTTTGTATATATATTTGTCATGGCTTGAGCTGATATTTGCTTCCGGTAACATGCTCTGCATTTCAAATCAAGTAAAAGAGTATCTTTTTGATATGCCAACTGGGTTACCACTGGGAAAATTATAATGTAGATCTGTTGGCATGGACTTTGGCTGGATGGCAAGGATGTAGATCTCATGTGATGGACTTTGGCTGGATGGCAAGGATGTAGATCTCATGTGATGGACTTTGGGTGGATGGCAGGGATGTAGATCTAATGAGATGGACTTTGGCTGGATGGTAAGGATGTAGATCTCATGTTATGGACTTTGGCTGAATGGCAAGGATGTAGATCTAATAAGATGGACTTTGAGTGGATGACAAGGATGTAGATCTAATGTGATGGACTTTGGCTGGATGGCAAGGATGTAGATCTCATGTGATGGACTTTGGGTGGATGGCAAGGATGTAGATCTCATGTGATGGACTTTGGCTGAATGGCAAGGATGTAAATCTCATGTGATGGACTTTGGGTGGATGGTAAGGATGTAGATCTCATGTGATGGACTTTGGCTGAATGGCAAGGATGTAGATCTCATGTGATGGACTTTGGCTGAATGGCAAGGATGTAGATCTCATGTGATGGACTTTGGCTGAATGGCAAGGATGTAGATCTCATGTGATGGACTTTGGCTGAATGGCAAGGGCGTAGATCTCATGTGATGGACTTTGGCTGAATGGCAAGGATATAGATCTCATGTGATGGACTTTGGCTGAATGGCAAGGATGTAGATCTCATGTGATAGACTTTGGGTGGATGGCAAGGATGTAGATCTCATGTGATGGACTTTGGGTGGATGGCAAGGATGTAGATCTAATGTGATGGACTTTGGGTGAATGGCAAGGATGTAGATCTCATGTGATGCACTTTTGGTGGATTGAAAGGATGTAGATCTAATGAGATGGATTTTGGGTGAATGGCAAGGATGTAGATCTCATGTGATGGACTTTGGGTGGATGGCAAGGATGTAGATCTAATGTGATGGACTTTGGGTGAATGGCAAGGATGTAGATCTAATGTGATGCACTTTTGGTGGATTGAAAGGATGTAGATCTAATGAGATGGATTTTGGGTGAATGGCAAGGATGTAGATCTCATGTGATGGACTTTGAGTGGATGACAAGGATGTAGATCTAATGTGATGGACTTTGGGTGGATGGCAAGGATGTAGATCTAATGTGATGGACTTTGGGTGGATATAAAGGATGTAGATCTAATGAGATGGATTTTGGGTGGATGGCAAGGATGTAGATCTCATGTGATGGACTTTGAGTGGATGACAAGGATGTAGATCTAATGTGATGGACTTTGGGTGGATGGCAAGGATGTAGATCTAATGTGATGGAATTTGGGTGGATGATAGGGATGCAGATCTAATGTGATGGACTTTGGGTGGATGGCAAGGATGTAGATCTAATGTGATGGAATTTGGGTGGATGATAGGGATGCAGATCTAATGTGATGGACTTTGGGTGGATGGCAAGGATGTAGATCTAATGTGATGGAATTTGGGTGGATGATAGGGATGTAGATCTAATGTGATGGAATTTGGCTGGGTGACAAGGATGTATAAACTTTGTTTTGGAAAGTGAAGAACTGGCAGACTGCTCAAATGATCTACCAGGATAAAATCTGATGAGCTGTATTTTGGTAGAATGACAAAATGCAGACCTATTGACACTAAAGAGCATGAGTACCCAATCCTTCATGCAGGCCATCAGCTCAGTTGGTGATATCCACTCAGACTATCCAGTATCATTTATCTTTGTCTTCCCCTGGCTTTTCTTCCATTTTTCCTGTTGTTATAATATTTTCTATGCCCCCTCTTCTCATTGCATGTCCTGTGAAGGTACATTGTCTCTCTTATTTTTTTTAAAGATTTTTTTTTGTCTCTCCAGCTCTTCTCATACATTCTTCATTATTATCTTTGCTGTTCAGGGAATCCGCAACATTCTTCTAATAGACCACATTTCTGTTGGTTCCAATGACTTTAGTGCAGACTTGCCTATTGTCCGTGATTCACTTCCATATAACAAGATAGGTTCAATATAGCATTTTAAGACTTGTTTTCTAACATTCATTGATAAGGATGTGTTGCATAATATGTATCTCATTCTCTGAAATGCAGTTTTTGCTTGACCTATTCTGTTCCTTTTTTTTTTTTTTTAATGGGGCAGGGATCACCATAGTCCCCATGTCAGTGGAGCCTGCACAACATATGTATCTGTACATAAGTAATAGAGCTGTAAAAGTGCTACATTCCATAGCTGAATCTTTCATCTTTCTGTCTTATGGTATTCTTTGAATTGATTCTGGTAGTTATTCTGTTCACTGTGTATTATAATGAATTCACATGTGATACTTAGTGAAGTGCATAACTAACTTTGAATATTACTAGACCATCAAAGTTTGTCACAGATAATGATGTAAGAATAGATGCAACAAATATAGTAATACATTTTTTAAAAAATAAACAGTATATATGAATTCAAGATCACATTTTAGTTGTTTGGTAATAAATAATATAAATTGTTGCTATTAATCAGAGTTGGTGATCTGTATTAAAAATTACTCCTTGGTATTTTGTTACTGTTCTCAGATATAGTGGCCAGTATGGCATGATTGCAGAATGGCTAATCCATGTATTTAAATTTATGTCCCAGCATTCTGTTTTTTTCCCCCTTATGTTCTGTATTGTGAGTTGACAATCACTTTCAGTTGTTTTGTTTTGGTTCTAGATATGGATGTTTCAGAGATTTTAGGTTACCAGTGGGAAGACCTGAAAGTGTCATTGTTATGCAAAGTTTTTCTAAATCTGAAGAGAAAAAAAAAAAAGTCATGTAAGTTCTGGTTGTTGACTTCATAAAAGGAAAGCAGTACAGCTTTTATCAGATAAACTTATGTACTTTTTTTTTTGACATTTCTATGAAGAATTCCTATAACTGTAAATTGAAAATTGTAAATAAGAAATGTTTGTTCATCATCATCATCACTGCCTTTTACTCCTTTGAGAGCACAGGCCATGGATAAAGGCTCTCCAGTCATCCCTGTTCTTGGAAATATTCTCTGCTTCCTTTCATACGTATCCCTTGTCTCTGAGCACTGTCATAATTTCTCTTCTCCAAGTAAGTCTAGGTCTTCCTCGTTTTCTGTTTCCTTGAGGATTCCATGTCAGTGCCTGTCTTGCTATGCTGGCATCAGGTTTCCTCAGAGTGTGGCCAGTCCACCTCCATTTCCTAGACATGATTTGTAGGTTCATGGATTCTTGTCCTGCCCTTTCCCAGACCTCATCGTTCCTGATCTTGTTGCCATTTAATGTTTAAAATCCTCCTCGAGCAGTAGTTCATGAATGTTTGTATCCTCTATTATATTATCTTAGTCATAACCCATGTCTCTGAACCATATAGCTGGACGGTCTTTAGGTTTGTATTGAAAAGCCTAAGTTTATTGCGTGAAGATAATTTATGTTGGTGTGTTTTTTGCACAGTTGAATTATGTTTCAGCTCCTTATATTTCTTTTATTAATTACTTTATAAAGTTTCAAGTTGACATGAGCTAAAGTTTTGTTTCACATTTACGTGGACTAAATATTGTTTCAGATTTATATGAACTAAGTGTTGTTTGAGATTTATATGAACTAAGTGTTGTTTGAGGTTTTATTTTTATCTAATTGTTTTGGATTTGTTTTTCTGTTGAATTATACAGGCTTATCAAGTTTCACTTTTTTTCTGATTATATTCTTTAAATATGACATGATTTAGGTTTCTGTTTGCTGTTAAGGTATTTATAAGTATGTCATGTTTTAAATTTGATTTTCCTTGTATGAGTATGTTGTTATTCAGATTTATCTTTTCATGTATAGGTATGTCATGTTTCATATTTATCTGTCCATATATAAGCATGTCATTTTAAAGATTTGTTTATCTTTCCATTTACATTGTGTGGTGTAGACATGTCATATTTCAGATTTATCGTTCTATTTACATTTGTTTAGATCTATCATTTTTCATATTTAACTTTCCATTGTTTAAACCTTTTTTTTCAAATATTTATAATTGTTTCCATTGTTTAAACCCTTTTTTAAAAATATTTATCTTTCCTATTTGCATTGTTTAGTTAAATTTTGTTTCATATTTACAATTCCATTTACAATGTTTAAACTCATATTTTAGATTCATCTTTCCATTTATATACTTCAGGCCAGCCTTTAGAATTGTATCTTTTTTTCCCATGTTTTCTTGTCATATTTCTATTTAATGATTATATAATGTTATCATCCAATGTTGCTAGTTCATCTTTACATACAAAACTTCTGAATGTGGTGTTTGTGCCTTCTGAAAACAAAAAATATCTTTTTTGTGGTCAAAATCTGACACAAGCAGCTGTTACATGAGTGCAGAAGTTATTTATTTTTGTGTCTCAGAACTGAGAAAGGTTGAGTTTCTATCATTATTTTGTGTGTGTCCTGAATAAATTACTTGAGATAATGATGATAAAAGATGACTATAGGCACATATATACCAGATCAGAATGTGCTAATAAGGACAGCTGAAATTTCAGATATGATGATAAAAAGATGATTGTAAATACACATATGGCAAGCAAGAATATGCTAACAGAGGCAGTTGAAATTTCAGATAATGGTGATAAAAGATGACTGCAGACAAAAAAGGCAAGCAAGAATATGCTAACATGGACAGCTGAAATTTCAGACAATGGTGATAATAGATGACTGCAAACACACATATGGCAAGCAGGAATATGCTAACAAGGGCAAGTGAAACTCATTGTGAAGGTTTTTATGTGTGTGAAATCTGGTAGTCTGGAGATTGTAGATTTCTTGAATTTCCATATAGTACCTAAGAAATGAGTCTACAGACAACAACTACCCAGTTAAAGTTGCATTGCCGGAACATTTGCAGGGGATGAATTAGGACAGGGGTTGGCAACCTGTAGCCTGCAGGTTACTGACCCCTGATGTAAATGAAACAAATATAATTTCATAGTTTCATTATTTTTATTATCACTACCATCATGTATTAGTTATAGAGAAAAAGAGTTGTCCACTAACCACTCACAGACATGGCATCCGGGTCCTGGCTCAGAGAAGCTTGCTAACCCCCAGAGTAGGATATTAACCAGCTCTGGCTAACCGGCCTAAACAACTGGTTTTAACATGAGGAACTGGCTTTGTGTGTTAGTGTGTGCAAACATCAGCCATTTGGAAAATGTACATGTTTGCATTTATATGTGTGTATAATTATTATTACGTATTCATTTGTGGCTTGTTTTCTTTACATATATCTTCTTGTGAGCAGTTTGAATTGCAGAAGAATGCAGAAAGTAGCACAACTTTTAATTATGCAAAAAATATGTGTCCAGAGATCTTTTTTTTTCTTTTTCATAATTTCTTATGTCAGGCGGTGTTGGTAATCACATTTGACAAAATGTTATTACCATTTAAAATGTTATTAACATCAATCATGCAGGAAACTCTCTAATGTAGAGAGCAGAAGAGCAGCAACACAACTCCTTCAGATCATCAGAGGAAATGCATCAGTCATACTTCAAAACTGCTCCTACATCAAACTGAACACTCCAGACATATTTCTTTAACAGAGCATAACTTAACATGTAACTTTTTCCAGCTTTTGATAACTTTCCTTCTTATGAAGACCTTTGAATGATCTCTCCCCATCCCCCCAGTACTAACATCCAGGTATTTTAAAATACCAACAGAAATATCATTTTCTGAAATTATTGCTTGTTTTCTATGGATGGACACATTTTGAAGGATCTGCAAGTCTTTAGAAGTGAATTCTTTTTCATCCTGTGTCTTGTGTCAGCCTAGACAAGCACAGACATTTTATAATAATTCAGTGGAGTAGGAAACATGTAGAAAAATGCTACAAAATAAAGAACACTGAAGTGTTAGGTCATGATGTTTAGAGGTTTAGGTTTGGTCTTATGGAAAATTTGATATCAGACAAGTGTACTGACCTCAGCTAGAGTGTGGACACAATACTGGCTATTATGCATGTATACTGAGCTAGCTGTGTGAGGATAAGACTAGATATCAGACAAGTGTACTGACCTCAGCTAGAGTGTGGACACAATACTGGGTATTATGCACGTATACTGAGCTAGCTATGTGAAGATAAGACTAGATATCAGACAAATATACTGAACTAGACGCATGAAGTAAAGACTGTATCAGATATACTGAACTAGACATGTGAAGTAATAACTAAACACTGAACTAGACAATAAGACTGTGCATCAGACAAGCATGCTGACCAGAGAAAAAGTGTGGTCATTTGGAATAAGAGATAAAAGCACTAAAGGCTGGATTTTTGTGTAAAAAAAAATATGTATTACTTTTTTGGATTTATTCATATGTTACTGACCATTCCTGTTGTATTATGCAAGCTTTCTTCTGTCTGTGCCTTGATATTTTTTTTAAATTTCCTATTTAGATGTGATTTCTAGTTTTATTTCACTCATAAATGTGATTTATAAACATTTGTATACTGTGCTTGTAGAAAGTAATGCATCAGGTCTCTGTGACTGTCTTTGAGTTAGTGTGTTATAACTTCAGCAAATTATAGCTCCTTCACCATCATCTTGAGGAGAACAAAGGGAAGTAATAACTTCCTTGCCCTCAGCCAAGCTGTGTTCTGTCCATCTTCCCATCTACATCTCTGTCAACCTCTCACTCTTATTTCCTGCCATCTTTCCTTCTGTGGTCTTCAGTATATTGTTATATCTTTTGATATGACTAAAAAATTTTATTTTCTTGATCCTTATTTCTTTGGAGCTGTTCTAAAATGTGTGCATTTGTTCTTTTTTATTCTCCATGATATATGGCCTAATTTTCTGTAGATCCACATTTCTGCTGCATTAATCCTCCTCTCTGACTTTTTGCTTAGAGTCCAGGTTTCACTCTATACAATAAAACAGAATGGATATAGCATTTTACAAATCTCATTTTGTTTTTTTTGTTTTTTTGTGGGCATATTCCTAGATAACAGCAATGCCTTCATGGTGTTGAATGGATGTTTTGCTATTCCTAATCTTATCTCCATCTCACATCTCCCATCCTCGGTTAGTATATGCCCTAGGTAGATGTAGCTTGTCACTTGTTTCAGTTTCTCTTTTTGCTTATCTCACATCTCCCATCCTCGGTTAGTATATGCCCTAGCTAGATGTAGCTTGTCACTTGTTTCAGTTTCTCTTTTTGGTTATATCCATCTGTGGCTGTTGGTAACTTCTGCTTCTTTTGGTAACTATAACTACTAAGTTGTAACTACTTCAGAAAATTGAAATGTTCTGCAACAAGGAATTAGATTTAGGGAGAGATATGTTTTGTTTCACAAATTTCTTTCTGTTCTAATAATAGATTATGTATGTGTCAAGTTTCATATGTTTCATTACTGTCAGTTTGTTACAGTGGCTTTTAAATGTGAAAATGGCTCATTCATATCAAAATATTTTTTGTCCTCACTTTTGACATATGTACAACTTTCATTCTGTACATATGTACAGTATCTAGAAATGCACAAATGAAATTTGAAATGGTCATTCCTGTTGTTTGCCCAATGAAGAGGGACATAGTAGGCAGCATATAAGATATTTGACTGGAGAGTAGCTAAGTGGGAGCTAATTTGTTCAACAGCCTGTTTTATTTATTGCCTTTATCAGATAACAAACAGATGAAGAACAAGATGCCATGAGTAAATAAAGACAATTTTTTACAGTTAATAAAATAAACCTTGGATGCAGGTTTGTATAATTGTGCCTTCATGCTGAATTCATGGAACACACTGTGTAAAGATAATGACTGTATAGCACATGAAGTGCTCTCAAGTTGGTGTACAACTTGAAAACATTGAAAGGAATGTGGGTATTACAATGCATTGCTTGTACTTTGCTTCTGTGTTTTTATATTTCAGATAACAATGAGAGCTGAAATGTCACTTTGTATCAGATAGCAGAGCTCTCCCAATCAACTTTTTCTTTCTTTCCACAGCCTTCTTGCAGTATTTGATGTGTTCTAGTTTATCTCATACAAAAAAGCCATCATATCTTCTATGTTAATATTTTGATATTACTTATTGCATCAAAAAGTGATAACAAAAAAGTATTTCAAGTCTCCATATGTAATAATTGACTTTTTGAAGAAGGAAAAAAAAAACATTACCTTAATCACAATATATGCTCTGTATGGTATGAATACGTTGTTAGCACATTTGGATATATCACTACTACAGAAGATCAACAAACATTAATACTGTGCTTCTACTGGCATTCATATCTAAGCTGAATACAAGAATCTTTTGTGTAATGAATGTTTTGTATCTTGCTAATATATTCTAGCCTTCAGATATAAGTTTCTCTTGTCAGATGTATACTGTCCATCTCCTCATATATGACCTGACTCCCTTCTAGTTGTGATCTCTACTGTTACTTTATGACTGTACTACATGGACCAAATGCAGCTGATATGTCACCGTCTTGTGGATACATAATGTGCTAGGACATCATCAATAATAGTTAGAAATGATTGTCACATGAAACAGTAATTTTTTCCTGGCATGCACACCCCCTCCTTCTGGTTAGTCCGCCACTGGTTGTAATTGTGAATGATTACCCTGTTTTAATCTTCCTGTTATAGACATCATATGTCACAGAGATGACCATTCATGAGATCAGCGTATGTGTTGATGCTTTCACTTTCCTACACTTATTCCATTTTCCGCTCAGACAACAGAATAAAACGCTGAGGTATGCAGCCCCTTTGAGGGTATGGGAGGGATGTCTGAAAAATTGTTAGATTACAGTTTTCATTCAGTTGTTTTGCTCCTGGCTATACATATGTGAAGTAGGCCCAAGCTAGTTATGTTTAGTGAAGTCATACTGGTACCTAATAGGACTGGTGGTGATGATGATTCCCAGTCTGATGAAGGAGATATGGAGGGATACTGAGCAACTCAGTGAGGATTTGTAATTATGGAAAGGTTTAAAAAAAAACCTGGCTTAGAGAATGCTGTCTTGAATTTAAACTGTATACTAGAATGTTCACAAAGCAGTGTGTAATCTTTGCCATTGTCCTGTGTCACATACCTGATATTCGAATGCTACTCTCCTTTTAACTGACCAGCAACACAGCAGTCAATCGTTTGCATGTCCCTTGCGGAACATCGTCTCCCTAACGGCTCTCATGTAGGCCTCTCGGTTGTGAACAAGATGCCCCTGCTGCTGATACATCCATTTCCAGATCATCAACGATGTCTTGTAGTCACCTTTGCCTTCGTCTTCCTCTCTTTATTTTTCCAATTATGTACCCTTCCAAGATGGTCTTCTCTAAATTATCATGACGTTTAATATGTGCAAAATATTAAGTTTTCTCTGTTTAATCTTCATTACTAGCCACCCTTCTTCAGTATTAAGTTCTTGTAGTATGGGTATATTTGTTCTTTTCCGTGTCCATGATGTTTGAAGGCATTTATGTGTTTCTCGGCTGTTTTGTTAAGTGTCCAGGTCTCACAGGCATATGTTGCGATGGGAAAGATGCATGCCCTTAACAATCTTATTTTTATAATTGTCTCTTCCTCTCCACAGTTTCTTTAGTTGTTTTATTTAACAAAGCAGGTACTGTAGAAAATATCAGTAGGATTTCTGTAATGTGACATTATCTACAATGTGTCCATAAAACTGGGCATTCTAGCAAAGCAAATTTTTAAAAAAAAGGGTTTGTGTAAATGATTACAGTACCTCTTTGAAAAGTGCTACATCACAGGTAAAACTGGGCATTCTAGCAAAGCAAATTAAATTTTTAAAAAGGATTTGTATAAATGATTACAGTACCTCTTTGAAAAGTGCTACGCCACATGTAAAACTGGGCATTCTAACAAAACAAATTTTTAAAAAAAAAGGATTTGTATAAATGATTGCAGTACCTCTTTGAAAAGTGCTGCGTCACAGGTAAAACTGGACTATTCCATACCTTCACTTCAGAAGCAGGCCACAGTGGATATGAGAAAGTAAGGCTCTGTGAAAGCTGGTTTAAATAATGTTCTCTATAAAAAAAAAACTTACAACTCTATATAGAAATATCAGCTGTAAGCAGAGGTAATTAAGGAAACCACCTCTGCATTTCTCTGACCGTGTAGTAATATTTTAGTGTCACATTAATTAGACAGATACAAATTTTTTTTCATCACATTAAAGGGAATGGTTGCACATATCTATTAACAACTGTAATGGAATATTTTTTTATTGTGTTTTCTTTTTAAAGAAAAAAAAAATATTGGATGAAAGCGGACATTTCAGATTTTTAAAAAACTTTTATTCCCGTGCCTAGAACGCCAGAAACTGTAAAATGTTCTGTGGTACATGATTCGCTCGTGTTTGTTTGTTTCTTTTTAAATTTGAAACATTGTTCTTCTTGTAGATAAATTAAAATAAAGATTTGGAAAAATAATAGCAGCAGTTTAATTGGTTGTAGTTTTGTCTGTGTGATTAGTGCAGTTGTGGTTGAAGTTAGAGGCAATGTTAAGACAGCTTGCTCTGTTCTGTACAGTGTACATTCTTGCTGTAGGCTTGTCAGTATTATTTGTTGTGTACGAAATCTTTGGAAATAATGTGTACTTTATGGCTTATGCTTCATTTATCTTTCCAAGGACACTGTCTTTTTTGTCTATTTCTCTGATTTTGTCTTTGTCTGTCTCTGCCTTTATCTACCTTCTTGTCTTTATCTTTATTCATCTTCTTGTCTCTGTCTGCCTGGCTCTGATTTTGTCCACCTCCTTGTCTTTATCTGTCTTTGTATATCTCTTTGTCTGCCTGCCTTTGTGTACCTCTTCTTTGTTTTTGTCAGTCTCCTTGTCTTTCTCTGGCTTTATCCACCTCCTTGTTTTGTCTTTTTCACCTCCTTGTCTCTCTATCTGTTTTTTCTACCTCTTTGTCTCTCTATCTGTCTTTTCTACTTCCTTGTCTCTCCATCTGTCTTTTCTACTCCTTGTCTTTGCCTTTGTCCTCCTTGTTTCTGTCTACCTTTATCCACCTCCTTGTCTCTTGTCTTTTCCACCTTCTTGTTCTTGCCTTTGTCCATCTTCTTATCTTTGTCTACTCTTGTCCACTTCCCCGTCTCTGTCTACTTCTTCCTTTGTCCACCTCCTTATCTTTGTCTACTTTTGTCCATCTTCTTGTCTCTGTCTACTTCTGCCTTTATCCACCTCCTTATCATTGTTTACCTCATGGTGCATCTTAACCATTCTACAATGAAGGACTGGTATTAGATATGACAAATGAAATTATTTAATTCCTTTTATTAACAAGTTCTACTGCTATAAAATGATTATACTGGACAGTCCACTACTACTGTAAAATGATTATGCTGGACAGTCCACTACTACTGTAAAATGATTATACTGGACAGTCTACTACTACTATAAAATGATAATACTGGACAGTCCACTACTACTATAAAATGATTATACTGGACAGTCTACTACTACTATAAAATTATTATACTGGACAGTCTACTACTACTATAAAATGATAATACTGGACAGTCCACTACTACTATAAAATGATTATACTGGACAGTCTACTACTACTATAAAATGATAATACTGGACAGTCCACTACTACTATAAAATGATTATACTGGACAGTCCACTACTACTATAAAATTATTATACTGGACAGTCCACTACTATTATAAAATTATTATACTGGACAGTCTACTACTACTATAAAATGATTATACTGGACAGTCCACTACTACTATAAAATTATTATACTGGACAGTCCACTACTACTATAAAATTATTATACTGGACAGTCTACTACTACTATAAAATGATTATACTGGACAGTCCACTACTACTATAAAATGATTATACTGGACAGTCCACTACTACTATAAAATGATTATACTGAACAGTCCACTACTATTATAAAATGATTATACTGGACAGTCCACTACTACTATAAAATTATTATACTGGACAGTCCACTACTAAATTATTATACTGGACAGTCCATTACTATAAAATTATTATACTGGACAGTCCACTACTACTATAAAATGATTATACTGGACAGTCCACTACTAAATTATTATACTGGACAGTCCACTAAAGTAAAGTAAAGATATTCCCATAGCATTTCAAATGCCGTAGGGGGTGAAGCGTTAGAGACCTCATTATGCTGGGTCATCAGCGTATGAGGTAGGGTGACCAGTTCCTTTCCTCGCTGCCTTTACTTCCCAGATTTTCTCTGGTACCCATTTTACGAGGCTGGGTCGACCTCAGGGCCGTATTGGTCGGAAAACAAAAATCCCGCTCAGCTGGGGATTCGAACCCTCGACCATTTGGTTGCTAGACGAGTGCTCTAACCACTACGCTAGTCCACTACTACTATAAAATTATTATACTGGACAGCCCACTACTACTATAAAATGATTATAAATGATAGTCCACTACTACTATAAAATGATTATAATGGATAGTCCACTACTACTATAAAATGATTATAATGGATAGTCCACTACTACTATAAAATGATTATAATAGATAGTCCACTACTACTATAAAATGATTATGCTGGACAGTCCAGTACTACTATAAAATTATTATACAGGACAGTCTACTACTACTATAAAATGATTATACTGGACAGTCCACTACTACTAAATTATTATACTGGACAGTCCACTACTACTATAAAATTATTATACTGGACAGTCTACTACTACTATAAAATGATTATACTGGACAGTCCACTACTACTATAAAATGATTATACTGGACAGTCCACTACTACTATAAAATGATTATACTGAACAGTCCACTACTATTATAAAATGATTATACTGGACAGTCCACTACTACTATAAAATTATTATACTGGACAGTCCACTACTAAATTATTATACTGGACAGTCCATTACTATAAAATTATTATACTGGACAGTCCACTACTACTATAAAATGATTATACTGGACAGTCCACTACTAAATTATTATACTGGACAGTCCACTAAAGTAAAGTAAAGATATTCCCATAGCATTTCAAATGCCGTAGGGGGTGAAGCGTTAGAGACCTCATTATGCTGGGTCATCAGCGTATGAGGTAGGGTGACCAGTTCCTTTCCTCGCTGCCTTTACTTCCCAGATTTTCTCTGGTACCCATTTTACGAGGCTGGGTCGACCTCAGGGCCGTATTGGTCGGAAAACAAAAATCCCGCTCAGCTGGGGATTCGAACCCTCGACCATTTGGTTGCTAGACGAGTGCTCTAACCACTACGCTAGTCCACTACTACTATAAAATTATTATACTGGACAGCCCACTACTACTATAAAATGATTATAAATGATAGTCCACTACTACTATAAAATGATTATAATGGATAGTCCACTACTACTATAAAATGATTATAATGGATAGTCCACTACTACTATAAAATGATTATAATAGATAGTCCACTACTACTATAAAATGATTATGCTGGACAGTCCAGTACTACTATAAAATTATTATACAGGACAGTCTACTACTATAAAATGATTATACTGGACAGTCCAGTATTTTAAGAATTTGTCTCCAGGAAGTGTACTGCTTGAGTCAGGGCTCCTAAATGTCATGTATTCTCATCTTTGATCACTGTATTTTCAGAAATACCCAGGATTTTTTTTTAAAATTATCTCGTTGGAAATGTTATTTTGAAGAAAATATAGGCCTGATTGACACATTTGTAAGTAAAGTTCTAAATCTGATCTATTGACTATTTTAATTCAGGCAATAACTGAGGAGTGTAGAAATTGATTACATTTAAGTTAAAACTTCATAGTTTAAATTTAACCAATTTCTACCCTCCTCAGTTTTTGCCTGAATGTCCTCTATCTGAACTTAGAAAAGATGGTCAGGGTTACTATTATAGAGGAACATTTCAATTCCTGTCATGTTTATTTGGCTGTGTTAGAACAACAGGCGGGTATGAGAGCATATAGTGAAGACAGGGTGTGTAATAAATGAGATAAAAACCTCCATTTGTCACTTATCTTCTGTGAAAATTGCTGTTGCATAGAAAATAAATCAGGCGTACTTTACCTTTGTCCGACGCTCTGTTTATTTATCTCTCCTTATCTGTCTGTCTGTCTATCCATCTATATATCATCTATCTATCTATCGTTCAAGTGCCATGCCTCACAACTCTCCACAACTCTTTTGTGTTGCCTCTGTGAGTTGTTCTGATGTCATCTTGTCAGACAATCACTCAGTCACTTTGCATGTCCCTTGCCGAACTTTGCCTCCCTAACAGCTCTCCTGTAGGTCTCTCGGTTGTAAGCAAGGTGCCCTGCTGCTGATGCATCCATTTCCAGTCATCAACGATGTCTTGCAGCCATCTTTGCCTTGGTCTTCCTCTCTTTCTTTTTTCCATTATGTACCATTCCAAGACAGTCTTCTCTAAATCATCATGACGTTTAATGTGTCCAAAATATTTAAGTTTTCTCTGTTTAATCCTCTTTACTAGACAACCTTCTTCAACATTAAGTTCTTGTATGGATATATTTGTTCTTTTTTGTGCCCATGATATCTGAAGGACTCTTCTGTAGCATTTTCATTCAAAGGCATTTATGTGTTTCTCAGCTGTTTTGTTAAGTGTCCAGGTCTCACAGGTATATGTTGCGATGGGAAAAATGCATGCCCTTAAAAATCTTATTTTTGTAGTTCTTTCTGTTCCTCTCCACAGCTTCTTTAGTTGTTTTACTTTCTGAAGAGCGATAGATTTCCTCCTTTTAATTTCCCTCATTGTATCTCCATTTTGATGGAAGTAAAGTCGCGAGGCTCAAGCTATCAAGTGGACCACAACAGGCAGAAGAAAAAGAGGCAGACCACGGGAAACTCTAAAGAGGACATTGTTAAGAGAGGCCAAATTAATAGGCATAAAATCCCATGAATAGGTTGAAAAGATCGCCGAAAACAGGGAAAATTGGCGAACCACCTTGCAAGCCCTATCTGACCTTTAACGGCACAGGAAAGATATTTTTACATTATTAGTCAGTAATGATCCAAGATATTCAAAATCTCCACCTCTTTCAATTTTTCCTCATTGATACATATTTCAGCTGCCTTATTTGTTTTGTCAGTTGTCATCAGTTTAGTTTTATGTCAGTGGTTTACTTTTGTTCGCATTAAGATAGAGGTTTTCTCTTCATTATTCTTACGAACTGACATTAGTTTTGCCAGACAGTATAGGCCTGATTGACACATTTGTAAGTAAAGTTCTAAATCTGATCTATTGACTATTTTAATTCAGGCAATAACTGAGGAGTGTAGAAATTGATTACATTTAAGTTAAAACTTCATAGTTTAAATTTAACCAATTTCTACCCTCCTCAGTTTTTGCCTGAATGTCCTCTATCTGAACTTAGAAAAGATGGTCAGGGTTACTATTATAGAGGAACATTTCAATTCCTGTCATGTTTATTTGGCTGTGTTAGAACAACAGGCGGGTATGAGAGCATATAGTGAAGACAGGGTGTGTAATAAATGAGATAAAAACCTCCATTTGTCACTTATCTTCTGTGAAAATTGCTGTTGCATAGAAAATAAATCAGGCGTACTTTACCTTTGTCCGACGCTCTGTTTATTTATCTCTCCTTATCTGTCTGTCTGTCTATCCATCTATATATCATCTATCTATCTATCGTTCAAGTGCCATGCCTCACAACTCTCCACAACTCTTTTGTGTTGCCTCTGTGAGTTGTTCTGATGTCATCTTGTCAGACAATCACTCAGTCACTTTGCATGTCCCTTGCCGAACTTTGCCTCCCTAACAGCTCTCCTGTAGGTCTCTCGGTTGTAAGCAAGGTGCCCTGCTGCTGATGCATCCATTTCCAGTCATCAACGATGTCTTGCAGCCATCTTTGCCTTGGTCTTCCTCTCTTTCTTTTTTCCATTATGTACCATTCCAAGACAGTCTTCTCTAAATCATCATGACGTTTAATGTGTCCAAAATATTTAAGTTTTCTCTGTTTAATCCTCTTTACTAGACAACCTTCTTCAACATTAAGTTCTTGTATGGATATATTTGTTCTTTTTTGTGCCCATGATATCTGAAGGACTCTTCTGTAGCATTTTCATTCAAAGGCATTTATGTGTTTCTCAGCTGTTTTGTTAAGTGTCCAGGTCTCACAGGTATATGTTGCGATGGGAAAAATGCATGCCCTTAAAAATCTTATTTTTGTAGTTCTTTCTGTTCCTCTCCACAGCTTCTTTAGTTGTTTTACTTTCTGAAGAGCGATAGATTTCCTCCTTTTAATTTCCCTCATTGTATCTCCATTTTGATGGAAGTAAAGTCGCGAGGCTCAAGCTATCAAGTGGACCACAACAGGCAGAAGAAAAAGAGGCAGACCACGGGAAACTCTAAAGAGGACATTGTTAAGAGAGGCCAAATTAATAGGCATAAAATCCCATGAATAGGTTGAAAAGATCGCCGAAAACAGGGAAAATTGGCGAACCACCTTGCAAGCCCTATCTGACCTTTAACGGCACAGGAAAGATATTTTTACATTATTAGTCAGTAATGATCCAAGATATTCAAAATCTCCACCTCTTTCAATTTTTCCTCATTGATACATATTTCAGCTGCCTTATTTGTTTTGTCAGTTGTCATCAGTTTAGTTTTATGTCAGTGGTTTACTTTTGTTCGCATTAAGATAGAGGTTTTCTCTTCATTATTCTTACGAACTGACATTAGTTTTGCCAGACAGTATAGAATAGTGACATTAGTTTTGCCAGACAGTATAGAATAGTGACATTAGTTTTGCCAGACAGTATAGAATAGTGACATTAGTTTTGCCACAGTATAGAATAGTGACATTAGTTTTGCCACAGTATAGAATAGTGACATTATTTTTGCCAGATGTTATAGAATAGTGACATTAGTTTTGCCAGACAGTATAGAATAGTGACATTAGTTTTGCCAGACAGTATAGAATAGTGACATTAGTTTTGCCACAGTATAGAATAGTGACATTATTTTTGCCAGATGTTATAGAATAGTGACATTAGTTTTGCCAGACAGTATGGAATAGAAACAACTCACGCTAAGCATTGTAGGAAATTGAAGAGGTAGCCACAAGTGAAAAAGGTGGAGAATGGAAATGACAGAAACCATAAATATCCCCTTATATGAGACACATTTTCTGACCCTATCAGGACATCTATTTGCCGTCTTATACTGAAATGTGCACATGAGAAAGGGGGAAACAAGTCAAAATAAGTTATATCCCTTGTTTTATTGGAATTCTTCTGTGCGTTTATATCAGCAAAAGACCCAGTGAGCTCAGAAACTGATGACGTCACACATAGTTACCGACAAGCCATCGCTGCAGAAGAGAAGCTACGACCCGACCATGGTAAGTTTGTGTGAAATATTCCCCAGAAATGTCACGTTTTATGTGCCACAGTTGTATCTCAGATACAAAGGATGATCATCTCACTGCATTAGCATGACTCAAGTTAATTTCATTAATTTGCATGTCCCTTGTGGAACTTTGCCTCCCAAACAGCACTCCTATAGGCCTCTCGGTTGTGAGCAAGATGGCCTGCTGCTGCTGCATCCATTTGCAGATCGTCAACGATTTCTTGCAGCCATCTTCGTTTTGGTCTTCCTCTTTTTCTTTTTCCCATTATGTATCCTTCCAATATGGTCTTCTCTAAATTATCATGACGTTTAATGTGTCCAAAATATTTCAGTTTTCTCTCTTTAATCCTCTTTATTAGCCAGCCTTCCTCAATATTAAGCTCTTGTAGTGTAGATATATTTGTTCTTTTTTGTGTCCACGATATTTGGAGAACTCTTCTGTAGCATTTACATTCAAAAGCATTTATGTGTTTCTCAGCTGTTTTGTTAAGTGTCCAGGTCTCACAGGCATATGTTGCGATGGGAAAGATGCATGCCCTTAAAAATATTATTTTTGTAGTTCTGTCTGTTCCTCTCCACAGATTCTTTATTTGTTTTACTTTCTGAAGAGCAGTAGATGTCCTCCTTTTAATTTCCCTCATTGTATCTCCATTATTAGTTAGCAGTGATCCAAGATATTCAAAACTCTCCACTTCTTCCAATTTTTCCTCATTGATATATATTTCAGCTGCCTTGTTTGTTTTGTCAGTTGTCATCAGTTTAGTTTTCTTCACATTAAGATAGAGGTTCTGCTCTTCGCTGTTCTTACGGACTGACATAATTAGTTTTTCCATTCCTTTTTGTGTTGTGGACAGCAATATTGTGTCATCAGCATATCTAATCTCTGGTATTTCATAACCTCCAATTGTTATGGCATCGTAATATTCTTTGTTTACATCTTCTCTAACATTCCTCATTATATTTTCAGTATACAAGTTAAATAAGTAGGGTGACAATATGCACCCCTGACGGACCCCTTGTATTATGTCAAACCAAGTTGTTGTTTCACCATTTATTCTTACTGCTGCTTGTTGGTCTAGATACAGCAGTGATGTTAATTGTATCAAATGTGTTGGAAATCCAATTTTTTCTATTATTTCCCAAAGTTTCTGGTGTTGTACATAATCAAATGCCTTTGAGTAGTCTATAAAGGATAAATATAGATTCACATTAAACTCTCTGCATTTCTCTATTATTAATCTTAGATTGAATATATGATCTCTTGATCCTCTTCCTTGCCTGAAACCAGCTTGGACCATATTGACTTCTTCTATTTTCTTACGAAGTCTACCCATTATGATTTTTAACAGAATTTTACTGGCATGACTAATCAGGGCAACAGTTCTGTAGTTTGTGCATAATTTCAGGTTACCCTTTTTTGGCAGTGGTATGAATATAGTTCTTTTCCATTCTTTTGGCCAAATACCTGAATGCCATATCTTTTTGCACAGTGCATGATAGACTGTTGCACACTCCTTTCCTCCTGCTTTAATAAATTCAGCTGTTATCTCATCACATCCTGGTGATTTACCATTTTTCAGATTCTTTATTGCCCATAAAACTTCTTCTATTGTCGGTTCAGGTTCTTTCTCTTCCAATAATAATTCACACTGTTGATTTCTGTTTCCACAGTCGGTTATTTCATACATTCCTTTGCAATATTCCTTCCATCTTTCTAGAATTTCCTCTGTCTCTGTCAAGGTATTCCCCATCTCATCACAAATTACATTTATCTTAGGTGTGACATTTCTCGTCAATGTCTTCATTTCTTTAAACATTTCACTATCTCTTCCACACTTCTGATGTTCTTCTATTCTTTCACAACAATCTTGTATGTATTGTTTTTTGTCTTTTCTTATGTTTCTTCGTACTTCTTTTGTTAAAGTTTTATATTTCTCTTTTTGTTGTTGTTTGTCACTTTCCATTGCGTCTTCATTTCTCTACGTTGTTTTATCAGTTCTAGTGTACCTGCTGTAATCCATCCATTTTTGTGTGTTTTCTTTACTGGAACCATGTCTTTAGCTGTTGTTATTAAGATATCTTTGGCCTCAAGTTAATTTAGATAATCTTATTCTATATGCTCCCCCGATGGACGCCTCAATGTTAGTCGTTTCGTAAGGGTCCTTTGAGATTCTCCATGCTCATACGATTACAACTTGATTTTATCTTTTGAGAAGTTTTCTAGCAGCTGTCAGATCTTCTTTTAAACTTCTTTGTTGTTTGTCGGTAGGTTTCAATATTCCCCTTCTCGTATTTACTGAAGTGTGCAATTCACTGATAACAGATTCGGTAACTGCTTATTTCTGTGGTTTGTTTTAGCGTGACCATCTTTTCTAAGTTCAAATACATAAAGCCAGTGGGGTGGGGTGAGAGGTTGAGTTAAAAAATGTTTTAAAATCACAGTTTTAGTTTTAGTCTTAAATTGTAATCAGTAGACAAGGCAAATATATCTATATTGCAATGACTTAATATTGAAAAAGGCTGGCTAGTAAAGAAGATTAAACAGAGAAAACTTAACTATTTTGGGCACATTAAATGTCATGATAATTTAGAGAAGACAGTCGTGGAAGGGTACATAATGGGGAAAATAAAGAGAGGAAGACCAAGGTGAAGATGGCTGCAAGACATCGTTGATAATCTGCTAATGGATGCATCAGCAGCAGAGCGTCTTGCTTACAACAGAGAGACCTACAGGAGTGTTGTTAGGGAGGCAAAGTTTCACAAAGGACATGCAAATGATGGACTGAGACAAGGTTTATAACTTTACTTCCTTGTGTGCCAAAAGTATCCAGACAGTTTTCTTCAAAACAGTAACATTTCTGCTAAGGTAATTTTTTTATTTTTAAATTCTGAGTATTTCTGAGCATACAGTGATCTGAGATGAGACATACAATATGGGACACATGTCTAAAAATGGATGACACTTAGGCATCCTGGCTGAAGTAATATGATTCCCAGAATGAATCCTCAAAATACAGGACTGTCCAGTATAATAAAGGATAGTTGATCATTTTATTTGTTTGCCTGTTGATCTCATTTTTATGCTGACTTTTTAGTTATTTACCAGTGACCCTGTGTGAAAATATTGAAACATGCACATCAAATGGGATAGGGAGTGGGTTATATTAGGGCTCTTTACTTACTAATGACAAGGAAACAAGTTTCTCAACAAGCCTCTGTCACTATGGGGAACTTCTACTGACTCCTCCAAAACTGATTCCAACTTCACACTCCAGGTCTTGTCCCCATCTAGGTCACTGGCATTAACAACCTACACCTGCTTTGTAATAATGATAAAATCTTATGGCCTTGAGATCTCCAGCATGAACGAGCAGTAACTCTTGCCACAGTGTTGCACATTGAACAGGTCACAGCACACATTGCTACAGTTCTGTAAGACAAAAACCTTGGTGACACAAAACAGGTCTAATCCATCTCAGGAAGAAAAAAAATAAAAAGCTGGATTCAGATTAAATCTTTCACTCCCGACTGACACTGGCAGAGGTGGTAGATCTTGCACACAAATCAAGTCAATCAGTCAGTTATTTGCATATCCCTTGTGGAACTTTGCCTCCCCAACAGCTCTCCTGTAGGCCTCTCGGTTGTATGCAAGATGCTCTGGTGCTGATGCATCCGTTCGCAGATCATCAACGATGTCTTGCAGCCATCTTCGCCTTGGTCTTCCTCTCTTTCTTTTTCCCATTATGTACCCTTCCAAGACGGTCTTTTCTAAATTAGCATGACATTTAATGTGTCCAAAATATTTAAGTTTTCTCTCTTTAATATCAGTACAATTCTTAAGCATAGTCTTAAGTAAAATTAAAAATAGCACGTTTCTAATCCAACCCATGTTTTTAAATTACAGAGTAACTTCCAAATTCTGCCTTCTAAAATTTCTCAACAAAGTTTATTTTGTTACACTTATCTTGGAAAAGAAGGTCAATGTATGACTGGAGCAATCAGTAGCAATGCTCTTCAGTGAATGTTAGAACAAGGCAGAGTGCTAATGGAAGTATCCCTAGTGCAGCAAAACCAGCCTCTGATTACAGTACAGATCTACCTCAGAAGACATTGGTCTTTGTTAGAAATGTATGTGATGGTTAGGCTGATATTTTTTTACCATTTTACTCTTGTATGTTTCATGACTTCTTCCTCTTCTTCAGCCTCTCTGGAACTGCTAGCTGATGTTCTTTGCAGCCGATGCTGTGAAGATATTGAGGCATAGCATCCAGCATCATGTTGGGGCAGGTTGAAGTGACTACTTTTTTTTTTTCAACCCCAAGTGGATCTAAGAAGCAGAGGGGTTTGGATGTGCAGTACTTCTTTAGCAGACCCCATCAGAATGGGAACTATGGCAATCCCTGTCCCATTAGCCAGGTTTAAGCCTGTTATTAGGGGTACCAACAAGGAGGTGGGACAGGGTCTTGACTAGGGCTGTGAAGTCTCAGTGAGATAAAATAGGGTCTTGACTAAGGTTGTAAAGTCTCAGTGAGATAAAATAGGGTCTTGATTAGGGCTGTGAAGTCTCAGTGATATGAAATAGGGTCTTGACTAGAGCTGTGGAGTCTGTGCACCAAAACTTAATCTGACTTTTTTTCTTTTAGTGTCTATCTTCAGCATCTTCATAAGTTCTAATTTCTACCCAACATGGCTCCACACTCTTCGAGTCCTCTTTCTCCACTGCCTGACTCTCACTCCTTCAAAACTGGTGAACTTCTACTGACTCCTCCAAAACTGATTCCAACTTCACACTCCAGGTCTTGTCCCCATCTAGGTCACTGGCATTAACAACCTACACCTGCTTTGTAATAATGATAAAATCTTATGGCCTTGAGATCTCCAGCATGAACGAGCAGTAACTCTTGCCACAGTGTTGCACATTGAACAGGTCACAGCACACATTGCTACAGTTCTGTAAGACAAAAACCTTGGTGACACAAAACAGGTCTAATCCATCTCAGGAAGAAAAAAAATAAAAAGCTGGATTCAGATTAAATCTTTCACTCCCGACTGACACTGGCAGAGGTGGTAGATCTTGCACACAAATCAAGTCAATCAGTCAGTTATTTGCATATCCCTTGTGGAACTTTGCCTCCCCAACAGCTCTCCTGTAGGCCTCTCGGTTGTATGCAAGATGCTCTGGTGCTGATGCATCCGTTCGCAGATCATCAACGATGTCTTGCAGCCATCTTCGCCTTGGTCTTCCTCTCTTTCTTTTTCCCATTATGTACCCTTCCAAGACGGTCTTTTCTAAATTAGCATGACATTTAATGTGTCCAAAATATTTAAGTTTTCTCTCTTTAATATCAGTACAATTCTTAAGCATAGTCTTAAGTAAAATTAAAAATAGCACGTTTCTAATCCAACCCATGTTTTTAAATTACAGAGTAACTTCCAAATTCTGCCTTCTAAAATTTCTCAACAAAGTTTATTTTGTTACACTTATCTTGGAAAAGAAGGTCAATGTATGACTGGAGCAATCAGTAGCAATGCTCTTCAGTGAATGTTAGAACAAGGCAGAGTGCTAATGGAAGTATCCCTAGTGCAGCAAAACCAGCCTCTGATTACAGTACAGATCTACCTCAGAAGACATTGGTCTTTGTTAGAAATGTATGTGATGGTTAGGCTGATATTTTTTTACCATTTTACTCTTGTATGTTTCATGACTTCTTCCTCTTCTTCAGCCTCTCTGGAACTGCTAGCTGATGTTCTTTGCAGCCGATGCTGTGAAGATATTGAGGCATAGCATCCAGCATCATGTTGGGGCAGGTTGAAGTGACTACTTTTTTTTTTTCAACCCCAAGTGGATCTAAGAAGCAGAGGGGTTTGGATGTGCAGTACTTCTTTAGCAGACCCCATCAGAATGGGAACTATGGCAATCCCTGTCCCATTAGCCAGGTTTAAGCCTGTTATTAGGGGTACCAACAAGGAGGTGGGACAGGGTCTTGACTGTGGTTCATCACCTCTGAAGATAGCATGTCAGCTTTGGGTCACAGAATGCCAGAAGCAGAGGTGACTGTTGTAGTCTAATGGCATGGTTAGGACTAGTGAAGCACTGCTAGACTGGAACCGTTCCCACCTCTCTGTTAATGTCCATAGTGATGGGGTTGTTCCTAGATAACAGAGTAGGTGCCAATTTTTACAAGTTTGTTTGACTGGAATGCAGCATAGTTGGTCTACAACCCATTCCCTTCACTTTGAGAGGTTATGATCCACTCCCTTCATTTTGAGAGGTTATGATCCACTCCCTTCACTTTGAGAGGTTATGATCCATTCCCTTCACTTGAGAGGTTATGATCCACTCCCTTCATTTTGAGAGGTTATGATCCACTCCCTTCACTTTGAGAGGTTATGATCCACTCCCTTCACTTGAGAGGTTATGATCCACTCCCTTCACTTGAGAGGTTATGATCCACTCCCTTCACTTTGAGAGGTTATGATCCACTCCCTTCACTTGAGAGTTATGATCCACTCCCTTCACTTTGAGAGGTTATGATCCACTCCCTTCACTTTGAGAGGTTATGATCCACTCCCTTCACTTTGAGAGGTTATGATCCACTCCTTTCACTTGAGAGGTTATGATCCACTCCCTTCACTTTGAGAGGTTATGATCCACTGCCTTCACTTGAGAGGTTATGATCCACTCCCTTCACTTGAGAGGTTATGATCCACTCCCTTCACTTTGAGAGGTTATGATCCACTCCCTTCACTTGAGAGTTATGATCCACTCCCTTCACTTTGAGAGGTTATGATCCACTCCCCTCACTTTGAGAGGTTATGATCCACTCCCTTCACTTTGAGAGGTTATGATCCACTCCCTTCACTTGAGAGGTTATGATCCACTCCCTTCACTTTGAGAGGTTATGATCCACTCCCTTCACTTAAGAGTTATGATCCACTCCCTTCACTTTTAGAGGTTATGATCCACTCCCTTCACTTGAGAGGTTATGATCCACTCCCTTCACTTGAGAGGTTATGATCCACTCCCTTCACTTGAGAGGTTATGATCCACTCCCTTCACTTGAGAGGTTATGATCCACTCCCTTCACTTGAGAGGTTATGATCCACTCCCTTCACTTGAAAGGTTATGATCCACTCCCTTCACTTGAGAGGTTATGATCCACTCCCTTCACTTGAGAGGTTATGATCCACTCCCTTCACTTGAGAGGTTATGATCCACTCCCTTCACTTTGAGAGGTTATGATCCACTCTTGTATAAAACTGATTGATATGCTGATCCACTCCCTTCACTTGAGAGGTTATGATCCACTCCCTTCACTATGAGAAGTTGTCAAGACCTATTCCTTTCGGTCAAATATCTGTCACATTGCCTGCTGCAGCATTCATACACTGATACAATTTTCATTGAAATATCTACAGTAAAAATTTACCAAATCACAAGAAAGTTACTGTGAGATGTTGCAGCTATTTTCTCATTTATTTATAAGAGATGTTGCTACTATTTTCTCATTTATTTATAAGAGATGTTGCTGCTGTTTTCTCATTTATTTATAAGAGATGTTGCAACTATTTTCTTATTTATTTATAAGAGATGTTGCAACTATTTTCTCATTTATTTATAAGAGATGTTGCTGCTATTTTCTCATTTATTTATAAGAGATGTTGCTGCTGTTTTCTCATTTATTTATAAGAGATGTTGCAATTATTTTCTTATTTATTTAAAAGAGATGTTGCAGCTATTTTCTCATTTATTTATAAGAGATGTTGCAACTATTTTCTTATTTATTTAAAAGAGATGTTGCAGGTATTTTCTTATTTATTTATAAGAGATGTTGCTGCTGTTTTCTCATTTATTTATAAGAGATGTTGCAACTATTTTCTTATTTATTTAAAAGAGATGTTGCAGGTATTTTCTCATTTATTTATAAGAGATGTTGCTGCTGTTTTCTCATTTATTTATAAGAGATGTTGCAACTATTTTCTTATTTATTTAAAAGAGATGTTGCAGGTATTTTCTCATTTATTTAAAAGAGATGTTGCAGCTATTTTCTCATTTATTTATAAGAGATGTTGCAACTATTTTCTTATTTATTTAAAAGAGATGTTGCAGGTATTTTCTTATTTATTTATAAGAGATGTTGCTGCTGTTTTCTCATTTATTTATAAGAGATGTTGCAACTATTTTCTTATTTATTTAAAAGAGATGTTGCAGGTATTTTCTCATTTATTTATAAGAGATGTTGCTGCTGTTTTCTCATTTATTTATAAGAGATGTTGCAACTATTTTCTTATTTATTTAAAAGAGATGTTGCAGCTTTTTTTCTTATTTATTTATAAGAGATGTTGCAGCTATTTTCTCATTTATTTATTTAGGGATTACTTTCTCTACTTCGGAAATTAAGGTCAAACCCTGACCTTGAACTTAGAATTCTCCTACTTGGGCTCGACAATGCTGGAAAGACGACACTGCTGAAGGTTCTGGCATCCGAGGACATAAACCACATTACTCCCACTCAGGTAAAAGCATTCTTGCGTGTTTAGATGAATGAAGTTCCGTTGTATGTCCCACATAACAAGCTGAATATAGACACAGTTGATGAGTGCACTTATGACACTGGAAAAATGACAGCCAAGCATCTCTTCCAGGACTGGCCTGCATGTGAGAAGTAAAGAAGGCACACATGGCCATCATCAGTACCAGTGGTGATGTGAACATCCTCCAAGATGACCTGTTTGATGTCTGTGAATGTTTGAAGAAAAAAGAACATACAGTCATGTATCTAGGATGGAGGATTTGAGAGCATGTTTGACACGGATGTAATTTTGAGGGTACAAGAATTATAAGTCAGTGTAAAATGAGCATATTTAGTCATTGTCATCATCATCATCATCATCATCATCACATGCCATGCTGGACAGTGTGGGTGGTTATACTCCTCCACAAATCTTGGTCCTCTTGATATTTCTGAGTAACTCTGTTGCTGATTTCTTTCCAATACACAATGTCAGGGCCTTCTAGCATCTGTTCTCTTGGTCGTCCTCTGCCTCTCCTGTCTTCAGTTTTGCCCATTGTTATGATGTTTTCCAGTTTCTCTCTTCTCATCGCATGCCCCAAGAATGATGACTGCCTCTGTCTGTGTATGCTGAAAGATATATTGCTTGTGAATATCTTAACCATTTAGCTCTAGTAAACTCTAATAAATATCTTAACTAGTAAACGCTAGTAAATATCTTAACCAGTTAACTCTAGTAAATATCTAGTTTTCTCTTTCCATGCCACAGGAAGAAACATGGACATTCAGTTGAGTGCCGGAGTAAAAGCGCGAGTCTTGATATGTAAAGGGGGTATAGTTGTAAAATTGAATGAAACACAGTGTTTCCAAGTATTTCCGTGTACTTATTATGTTTCAAAATATAACTAAATGTATGAAGATTTCATAAATACAGAGTTTTTTTTAGGAAAAAAGAAGTAATGTGATGATTTTAGACAATAATTGTGCCCAGCTCACCATCGGCTAGGTCTAAATGTACAGTACTTACCCTCTGAGATGCCTAGATCTACATGTCGGTCTTGTATTGTGATTCTATGTTGCATTATCGCTAAAATAATGTCTGAAATAACCTTCTAACTACTTCTCCAGTCATCTGATATGTCTAGATCTACTTGGGATACATTCAAGAACAGTGGTCTGGTCACAGGCCATGTCCATACCCCATCTACCCCTATCTATATCACCAAAAATTTAAATTTCTCGATGTTTCTCTTCATTTTTCTCACTCGACATCAGTCATAACTAAGCACTGTTTTGCCATTTTGAAAAGTGTCACCAGACACGCACACGAAGTGCATGCAGTCTAAACGTTACACCAGTTTTTTTAATGAAACAAACCAAGCGTCAAATATTTGACGACTGGCATCCACGTGAGAAACCAGAAGCGTCAGATATCTGTAGACTGGCACAGAAAGTGCTTGCACTTAACCGTTAACTTAGATCTTAACCATTTAACTTTAGTAAAGATCTTAACCAGATAACTCTAGTAAAGATCTTAACAAGATAACTCTAGTAAAGATCTTAACCAGGTAATTATAGTAAAGATCTTAACCAGTTAACTCTAGTAAAGATCTTAACACAATTAACTCTATTAAATATCTTAACCAGTTAACTTATGTTTCATTTTCCTTTGTAGATAATTACCATAATAATAGTGTTATTCCTTCTGGCAGGGTTTCAACATAAAATCCGTCCAATCAAAGGGTTTTAAGCTCAATGTGTGGGACATTGGAGGGCAGAGACGAATTAGGCCTTACTGGAAAAACTACTTCGAAAACACAGATTTGTTGGTAATATTTGTTTCAGCTATTTTTCTTGAAAAACAAAGTGCCAGTGAGGTTCTTCAGCATTTTCAAGTGCAAACTGGCCTTTCAAACTGAAGGGGGATACGTTACAGGAAAGCTTCACTGTACTCGGCTCAGTTGTAAAAATAGGTACCTGGCACCAGAATTGGGGAAATCACCTGAAAAGCTGCCTGTATGATGAGGCACACTGGTAGTTACCACACAACTTTGCTCCAGTCCACCTGCCTGTGTCAGCATGACAACCAGGTCTATTCTCTCTATATTGGCTTGACAACTAGTTTTTTCCTTCCTTTCTACATTGATATGACAACCAGTATTATCCTTCCTTTCTATATCATCATGACAGCTAGTTTTATCCCTCTTTTCTATATCAGCATGAGAGTCAGTTTTTTCCCTCTATTTTATATCAGCATATCACCTAGTTTGGGTGTCTGAGTGGCGATGTGGTTAGTGCACTGGTCTCTCATGGCGAAGGTCGGGGTTTCAAATCCGGCTGGCGGCAACCCAGTCACCCAGCTGTAGAAATGGGTACCTGACTTCTTCTGGAGTTGGGGAAGGAAAGGCGGCCAGGCGTGATACTGACCATATCACCCTCTAGTGTGCTGACAGGTCAAGGAAAATATGGGCACTAACACCATATCCCTATGTGCCTCTAAGGCATGACAGGGTTACCTTTGCTTACTTTTTTTTATCACCTAGTTTCATCCTTTTCTTTATCAGCATGACAGCCAGTTTTATCCCTCTTTTCTATATCAGCATGTCAACCAGTTTTATCAATATTTTATATCAGCATATCAACCAGTTTTATCCATCTTTTATATCAGCATATCAACCAGTTTTATCCCTCTTTTATATCAGCATATCAACCAGTTTTATCCCTCTTTTATATCAGCATATCAACCAGTTTTATCCCTCTTTTATATCAGCATATCAACCAGTTTTGTCCCTCTTTTATATCAGTATATCAACTAGTTCTATCCCTCGTTTATATCAGCATGACAGCCAGTTATATCCCTCTTTTATATCAGCATGACAGTCAATTTTATCCCTCTTTTATATCAGCATGACAGCCAATTTTATCCCTCTTTTCTATATCAGCATATGAGCCAGTTTTATCTCTCTTTTCTATATCAACATATTGACCAGTTTTATCCCTCTTTTCTATATCAGCATATAAACTAGTTTTATCCCTCTTTTCTATATCAGCATGTCAACTATTTTTATCCCTCTTTTCTGTATCAGCATGACAGCCAGTTTTACCCCTCTTTTATATCAGCATATCAACCAGTTTTATCACTCTTTTTATATCAACATGACAACCAGTTTTACCCCTCTTTTATATTAGCATGTCAACTAGTTTTATCCCTTTTTTATATCAGCATATTAACCAGTTTTATCTCTCTTTTATATCAGCATATCAACCATTTTTATCCCTCTTTTATGTCAGCATATCAACCAGTTTTATCCCTCTTTTATGTCAACATATCAACCAGTTATATCCCTCTTTTATATCAGCGTTACAGCCAGTTTTATCCTTCTTTTATATCAGCATATCAGCCAGTTTTAAGCCTCTTTTATGTCAGCATATCAACCAGTTTTAACCATCTTTTATATCAGCATATCAACTAGTTTTATTCCTCTATTATATCAGCATATCAACTAATTTTTATGCCTCTTTTATATCAGCATATCAACCAGTTTTGTCCCTCTTTTTCTATATCAGCATGACAGCCAGTTTTATCCTTCTTTTATATATCAGCATGGCAGCCAGTTTTATCCTTCTTTTATATATCAGCATGACAGCCAGTTTTATCCTTCTTTTATATATCAGCATGGCAGCCAGTTTTATCCTTCTTTTATATATCAGCATGACAGCCAGTTTTATCCTTCTTTTATATATCAGCATGACAGCCAGTTTTATCCTTCTTTTATATATCAGCATGGCAGCCAGTTTTATACTTCCTCTGTATATCAACTTGACAGCCAGGTTCATCCTTCCTCTCCTTATCGGCTTGACAACTAGGGTCATCCCTTCTCTCTATATCAGCCTAGCAACCAGGTCTATCTCTCCTCCCTCCCCCTCCCTATTCACATGAAATGCAGGCAGTGATACAACTCTGTGACAGGGTCTAACTTTATTCATCTCACCTGGGTAGAGATATAAGGGAGTCTTCATCCTCTGTTTATAAGGTAGTGGAGGAGTCAGAAGCTGTTTTTAGTGGAGTTAGCTGTAGTCAGTAGAAATTTACCATTTATGAAGGAGTCAAGAGTCAGAGAGTAGGACAATAGAGGAGGCAGAGTCATAAGTGATTTGATGTGAAGTCAGAGTCAGTAGAAATGTACCATTTATGAAGGAGTCAGTTTTGGCATTATGGACATTAGACTAGAGATATGTCATTGACATTTGTTTTCTTTGTCTAGGTTTATGTAATCAACAGGTTTTCTGTTATTGACAGTTATTTTTTTTTGGGGGGGTCTATAGTTACATCTTTGACATTTGTTTTCTTTTTCTAGATTTGTGCCATTGACACTTGTTTTTTTTTGTGTAGATGTATGTCATTGACAGTTGTTTTTCTTGCCAATATATTATTGATGATTGTTTTCTGTATCTAGATTTATGTCATGGACTTTTTTTGTCTTTGTCTAGATTTATGTCATGGACAGTTTTATTTTTCTTTGTCTAGATTTATGTCATCGACAGCTCTGACAAGAAGAGATTTGAAGAAACTGGTGATGTAAGTATTACAGGATCACATTTCTTTTGCTAATACTGTGTGAATATTTGTGGATGCTGTGTTTGTTTGTTTGTTTTCTTCATATTACTTTGTGATGCTGTCTTGATATAGTTGTAATACTGTTTTGCTGGTTTATTTTTAGATTTTTAAAATTCTTTTATTTTCTTATTATATTTGTGATGCTGTTGTTGTAATTCAAAATTGTGTGATAGTTTTCACATTGCTGTGATGTGTGTCTATGTGTTTGTGTGATGTTTCTGACATTTGCAATATGTGTTGTAGTTTATTATTGTGATTCTTTTCTTATTATTGTGATTTTTTTCTGATTATTGTGATATTGTTTTGTTATTATTGTGATACAATTTAATATTTGTAATACTAATGTGTGACAGGTTCAGAAACACATGAATAGTTTTTGAGTAAAAGTATATATAAAACTAAATATATATAAATATACACAAAGCCACTGTAGAACAGCTGTGATAACAAGTTGTTGAAACTATTTAAAACAAAAGTCAGATCAGTTTTATTAGTCAGTGACCACACAGTTGTGATGTTTTGGTTTACACCATAATCACATAAAACATACAGAAATATAGAAAGAAGATAAAATGTAAATTCACATGAATACCATGCAACAAACAGGAATGGGAAAAAAAATAGTAGAAAAAAAATAAGGAGTGCACTTAGCTGTGACTTGCAAGAAGCTGTTTCCAGCAGTGCATGAGGTGGAGCAGTGTGAATGTTTAAATAAAAACTTGTGAGGTGTGATAGGTTGGTAGTAAAGTGGGGGGTGGGAGGAGTAAGAAGAAGAGAGAGGAGGAATACAGTGGTAATCTGACTGAGAAAAAGATGGGTAGAAAAGACAAATGTGTTGTTGGGGGGCAGAAGGTATGTACAGGTGAGGCAAGAATAGAACTTGGTGGAGAGGGAATATAATCTCTTTCTCCCCCCCTCTCTCTCTCTCCCTCTCTCTCCCTATCTCTCTCCCCCTCTCCCTCTCTCTTCCTCTCTCTCCCCCTCCCCCTCTCTCTCTTCCTCTCTCTCTCCTTATCTCTCTCGCTCCCCCTCTCCCTCTCCTTCCCTCTCTCTCTCTCTCTCCCTCTCTCCTGTTTTCAGCATGTGAAGTGAGTGTTTCTAATTACACCGTGTCATATCTGTTTTAATTGAAAATCATTTAAGCCAGAATTGTGGGGTCAGAGTTGAAGTCATAGGGTCGTGGTTTATAGAAAGTGGGTCATTTATGATTCTCTCAGACAGAGAGGGGAAAAAAAAAACAAGAGAAATCAAAAGGTTTGACATACCAACTCCACAACCTTAATTTAAACTCTGAAAGTTTGTTTAATGTGACATGGGGTGGTGTATCAGTGTTTAATGTGACATAGGGTGGTGTATCAATGTTTAATGTGACATGGGGTGGGGTATCAATGTCTAATGTGACATGGGGTGGTGTATCAGTGTTTAATGTGACATAGGGTGATGTATGAGTGTTTAATGTGACATGGGGTGGTTTATCAATGTTTAATGTGACATGGGGTAGTGTATCAATGTTTAATGTGACATGGGGTGATGTATCAGTGTTTAATGTGACATAGGGTGATGTATCAATGTTTAATGTGACATGGGGTGGTGTATCAATGTTTACTGTGATATGGGGTGGTGTATCAATGTTTAATGTGACATTTGGTGGTGTATCAATGTTTAATGTGACATGGGGTAGTATATCAATGTTTAATGTGATATGGGGTGGTGTATCAATGTTTAATGTGACATGGGGTAGTGTATCAATGTTTAATGTGACATGGGGTGGTATATCAATGTTTAATGTGACATGTGTCATCATCATCAGGTGCTGTGCTGACTGGCGTTGGCTATTATGCTTCTTCAGAGTACACGACCCTTCATGCATGCCATTAGCTCAGTTGGTGATCTCCTCTCACACCATCCCGTCAGACTGTCCAGTATCATTTCTCTTGGTCTTCCTCTTGATCTTCTTCCCTCTGTTTTTCCTGTTGTTATAATATTTTCAATGCCCCCTCTTCTCATTGCATGTCCTGTGAAAGTACATTGTCTCTCTCTTATTTTTTTGACATTTTTTTCTATCTCCAACTCTTCTCAAACATTCTCCATTAGTTATTTTTACCGTACAGGGAATTCGCAACATTCTTCTAATAAAACATATTTCTGCTGCTTCCAATGATTTTTGTGCAGACCTGCCTATTGTCCATGATTAACTTCCATATAATAATTAAGGTTCGATATAGCATTTTAGGACTCGTTTTCTAACATTCATTGATAAGGATGAGTTGTGTAACGTTTCTCATTCTCTGAAATGCAGTCTTTGATTGGCTTATTCTGTTCCTAATTTCTGTTCTGCATTTCCCACCAAAAGCTATTACAGCTTCAAGGTATTTGAATTTCTGCACCAGATTTAGGATAGTTCCATTTAATTTTGTACTGCATTTTGGTGGATTCTGTTTCTTAGATATAACCATAGTCTCTGTCTTTTTGATGTTCAAAGTAAGCCCTTTCTGTTCACTTTCTTTGGCAACTTTATCCAAGAGATTCTGCAGGTCTTGTTGGTTCTCAGCTATCAGTACTGTGTGGTCAGCGTACCGAAGGTTGTTAATATTGTATCCTCCTACTTTTATACCTGGTCTTGTCAATGTTTAATGTGACATGGGGTAGTGTATCAATGTTTAATATGACATGGGGTAGTGTATCAATGTTTAATATGACATGGGGTAGTGTATCAGTGTTTAATATGACATGGGGTAGTGTATCAATGTTTAATATGACATGGGGTAGTGTATCAATGTTTAATATGACATGGGGTAGTGTATCAATGTTTAATATGACATGGGGTAGTGTATCAATGTTTAATATGACATGGGGTGGTGTATCAATGTTTAATATGACATAAGGTTGTGTATCAGTGTTTAATATGACATAAGGTTGTGTATCAATGTTTAATATGACATGGGGCAGTGTATCAATATTTAATATGACATGGGGTAGTGTATCAATGTTTAATATGACATGGGGCAGTGTATCAATGTTTAATATGACATGGGGTAGTGTATCAATGTTTAATATGACATGATGTAGTGTATCAGTCTTTAATATGACATGGGGTAGTGTATCAATGTTTAATATGACATGGGGTAGTGTATCAATGTTTAATATGACATGATGTAGTGTATCAGTCTTTAATATGACATGGGGTAGTGTATCAATGTTTAATATGACATGGGGTAGTGTATCAGTGTTTAATATGACATGGGGTAGTGTATCAGTGTTTAATATGACATGGGGTAGTGTATCAATGTTTAACATGACATAGGGTAGTGTATCAGTGTTTAATATGACATGGGGTAGTGTATCAATGTTTAATGTGACATGAGGTAGTGTATCAAAAAAGAAACTATTCTTTTTTGTGTTTCTTTTTTTTTTTGGTGCTTGTCCACTTTCTCTCAGGTCATGGTTCTGTATTATGTGATGCTTGAGTCTGTTTATCCTTTCATATGCTGATAACCTTGTGTTTAGAGTGCTCTAGTGCACCTCACCCTGTGAACATTTCTGGTTTCAGTTATTTCCTCTAACACAGTGTATCAGGCAGGACAGTGTAGTCGGAGTTGGTAGCTGTTGTTGTAGATGAAGAAAGTAGAGTCTGAACTGAGCAAGAGAAAATCAGATGACTCAGAGTTGGTAACACTTTTGGATGAAGAAATGAGAATTTGGGTTGGACAACAACAAAAAATCATATGACTCAGAATTGGTAACAATTTTGGATGAAAAAAGCTAGAATTCAGGTTGGGCAATAGAAAATCAGACAATCAGAGTTGAAAATAATTTTCAGAGTTGGTAGAAATTTGCCATTTATGTTTTTGTTTCGTTGTGTATGTATCCTCGAATAAGGCTGACGCCAAAATATCGGATGTTGTATGTTTTTCATTTATACATTCTCATACTTTCTATTCGTTTTTTTTTTCTCACCTTACTCACTCCCTCCCTCACTTTGTAAAACTGTACCATACACCTCTATCTACCATTTATGAAGGATTTGGAGTGGAACAGTAGAAAAACAGAATATAGTCAAGAGGTTCTTGAATCGTTTTGTGAAGTTTCTGGCATCAGATTTTTTTTCTTCCAGCTGGGTAAATTGGAGCATTATGGGCACAAGTCTTGAACCCGTTTTACCATTTACAATTAACCAGACTACACCAGCAGGTGTTTAGAATAATTACCCCTTGTCTGTTTAGTGAAGCTGGTCATTGAATTCCAGGAGCTGACAGAACTTCTAGAGGAAGAGAAGCTGGCAGGTGTCCCTGTGCTGATCTTTGCTAACAAGCAGGATCTCCTGACGGCAGCCAAGGCCAGTGAGATAGCAGAGGGTTTGAACCTGAACTCTATCAGGGACAGGGACTGGCAGATCCAGGCATGTTCAGCTCTCTCAGGTGAAGGAGTTAAGGTGAGATCACAATTATTTGGAGCTAAATTATCATGTCATTAGTTTTTAAGGTTAGTTTATATAGAGCAGATATTCCATCTAGAGCAGACTTTCAGTCAGTTTTTGTAAGTTTATGCAGAGCTGTTTTCCATCAGTTTTTGTATATTAGTCTATATAAAACAGACATTTCATCATCTTTTAAGAGTTAATTTATGTAGAGGGGACATTCCATCAGCTTTTATAAGTTAAATTTTGTAGAGCAGACATTCCATCAGCTTTTATAAGTTAGTTTATGTAGAGCAGACATTCCATCAGCTTTTATAAGTTAGTTTATGTAGAACAGACATTCCATCAGCTTTTATAAGTTAGTTTATGTAGAGCAGACATTCCATCAGCTTTTATAAGTTGAGGACAAAGGACAAGTTCTATAACAGAAGAGAAAATAGAAACATACTAGTTCAATTCTTTTTCTTCTTCTTATGCACATTGGTGATAATGCATGGTACCCTAATTTTTGTGATGCGCCCTTTGGCTGGGTACCTCCAACTTCAGCACCTTTCCTTACTAGGGCAGACTGTGGTTTTGCTCAGACTGCCATGAAGACAGTGGTGTAGGCTGGCCTGGCCAAACTTTGTTTTCCAGCCTCTGGTGTCTGTACTTAAGCCCCTTCTCCATGTCAGATCCAGCATGCAATTCTGGCTGGCCAGACAGCTTTGAGACAGTTCCACAAGGATAGTCTAACTTTGGGATGAGGAATCTGATGAGAGCCTCAACGATATCCATTCCCTGCCACCTATAATGTCCTTGTCATGTCCTTGATTCATTGGTTTCACACCAGATTTTCCTCATCCTTGCCGGCGATCTCCATGTCCCCATCCGTCCACCAACCTGACACTACATTTTACAAAAATAATTACAATTAGTGTTGATTGCTACAGGTTTCTGGGCTACAGAAGTAGGTCAGAGTTTTTAAGCAAACAGATCTATGTTCCCTGTCTCACAAAGATTATGTTAAGATAAGTGTGTTCTTATCACAGTTGTTTCCAGGGGAACTAGTTCAGTTGTTCCCAGGGGAACTAGTTCAGTTTAAAACAGAAACAGTGAAAAAAAAAACAACCATAATAAACAGACAGGTAAAAAAAAAGTCTTGGTCATATGGAGAGACATAATGCAATAATGAAAGCCATACTAGAGTGAAAAGTTGAAGGAAAAAAAAAGAACAAGATGATGACAGCGATGTAGATGTGTGGATAACATAAGGAGATGGGTTGTATTAAGTTTGGCCGTGTGCATTTTCAAAACAAGAGATGAAACATAGCAAGTTGGAGGAATGGTGCTGTCTTTGTCACGGGTGGATGGCTGCTCACTCTAGTGGAGTTCATGGTTCAAGTCACAGCGGTTCTCTTGCTGACCGTACAGCAGTGCACTAAATCACTGTGCCATGGCCCTGTTGTTTCTTAGTTTGTGAATTGGTGTAAGTAAACGAGTGCTTATTTACAGTATTTATCACTGTAATCAGTCAGTCAGTCATTTGCATGTCACTTATGGAACTTTGCTTCCCTAACAGCTCTCCTCTAGGCCTCTCGGCTGTGAACAAGATAATGGGAGCATAAAAATGTTAATAGACCTAGTATAATGAAAGGAATGTTTATGCACTTCACACTTTAATGGTAGCATAAAGTAAAGGAATGTTTATGCACTTCACACTTTAATGGTAGCATAAAGTAAAGGAATTTTATACACTTCACACTTTAATGGTAGCATAAAGTAAAGGAATGTTTATATACATCTAGCTTTAATGGGAGCATAAAGTAAAGGAATGTTTATGGAGTTCACACTTTAATGGGACCATAAAGTAAAGGATGCTTATGTACTTCGCACTTTAATGGGACCATAAAGTAAAGGAATGTTTATATACATCTAGCTTTAATGGGAGCATAAAGTAAAGGAATGTTTATATACATCTAGCTTTAATGGGAGCATAAAGTAAAGGATGCTTATGTACTTCGCACTTTAATGGGAGCATAAAGTAAAGGAATGTTTATGTACTTCGCACTTTAATAGGAGCATAAAAATGTTAACAGATTAAGAGTATTGAAAGAATAAATTTAAACTTCATGAACCTGTAACTTTTCAGGAAGGAATTGAATGGATGACAAAGATATGCAACAGCCGGAGGAAATGAGCAGAAGACAGAGGAACAGAAGTACAATCAAAAAATTAAAATGAATGTGTAGTAGACTGTTGGTTTTCTGAAATGATTGAGATCAACGCTGGTTGTGTTTACCGAAATGTTTGGATAATCAAATGCACATGAAATATCTAGTCACCTGAAACAAACTGTAATTAGATTTGAAATTATTTTGAACTGATGTGATTGTTTCAGCTAAGAATCATGTCTTTTTTTTTTTAAATAAAAAAAAACGTTTTTTTGCAAGTTTATAGATATAGAAATGAAAGTATGTCACAAATCTTATGTAAATGTATATTTATGTATAAACTTGAAGTTGTTCATTCAGCCATGCAAGATTATCCTTGTTTTTTTTAACCATGAATTTTTGTAATTCTTTTAAAAGCAGCATCCTTCGTGAAACTATTCAGACGACAGTGCGAGGATCTATCTGGTCCATATGCCAGTCAGTTGTTGGTCGTCACTTATTTCCACAGCCATCTGTCATTTGCTGTTTCTATAAGATGTGTGCTGGACCGTGCCGTGTGCCACCCTTTTTGTCAGTCAAGTATCTTGTTTCTGTCTTCCTCGGTCCCTTTGTCCCTTCGGCTTTCCTTTTGTTACTAGCTGTTCCAGTTTGCCTCTTCTAAAAACGTGTCCTACGAATCTAGATTGTCGTGTTCTGAATTTTGTCGTAAATTCTCTCTTTTGCCCAGCCTCGCTTTGAGCCTCTTCATTTGTTTTCTTGGCTGTGATATTCTTTCTTCTTAGGAACCAGATCTCTGCTTCTTCCAGTAGATTTTGAGCACTTTTGGTTACAGTTCATGCATCACATCCATATAACAATACAAGTTCAGTGTTATAAAAGACAGATATATAAAGATTGTGACCACACAGCTTTTTTTTCCAGTCTTTCTTAATTCAGTTTCATATACTCATCTACCTAGATAAAGGAGACATGTTGCCTCCATGAATCCCACCATCAGTAGGAGTTCTTCTGTTCTGTTGCTGGGGCTAGATTTGGGTTATTAGATCTCTGTAGGGAGTGCAGGTTTACAGAATGTGTTTGGGGCTCTGGAGACCATTTTGGTATGCGTAGAGTGGAGTTTGAGTGACCTTCAGCTTGTGTAGAGTGGAGTTTGAGTGACCTTCAGCTTGTGTAGAGTGGAGTTTGAGTGACCTTCAGCTTGTGTAGAGTGGAGTTTGAGTGACCTTCAGCTTGTGTAGAGTGGAGTTTGAGTGACCTTAAGCTTGTGTAGAGTGGAGTTTGAGTGACCTTCAGCTTGTGTAGAGTGGAGTTTGAGTGACCTTCAGCTTGCGTAGAGTGGAGTTTGGGTGACCTTCAGCTTGGGTAGAGTGGAGTTTGAGTGACCTTCCGCTTATGTAGAGTGGAGTTTGAGTGGCCTTCAGCTTGTGTAGAATGGAGTTTGAGTGACCTTAAGCTTGTGTAGAGTGGAGTTTGAGTGACCTTCAGCTTGTGATCTGCTGTGTTCTGTTTGAAGCCTTAAAATAATGGTTTGTTGCATTCTGTTTAGCTATAAAATGAGGTCTGTGTCTGCATTCAGTATTTAACTCTTATGAGCATTTATTCTTCTTCTGTTGATACTCTGAGTTGGAATTGGTCTTTCTTTTATGAAATCTCAGCCACGTTGGATCTGCGACATGGGCAGCGAGCAGACCTCTGGCCCATCAAGATCTTTAAGTTTAATTTTAAAATGGGCTCTTTCTGACCTGTGTTGTTCCTCTTCTGATACAGAATTCATCAAAAAGTAATCTGGGTATGCATATTTTTTCAAGATATTGGACCCTGGGCTCAGTTTGGGCCGATGGTTAATTCCCCACAGGACATGGGCCATGAGAATGGCATATTTGTGACAGTTTTGTTCAGTGAACTAATTCATTTTTTGCTCAGAAATAACACATACCTTGATCCAGGATTCATGATCATGGAGTGTGCTGTCGCGCTCTCATACGTCCAGTTCCCAGCATGCACAAAATTTAAGTTTCTGTTTCAGAGCAGCCATCAGATTCAAGTGAATAAATAAAAGCAAAATGTTAGTTATCCAAACTATAGTGGGACGAAGGTGGTTCAGTTAGTTACATAATTTGGATAACACTCACGAACATAGACAGTTTATAACTGCAGTTAAGCCTAAAATTACTTAGTATGACATATGTAGTGCCACCGTACAGACTGATGCAAAGCTTAAAGAGTGTTGAGAACTTTCATGACATTAGTATTTGAAAATTTAAACTCTTTTTTTACTAAAAGCTATAAATTATTTTTTTTGGACTCATAGCCAGATAATTGTTTGTTTTTTTTTTTTTTGTGGGTGCACATTGGTTAAAAAAATTGACCTTTTGGATAATTGAGTTCAGACATGCTATGGTAGAACTCCTTCCTTTTTTGCAGCATTTGTCACACTTTCTGTTAGAAATATGTTCCAGCTTTGTGGTCTTTCAAATCTTGATGTAATTTATCAACAGATAAAACATCAGTCTTTGATTGTTATCTGGAACAAGGTTTTTGCAATGTGTGCTGTGAGAATACTGAGAGTAGTTATGTCACATTTTTATTTTAAAGTAAAGCTGTTCTGTCAGTGATTAGAAAATGAGGACAGATGTCAGATTTTGTTGCTTGTGTGTTAGAAATTATCAAAGAAATAAAATGTACGCGCTTGCTTGGAAATTATAAATTAACTATTTTTATAGTTATTTTGCAAACATTTTGTCAAGATTTCTCACCGTTGTGTTTATTTCCTTTGTGCAAATATTACTTATTTTCATGATTTGACAAAATATTTTTTTGATCAAACATATTTTTGTTTCTATTTATTAATTTTACATGTTGTTTACAAAAACATTTACATTTCATAAGGACTTTTCATTTTTTTTAACTCGGTAATCAGCAGCTTCGAGCATTCAGTTTCTGGGGTTTTTATTTGGATCTTTTTTTCCTGTTCCTTAAAATATTTTATTTTTTTCTGTTTGTACTTATCTTTTTTTTTTCTTTCCTTCTTCATTGTTTTGCAAGAATATGAACAGAACATTTTCACAGATGAGCCTATGTTTATATCATTTTTTTTTTCTTTTTCTAAGGGAAAAATGTTATTAATTATGTTAACAATATTTACCCATTTTGTTTTTAATTCCCCCTAACCCCACCATCCTATACCTCTCAGCAACTCTAGAATTCAAGGAATATACACCCCCACCCCCACCAAATAAGAAAATTGTCTACCAAAAAAATTTTAAACCCCCCCCCCCCCCAAGAAAATGAAAAAGCAAAGCAAACGTTAAAACAGATGTGTGAAATTCACTACATATGTAAGCTGTTTACATACCAGAAAATAATTACCAGCTTTACATGTGAAAATGCTCTGCTTACAAATGATGTAGCACCACTTATGGAACAGTTTCTGTAAAAAAAAAAAAAACTTACAAGAGGGGAAGTCACTAAGTAACTCGCAAATTGAAATATTTTATCAGTGGCAGTTTTTAGGTAGTATTTAAATATATCCTTAGATAGTACCATCATCCAACTTTATAATGGTTGTATGTAGGGGGCGCTGGGAGTTACGTGCGCATGTGCAAAGCAATAACAAAATGGCTACCCAACTGTTAGTGTGTACCAAAGAAGAATAGAGAAGTGTAGTGCGTGAACAATTACTACACCTTTTCAACCAAACCAACCCCCCCCCCCCAAAAACAAAAAAAAAAACACACATGCACACACTAAAAAAATTGGTCAGTAATTGTCACACTTATTCAGTCACATCAACCGTATTATTGACATATTTAATGAACAACCTGGAATCTGTTTTATTATTTCTGTATTTAAGCAGCAAAATTCTGTTTTTTGTGAGGTTAAGTGGAAAAGAAAGATCAATATTCCAGAAGTTTGAATCTATCAGCAGCTGACTGTTGTACTTACTACAATGTTAAGTAGAAAGATCAATATTCTAGAAGTTTGAATCTATCAGCAGCTGACTTTTGTTCTTACTACAATGTTAAGTAGAAAGATCAATATTCTAGAAGTTTGAATCTATCAGCAGCTGACTGTTGTACTTACTACAATGTTAAGTAGACAGATCAATATTCTAGAAGTTTGAATCTATCAGCAGCTGACTTTTGTACTTACTACAATGTTAAGTAGAAAGATCAATATTCTAGAAGTTTGAATCTATCAGCAGCTGACTGTTGTACTTACTACAATGTTAAGTAGACAGATCAATATTCTAGAAGTTTGAATCTATCAACAGCTGACTGTTGTACTTAATACAATGTTAAGTAGAAAGATCAATATTCCAGCAGTTTCCAAACCAGTCTACTTGACTGCAGTCTGTTGTATGAGGTCTGACACAAACAGACAAAAATGAAACTGTACCTGTATCTCATTTTACCCGTGTCTCATTTTACCTGTGTCTCATTTTACCGAGCGAGCTGACACATCGAATTCAATCTCCTTCAAAATAGTTTCCATCTAGGTTGACACATTTCCGTCTAAGTTGACACATTTCCGTCTTAGTTGACACATTTCCATCTAAGTTGACGCAAAGCTGCATGTGATGCTACCTCTGTTCAAAGCAGTTCTGCTGATCATTTTTTGAGAGGCTGTTGAGAACCTCCGTTGTTTTTTTATTTCACATCTTGTACTGACAAAAAAATGGGTTTCTTTGAGCATCAGCTTGATCTTTGGGAGTGGGTTCCAGTGAGAAGTACCGAGAATAGTTTTGTGGTGGTGTCATGGTGTAGTCGGAGTTCATAACTTTTATCAGCCTCTTAACCTTGTAGGAATCCATTCATTTTTTTTCTGGGAAACTGTGTAAAAATATTATTCCTATGTAAGATGTAGGTAAATGTCATCTAATACTTACACAGTAACGTATCATGTGATGGTGTGTTACTGTGTTCAGTAGATTTAGATACACAGTAATGTATCATGTGATGGTGTGTTACTGTGTTCAGTAGATTTAGATACACAGTAATGTATCATGTGATGGTGTGTTACTGTGTTCAGTAAAGTTAGATACAGTAATCATTGTTAGTGATCTTTTGTGTGCTGAAACTCTTTTTTTTCTGTAGATCTGTTTATAATTTTTTTTTTTTTACATAAACATCTCTTGCTAGCCCCAAATAACTTCTCATGTAACCTAGGTTTCAGAGAACCTGGTCTTTAGCTGGTTTTTAGCTGGTTTATCTTAAAAATGTAATTATATTGTGTGCCTGGTTGAAGACTTGACATATTTTTGCTGTTAACTAAAATGGCCTGTCTGATCTGACAGACTGATGAGAAGAATAACATGCAGCTGTTTCTTTGTGCAGTCCACCCTCCCACCTCTGATGTGACTTTGGTTCATCATCTCCACCATATTATTATGTTCACGTATAATTATATCACCTTGTTACACTGTTCATTATTTTAACTATCATCTCTGAGGCTCTGAAAAGTTGTTTATTGTATTGATTCCTAAAATTGTAACTTAATCCCATTTTTTTTGTTTGTTTTATGCAGCCTTTTATCGGATGCTTTTCTCATTATTCATCTTTGTAATCCAGCAAACTTTTGTACTCTTTTCGTGTTAAAAAAAGAAAAATGAATTTTGTCTGTGTTGATCCATAACATATTGTGTTCATATATGAAGCCATTGCAGTGACTTGTTAGATCTCTGATTGTGTTCATATGTGAAGCCATTGCAGTGACTTGTCAGATCTATGATTGTGTTCATATGTGAAGCCATTGCAGTGACTTGTTAGATCTATGACTGTGTTCATATATGAAGCCCATGCAGTGACTTGTTAGACCTCTGATTGTGTTCATATGTGAAGCCATTGCAGTGACTTGTTAGATCTCTGATTGTGTTCATATATGAAGCCCATGCAGTGACTTGTTAGATCTATGATTGTGTTCATATGTGAAGCCATTGCAGTGACTTGTTAGATCTATGATTGTGTTCATATGTGAAGCCATTGCAGTGACTTGTTAGATCTCTGATTGTGTTCATATATGAAGCCATTGCAGTGACTTGTTAGATCTATGACTGTGTTCATATATGAAGCCCATGCAGTGACTTGTTAGACCTCTGATTGTGTTCATATGTGAAGCCCAGACATTGACTTGTTAGAACTCTGACTGTGTTCATATATGAAGCCATTGCAGTGACTTGTTAGACCTCTGACTGTGTTCATATGTGAAGCCCAGACATTGACTTGTTAGAACTCTGACTGTGTTCATATATGAAGCCCATGCAGTGACTTGTGAAAATTCTGTTCTACTCCAGCCAGTGTTTTTTTCATGTGATACCTTGATTCATGTTACTAGATGTTCTGTGTCCAGTAGTAACAGAGTACAGAAGCTGAGATTTAAAGCTGTGCAAAGGTCAGGTTAGCATCAGCCATGAGACTTGGGAAGAACTGGTTAAAGACAAGGTCACACAGAGCTTCTGGATGGTAGTGCTGCTTAATTTGAGGAGGTGGTGAGGGCCCAAAAATTGAAAAAACAAGAGATGCAAGCATAGAAGGGGCCCATTTTATGATACAAATGTGGCTTGTTCATAATGTGCCAAACTCTGTGCTCATTAATTAATAAAACTGTTCCTACTTTTTTCCTAGTTTATACATTTTGCTATCATAGCTATACTGCAGTGGCTTCATGTATAGTTTTATACTTTTACACTAATTATTTGTGTGTTGAAATATTTGTGTATTTGACCACAGATGAAGAAACTCAGAAGTTTTATACAAGACAGCACTGTTAACACCTCATTCATTCATGTCCCTTGCGGAACGTTGCCTCCCTAACAGCACTTCTGTAGGCCTCTCGGTTGTGAGAAAGAAGCTCTGCTGCTGATGCATCCATTTGCAGATCATCAACGATGTCTTGCAGCCATCTTCACCTTGGTCTTCCTTTCTTTTTTTCCCATTATGTACCCTTTCCAAGACAGTCTTCTCTAGATTATCATGATGTTTAATGTGTCCAAAATATTTAAGTTTTCTCTCTTTAATCCACTTTACTAGCCAGCCTTCTTCAGTATTAAGTTCTTGTAGTATGGATATATTTGTTCTTTTTTCTGTTAACACCTACATGAAACAAAAGACAGAAAAATAAATTATAACAGGGAGTATATCAACCACCCAGTAACATAAAAAAAACCCATCACCCACAAGAAACTAAACACCAACTGGAAAACAAAAATGAAAATAGAAACAATACAAGACTCCATTCATCAACTATGGAGATACCAGCAAGACTCCATTCATCAACTTACAGAGATACCAGCAAGACTCCATTCATCAACTTACAGAGATACCAGCAAGACTCCATTCATCAACTTACAGAGATACCAGCAAGACTCCATTCATCAACTTACAGAGATACCAGCAAGACTCCATTCATCAACTTACAGAGATACCAGCAAGACTCCATTCATCAACTACAGAGATACCAGCAAGACTCCATTCATCAACTACAGAGATACCAGCAAACTACAATTTTCCATCTAAGAACGGGGCACTGCAGACTCCTGAACCATCTCCATGATCCTAAAATGTCACACGCAAACGATTGTTCCTGTGGCTTTAGTGTCCAGATGCCAGAACATTTCTTGCAGACCTGTCCAACCAACTCAGACCTTCAAGCACAGATCTGGCCAAGAGGAACTGAAAGGAAAACTACGGGGCTCCAGCTCAGTTCTGGATAAGGTGGCAAACTTCTCGGAGTGACTGGGCTGCAGATACAGCGTGACCAAACAGTGCTCAAACAAAAAACAAAAAAAAGAAGGGGATGTTTTGTTTTTTTCCCCTACGTCCGTCCAATGCTACATTCCAGTTTTTTTTTCTTCTTTCTTTCTTTTTTAGTAATTTTTCTCATGTGTTTATGATGTCAGATGTGTTCATTTCTTAGACATGCATATTTGCAGATGATAAACATGCATAATTGTGGATGATAAACATGCATTTCTTGGATAATAAACATGCATATTTGTGGATGATAAACATGCATTTCTTGGATGATAAACATGCATATTTGTGGATGATAAACATGCATTTTGTGGATGATAAACATGCATTTTTTGGATGATAAACATGCTGTTTTAATGTTTGAATAAGAAATGATTAGACCTGTTGCTGAGTGGTGCTGCTGGCAACTAGTTGACCCATGCCTGAGTTTAAGTCTGTGGAAAGGCTTTGTTTTGTGAGCACAAATCATGAACTTAATAGAGCCTAGGCCAAGAACTGCACACCATTCTTGTGTGCTTCCAGCCCTCTTTTCACTATTGTATGTCTTCTTGGATTCTTGTGTTCAGTGTTGGATGTGTTCATGGATTCTTGTGTTCAGTGCTGGATGTCTTCAAGAATTCACACATTCCAAGTTCCATTTCTGTTGGAAGTGCATATGAGCTTAGTAGAGTGCAAGGGTAGTTACCAGACATGAAAGCAGGGAGATTCCAAAACTGTATCCTTCATCTTTGTGGTGCTTTCAGACAGGTTAACAGGGTAAGGCATTGTGGTAATGGAGCCAGTCAAGAAGCATGTCTCTGTCTTCACAGCGTTGACAGCGAAGAACTCAAAGTTTGCAAGTTATAAGGTGAGTCTAGAGCAGTTAAGTTTCCTTTCTGGTACAAAACAACCCATTTATTGTGAGCCGTAGTTGGTTTGACGCTGACAGTTTTTGGGTGCAAGTATATCAAACCAAATGTATAGAACACGTCTTTCTGCTTGTGCCTTATGCAAACAAAAACATACAGAACAAAAGTGGACAATAAGAGAAAGTCTGAGTTTACATGTGTGTTATGTGATAACTAATGAAAAAAAATGGAAGGTTCTTGTAACTTGTATGATGGCCACATTCGTGCCTTAGTCAGAGTAAAAGGTAAAGTTAAAATTCCCTGTTTCCATGCCATTAAGACGTTTTAGGGATGCGGTGTTAGGCCCATATTCCTAAGACCAATGACACATGAAAGTGTCACGTGGCCAGTATCACGCCTGGCCGCATTTACCGTCCCAGGTTTCTCTGGTACTCATTTTCAGAGGCCGGGACCTGTTTGGTGTGGTGGTACCAGGAACAAAAAAAATTCTACTCCTGGGACTTGAATCCGGTACCTCTGGATTAGTAGGTCAAGCGCCTAACCGCTCAGTCAACCAGGTCACCCATAATCAAAGTATATTTTTGTAAAAGAGTTTTGAGTGGAACAGATACTTATTTGCTTTCTTCCATAGTGCTACACCCGACAGCAGATCTACTCAGAAATTAATAAATGAGAACAGGGTAGATAATTCCAGGAGACACGTCAACTTCGACTGAATTTTGTGTTACAAAAGTGTTTTTAAAAATTACGAAGAAGAGTTAAAGAATAAGGGCAGCTTGAAAATTACGCCGTAACCACAGCGGATAGAAGCCGATGCAATGCAGTAATGGCTGATTGATAGTTCGAACGCGCGCAGCGCAGCGATCTACACTTAGTCTAAGTGAAGCCAAGTTCAAATAAACATGGACGCTTATTTACGGGATTGCACCGTTGTTGAGCACCGCGCTGTAATGAGATTTCTTAGGGAAGAGGGAGTGAAACTTACTGAAATGAGTTCACCGTAGTGTGCTGGCTCAGCTCGGAAAACAACACGACACAAAGAAAAGTTTATGAACGGGTAAAAAGGTTTTAAACGGGAAGAAGAACTGTAACCAAGGACTCTCGATCTGCTCGCCCGTCAGCACCGCGCTCACAAGTCCGTGTCGACAGCGCTGCAGCTGTGGTCTGACCGTCTGCTTGAAGCCAAGCCATTATCAGTCAACTTGAAAATATTACGCGGTCGTAGGTTCACTCCGGATGATGATGTTGAGGAAGCGATGCAGACCTGGACTCCAGGGCAGCTGAAAAGCTTCATCTCTCAAGGAGTGAAGAAGCTGATGAAGCGATACAAGAAGTTCATGTCTAAGCGGGCTATGTGGAGAGATGATGTAACACAAATATCTAAGGGGACTGTGTGGAGAGATGATGTGACACAAATATCTAAGGAAACTATGTGGAGAGATGATGTAACACAAATATCTAAGGAAACTATGTGGAGAGATGATGTAACACAAATATCTAAGGGGACTATGTGGAGAGATGATGTAACACAAATATCTAAGGAAACTATGTGGAGAGATGATGTAACACAAATATCTAAGGAAACTATGTGGAGAGATGATGTAACACAAATATCTAAGGAAACTATGTGGAGAGATGATGTAACACAAATATCTAAGGAAACTATGTGGAGAGATGATGTAACACAAATATCTAAGGAAACTATGTGGAGAGATGATGTAACACAAATATCTAAGGGGACTATGTGGAGAGATGATGTAACACAAATATCTAAGGAAACTATGTGGAGAAATGATGTAACACAAATATCTAAGGAAACTATGTGGAGAAATGATGTAACACAAATATCTAAGGAAACTATGTGGAGAGATGATGTAACACAAATATCTAAGGAAACTATGTGGAGAAATGATGTAACACAAATATCTAAGGAAACTATGTGGAGAAATGATGTAACACAAATATCTAAGGGGACTATGTGGAGAAATGATGTGACACAAATATCTAAGGGGACTATGTGGAGAAATGATGTAACACAAATATCTAAGGGGACTATGTGGAGAAATGATGTAACACAAATGTTTAAGGGGACTATGTGGAGAAATGATGTAACACAAATGTTTAAGGGGACTATGTGGAGAAATGATGTAACACAAATGTTTAAGGGGACTATGTGGAGAAATGATGTAACACAAATGTTTAAGGGGACTATGTGGAGAAATGATGTAACACAAATATCTAAGGGGACTATGTGGAGAAATGATGTAACACAAATGTTTAAGGGGACTATGTGGAGAAATGATGTAACACAAATGTTTAAGGGGACTATGTGGAGAAATGATGTAACACAAATGTTTAAGGGGACTATGTGGAGAAATGATGTAACACAAATGTTTAAGGGGACTATGTGGAGAAATGATGTAACACAAATGTTTAAGGGGACTATGTGGAGAGATGATGTAACACAAATATCTAAGGAAACTATGTGGAGAAATGATGTAACACAAATATCTAAGGAAACTATGTGGAGAAATGATGTAACACAAATATCTAAGGAAACTATGTGGAGAGATGATGTAACACAAATATCTAAGGAAACTATGTGGAGAAATGATGTAACACAAATATCTAAGGAAACTATGTGGAGAAATGATGTAACACAAATATCTAAGGGGACTATGTGGAGAAATGATGTGACACAAATATCTAAGGGGACTATGTGGAGAAATGATGTAACACAATATCTAAGGGGACTATGTGGAGAAATGATGTAACACAAATGTTTAAGGGGACTATGTGGAGAAATGATGTAACACAAATGTTTAAGGGGACTATGTGGAGAAATGATGTAACACAAATGTTTAAGGGGACTATGTGGAGAAATGATGTAACACAAATGTTTAAGGGGACTATGTGGAGAAATGATGTAACACAAATATCTAAGGGGACTATGTGGAGAAATGATGTAACACAAATGTTTAAGGGGACTATGTGGAGAAATGATGTAACACAAATATCTAAGGGGACTATGTGGAGAAATGATGTAACACAAATGTTTAAGGGGACTATGTGGAGAAATGATGTAACACAAATGTTTAAGGGGACTATGTGGAGAAATGATGTAACACAAATGTTTAAGGGGACTATGTGGAGAAATGATGTGACAAGAATCTCAAGAATCTTGAGAACATATGGAATTCAAAAGTTATAAGCACAAAAACCAAGTTAAGACTATACAATTCAAATGTAATATCCACCTTCATTTATGCATGCGAAAACTGAAAAACAACTAAAGAAATAGACAACAAATGAGACTCTTTTGGAAACAAATGTCTAAGGAAAATACTCGGTATAAAGTGGAACGAATTCAAGAACAATGCCGAGATAAGGCAGATGAGCAAACAACCTGTTTCATGTGTGATCATAAAAAGGAGATGGACATATATCAGTCATGTGCTGAGAAGAAACAGTCAGAGAATCCCAAAACAAGCTATCAAGTGGAACACAACAGGCCGAAGAAAAAGAGGTCGACCACGTGAAACTCTAAAGAGGACATTGTTAAGAGAGGCCAAATTAACAGGCATAAAATCCCTTGATGAGGTTGAAAAGCTCGCAGAAAACAGGAAAACTTGGCGAACTACCATGCGAGCCCTATGTGACGTTTAACGGCACAGGAAGGATGTAAGATGTAAGATCTTGGCCGAGGTGTATACCTTGGACGTATCTTTCAACTCTTAACTTGAACCCGTGAGCGGTTAGTGCTTGTATCATTAGAGTTACCATGGCGGCGTGTGCGGTTAGTGCTTGTATCATTAGCGTTTCCATAGCGGCGTGTGCGGTTAGTGCTTGTATCATTAGCGTTTCCATAGCTGCGTGAGCGGTTAGTGCTTGTATCATTAGAGTTACCATGGCGGCGTGGGCGGTTAGTGCTTGTATCATTAGCGTTTCCATAGCGGCGTGTGCGGTTAATGCTTGTATCATTAGCGTTTCCATAGCTGCGTGAGCGGTTAGTGCTTGTATCATTAGAGTTACCATGGCGGCGTGTACAGATGATGCTTGTATCATTAGAGTTACCATGGCGGCTAGTATATGGTGTGCAAGAGATATGCAAATTTACGCATCTGTGCGTTTTCCCTAAAAATAGTCATTCATTAGTGCGCTTTTAGTTGCGTCGTCCTCCTCATGTCTCTCTCTCTCTGTCTCTGCGTCTCTCATTCTCTCTCTCTCTCTGTCTTTATCTCCCTCTGTCTACACACACTTAACACACACTCATACACACAAACCTGTACACACTCATGCACCCAAACCTATACACACTTATACACATAGACCTAAACTCGCTCATACACACAAACCTATACACATTTATACACACAAACCTACACACACATACACACAAACCTATACACACTTATACACACAAACTCATACACCCTCATACACACGAACCTATACACCCTCATACACACAAACCCACACACGCACCCTTAAACTCATCAACTAATAAGATGACAAAAGAAACATTTTAAAGAATTCTTGTTTCTGCCTAAATTAGAACAAAAGTAAGATGGCCTCTTTTATTATGGATCAGTAAAAATGTGATTCGTGAATCTCTACTACCAAGGGTTCCTAAACTGCATTGATACAGGACACCCCCCCCCCCCCCCCCGTCCCTCAAAAAATAGTTTTCCCCTTATCTGGTTTTGGCGACCTGGCTGGCCGAGTGGTTAGACGCTTGGTCTACTGATGAGATGGCACTGAGTTCAAATCCCAACAGTGGGGATTTTTTCTGATACACCACACCAAAAAAGGCCCTAAAACTTGATGCGAGAGAAATCTTTGAAGGTAAGTGCCGGCCAGGCGTGATACTGACCACATCACACTTTCATGTGCCGATGATCATGGAAATACGGGCCTAACACCGTATCCCAATATGCCTTAATGACATATTTCTTTCTGATATCTCCAGCGGTTCTCACCCCCCCCCCCCCCCGATCTTTCCACCCCCTTCTGGAAAACGACTGTGTCCGCTTTGAGAACCACTTATGTAAACAGTAGACAACTTATGGGAGATACTGTATATAAAATGTACTATGTATGAGTCATATGAAGTACCCATCCACGTGACCCTCTCTTATCATGTCTTCTTCTGTCTCTCTAGAACAGCGAGCTGGTGTTCTTTGCAGCTGATGCTGTGGAGGTGTTGAGGAACAGGCTGTTATTTTAGTCACAGAGTGCAGATTTTTAAAAAAAAAACGTGGGGTGTGCAGACTCCACTTCTATGGGGACTATGGCGGTCCCTGCTCCATTAGAAAGGCTAGGCCTGTTACTGAGAGTTCCAACGGAGAGGTGAGGCAGTGTCTTGGCCCGCTCTGGTTTGTTAACACAGTTATCTTTGCTCCACTGATACTCTGATAATAACGAAAATAGAATAAAAATTCAGCAGAATTATCAAGAAGTTGATGAACATCTTGTTCTAGAAGACTGTCAATATTTTGCGCAGTGCTCAACATATTTTTAAAGTAAGAAAAAAAAAGGACTTTCGTACAGTAAAATGATAAGAGCACAATTTTGTTCGATTCATTCATTCATTTGCAAGCCTTGCAGAACTCTGCCTCCCTGACAGCACTCCTGTAGACCTCTCGGTTGTGAGCAAGATGGCCTGCTGCTGATGCATCCATTTGCAGATCATCAACGATTTCTTGCAGCCATCTTCGCCTTGGTCTTCCTTTCTTTGTTTTTTCCCATTATGTACCCTTCCAAGACAGTCTTCTCTAGATTATCATGACATTTAATGTGTCCAACATATTTACGTTTTCTTTGTTTAATCCTCTTTACTAGCCAGCCTTCTTCAATATTAAGTTCTTGTAGTATGGATATATTTGTTCCTTTGTGTGTCCATGATATTTGAAGAACTCTTCTGTAGCATTTACATTCAAATCCATTTGTGTTTCTCGGCTGTTTTGTTAAGTGTCCAGGTCTCACAGGCATATGTTGTGATGGGAAAGATGCATGCCCTTAAAAATCTTATTTTTGTGGTTCTGTCTGCTCCTCTCACCAGATTCTTTAGTTGTTTTACTTTCTGAAGAGCGATAGATGTCCTTTTAATTTCCCTCTTTGTATCTCCATTATTAGTTAGTAGTGATCCAAGATATTAAAAACTCTCCACTTCTTCCAGTGTTTTTCTCATTGATACATATTTCAGCTGCCTTGTTTGTTTTGTCAGTTGTTATCAATTTAGTTTTCTTTGCATTAAGATAGAGGTTTTCTCTTCGCTGTTCTTACAGACTGACATAATTAGTTTTTCCATTCCTTTTTGTGCTGTGGGCAGTAATACTGTGTCATCAGCATATCTAATCTCTGGTATTTCATAACCTCCAATTGTTATGGCATCGTAATATTCCTTGTCTACATCTTCTCTAACATTCCTCATTATATTTTCAGTATACAAGTTAAATAAGTAAGGCGACAATATGCACCACTGACGGACCCCTTGTTTTATGTCAAACCAAGTCGTTGTTTCACCATTTATTCTTACTGCTGCTTGTTGGTCTAGATACAGCAGTGATGTTAATTGTATCAAATGTGTTGGAAATCCCATTATTTCTCAAAGTTTATGGTGTTGTACACAATCAAATGCCTTTGAATAGTCTATAAAAGATAAATATAGATTCACATTAAACTCTCCGCATTTCTCTATTATTAATCTTATATTGAATATATGATCTCTTGATCCTCTTCCTTGCCTGAAACCAGCTTGGACCATATTGACTTCTTCTATTTTCTTACGTAGTCTACCCATTATGATTTTTAGGAGAATTTTACTGGCATGACTAATCAGGGCAACATTTCTGTAGTTTGTGCATAATTTCAGGTTACCATTTTTGGCAGTGGTATGAATACAGTTCTTTTTCATTCTATTGTACAAAATAATAGACAATACACTTTACACGTGAGAGAGAGAAAATTAATAGACAATGTCGTTCAGACATGAGAGAAAGAATATAGTTTAGGTGTGAGATAAAAAAATTAATAAACAATATAGTTTAGACGTAATGGTTAGAAAAATAATAGACAAAACATTTAAAGAAGTGAGAGAAAGAAAAAATAATAGACAAAACACTTTAAGACGCGAGAGAAAGAAAAAATAGTAGATAAAACACTTTAAGACGTGAGAGAAAGAAAAAATAGTAGATAAAACACTTTAAGACGTGAGAGAAAGAAAAAAAAATAGTAGATAAAACACTTTAAGACGTGAGAGAAAGAAAAATACCAGACAAAACACTTTAAGACGTGAGAGAAAGAAAAAATAGTAGAGAAAACACTTTAAGATGTGAGAGAAAGAGAAATTTAAGAGAATAAAACTATATAAAAACAGTATCATAAAAGCACAATTTTTAAACTGATGAAAGTGTCAAGAGAAATTGTCAACATCTCATCCAAGTATATGTAAACAAAAACAAAACAAAGAAGAAAAAGGGACATAGCAATCTTCTCTCATCAAACATAGGGCCAAAATCCCAATTGCTTCTGTGAGTAGTCATGGTAACAATAACAACAAAGACAAATCAAGCGTGGCAAGCCTTATTGTTAACTGATGCGTGACCACAATTATTGAATTAAAGGTGAAAATGTATTTGGTCTTTTCCCCCTGCTGTGCTGGCTGTTGCCTAGGTCGACATGTTGTCTTCGGCAGTTCTACGCGGCAGCCAGGCACTATGTAGCGAATGATTCTTCGTTGCATTTTTGTCTTCCTTCTTCTTCTTCTTCTTCGCCATCTCTCTTTCGACCTGGGATTAAAGACACTGGCGTTAAATGATTATATGTAGTTCAGGTAAGCGTTAGCGATCATGCTTCTTGACGTTTCTAGACACGCTGGTTGATTTTTTTTTGGTGCCACCTGGTCAGTCCGGTGGGCTCCGTCGTCTTCTTTTTCTCTTAAGTTTTCCAGCTGTTAGCGGGTTATCTGACTTAAGACTTCCCATGAAATGCTCATGAAATCTGAACATTTTAAAAATCAGATGTACTGATTAAATTAATTAATGAATACATTATTCCATCCCGTCTTTCATCTTTCTGTCTATCCTTTCGTCCCATTAACGTCTGTCCGGTCGTCATCCATTCCTTCTTCTTCTTCTTTGCTCTTGTGTAGCAAGCTCTCGACCAGCAGGGGTAAGGGTCGACGGGTTCCCCCCCCCCCAACCCAAGCTGTGGATCCTAGTTCGTGGACTCGATCTGAAAGTCTGGCAACTCACTACAACCTGGCACGTTGAAACTGGGACAGAATGACGGCTTCCCTCATTGTCGTGCCATTTTTAAAAAAAGTCTCAAACAGTTTTGGGATATGATTATAATACTTTCCATTATTGTTATTATTATTATTATTACAAGAGTGCCCAGCGTTCACTACCTGCGAAGCCACGGACCTGAGGCAGGTGCTATGGGGGATTGCCCCGTGGACCTGGAGAGAACTGTTGGCCTCATCCTGGCGATACAGTTTCCGATTCAGCATGACCCGGCACTTGAACACAGAAGAAGAAGAAGAAGAAGTATTAATATTACTGCACCGCTTCTTGTTCTGCCTTCCTTCTTTTCTATCCACTTTTCTCTCCTACTATTCTAAATGTTTATGTTTCTAAGGCCTAATCTTGCCTTGTCTGATGAGATGTTGTGTTTCTGCTGGCTACCGGGGATCGCTGTAGTCCCCCCATGGTGGTAGAACCTGCTAAAGAAGTACTGCACTCCCCCCCCCCCCTCGCTCAGGGACTGAAAGAATAGCCGCCGTAACCCGCTCCCGAACCGACTCGATGCTTTGCCTCGACATCCCCGGATGTAAAGAACATCAGCTCGCGGTTCCATGGAGACCGAAATAGAAAATCTTGACAACCCTCTTTTGAAATCCACTTTAGAAATTAAAGCCACTTAAAGTTGAATATCTCTGAACTGGATAAAGATGGATTTTTTTTAGTGGGGGGGGGGGGGGGGGAGAACCGGATGCTGACACTTTAAAGCGTACACAAGCATTATATGTTCAGGGAAAGAGAGCGCCCTGTATTAAAAGTGGATGAAAGTTAATCCAGACCATTATCACACACACAAAAAAGGGCGATTGCTGGACCGTGTACTTCATTTTTTGCTAACCGAGATGTTACGAAAGGTCTGCAGGGATGTCGCGAAAGTTCGAAGGAGGGTTGAAAAGAATTCAGTTTTTTTTTTTCTTTCGAGTTTTATTACTCATAGTTACAGTCTCATAAAAGCACAATTTTTAAACTGATGAAAGTGTCAAGAGAAATTGTCAACATCTCATCCAAGTATATGTAAACAAAAACAAAACAAAGAAGAAAAAGGGACATAGCAATCTTCTCTCATCAAACATAGGGCCAAAATCCCAATTGCTTCTGTGAGTAGTCATGGTAACAATAACAACAAAGACAAATCAAGCGTGGCAAGCCTTATTGTTAACTGATGCGTGACCACAATTATTGAATTAAAGGTGAAAATGTATTTGGTCTTTTCCCCCTGCTGTGCTGGCTGTTGCCTAGGTCGACATGTTGTCTTCGGCAGTTCTACGCGGCAGCCAGGCACTATGTAGCGAATGATTCTTCGTTGCATTTTTGTCTTCCTTCTTCTTCTTCTTCTTCGCCATCTCTCTTTCGACCTGGGATTAAAGACACTGGCGTTAAATGATTATATGTAGTTCAGGTAAGCGTTAGCGATCATGCTTCTTGACGTTTCTAGACACGCTGGTTGATTTTTTTTTGGTGCCACCTGGTCAGTCCGGTGGGCTCCGTCGTCTTCTTTTTCTCTTAAGTTTTCCAGCTGTTAGCGGGTTATCTGACTTAAGACTTCCCATGAAATGCTCATGAAATCTGAACATTTTAAAAATCAGATGTACTGATTAAATTAATTAATGAATACATTATTCCATCCCGTCTTTCATCTTTCTGTCTATCCTTTCGTCCCATTAACGTCTGTCCGGTCGTCATCCATTCCTTCTTCTTCTTCTTTGCTCTTGTGTAGCAAGCTCTCGACCAGCAGGGGTAAGGGTCGACGGGTTCCCCCCCCCCCAACCCAAGCTGTGGATCCTAGTTCGTGGACTCGATCTGAAAGTCTGGCAACTCACTACAACCTGGCACGTTGAAACTGGGACAGAATGACGGCTTCCCTCATTGTCGTGCCATTTTTAAAAAAAGTCTCAAACAGTTTTGGGATATGATTATAATACTTTCCATTATTGTTATTATTATTATTATTACAAGAGTGCCCAGCGTTCACTACCTGCGAAGCCACGGACCTGAGGCAGGTGCTATGGGGGATTGCCCCGTGGACCTGGAGAGAACTGTTGGCCTCATCCTGGCGATACAGTTTCCGATTCAGCATGACCCGGCACTTGAACACAGAAGAAGAAGAAGAAGAAGTATTAATATTACTGCACCGCTTCTTGTTCTGCCTTCCTTCTTTTCTATCCACTTTTCTCTCCTACTATTCTAAATGTTTATGTTTCTAAGGCCTAATCTTGCCTTGTCTGATGAGATGTTGTGTTTCTGCTGGCTACCGGGGATCGCTGTAGTCCCCCCATGGTGGTAGAACCTGCTAAAGAAGTACTGCACTCCCCCCCCCCCCTCGCTCAGGGACTGAAAGAATAGCCGCCGTAACCCGCTCCCGAACCGACTCGATGCTTTGCCTCGACATCCCCGGATGTAAAGAACATCAGCTCGCGGTTCCATGGAGACCGAAATAGAAAATCTTGACAACCCTCTTTTGAAATCCACTTTAGAAATTAAAGCCACTTAAAGTTGAATATCTCTGAACTGGATAAAGATGGATTTTTTTTAGTGGGGGGGGGGGGGGGGGAGAACCGGATGCTGACACTTTAAAGCGTACACAAGCATTATATGTTCAGGGAAAGAGAGCGCCCTGTATTAAAAGTGGATGAAAGTTAATCCAGACCATTATCACACACACAAAAAAGGGCGATTGCTGGACCGTGTACTTCATTTTTTGCTAACCGAGATGTTACGAAAGGTCTGCAGGGATGTCGCGAAAGTTCGAAGGAGGGTTGAAAAGAATTCAGTTTTTTTTTTTCTTTCGAGTTTTATTACTCATAGTTACAGTCTCCATTAAAAAAAAATATGGCGATGTATATTCATCATCATCATCATTATCATCGTCATCGCATTTCACTCCCTTTAAAAGCATAGGCCACAGATAAAGGCTGTCCAGTCATCCCTATTCTTGGAATTATTCTCTGCTTCCTTCCATGTGTATCCTTTGTCTCAGAGCACTGTCATAACTTCTCTTCTCCAAGTAAGTCCAGGTCTTCCTGGTTTTCTGCTTCCTTCTATGTGTATCCTTTGTCTCAGAGCACTGTCATAACTTCTCTTCTCCAAGTAAGTCCAGGTCTTCCTGGTTTTCTGCTTCCTTCTATGTGTATCCTTTGTCTCAGAGCACTGTCATAACTTCTCTTCTCCAAGTAAGTCCAGGTCTTCCTGGTTTTCTGCTTCCTTCTATGTGTATCCTTTGTCTCAGAGCACTGTCATAACTTCTCTTCTCCAAGTAAGTCCAGGTCTTCCTGGTTTTCTGCTTCCTTCTATGTGTATCCTTTGTCTCAGAGCACTGTCATAACTTCTCTTCTCCAAGTAAGTCCAGGTCTTCCTGGTTTTCTGCTTCCTTCTATGTGTATCCTTTGTCTCAGAGCACTGTCATAACTTCTCTTCTCCAAGTAAGTCCAGGTCTTCCTGGTTTTCTGCTTCCTTCTATGTGTATCCTTGTCTCAGAGCACTGTCATAACTTCTCTTCTCCAAGTAAGTCCAGGTCTTCCTGGTTTTCTGCTTCCTTCTATGTGTATCCTTTGTCTCAGAGCACTGTCATAACTTCTCTTCTCCAAGTAAGTCCAGGTCTTCCTGGTTTTCTGCTTCCTTCTATGTGTATCCTTTGTCTCAGAGCACTGTCATAACTTCTCTTCTCCAAGTAAGTCCAGGTCTTCCTGGTTTTCTGCTTCCTTCTATGTGTATCCTTTGTCTCAGAGCACTGTCAGAACTTCTCTTCTCCAAGTAAGTCCAGGTCTTCCTGGTTTTCTGCTTCCTTCCATGTGTATCCCTTGTCTCAGAGCACTGTCAGAACTTCTCTTCTCCAAGTAAGTCCAGGTCTTCCTGGTTTTCCTCTCCGTGTTTCTGTAACGCTCCAGTTTTTTTAACAGGGAACAGGTCGTTGGCCAATCCCTCAAACTCCTTAGTCGCCTCTTACGACATGCGTGGAAGCTGGCAGTGGTCCTGTTCTGTTCTCCTCACACCTGGGCATCGCTAACCACACGGCCGAGATGTATATTGATATTTGTTAAATCGTTTTGTTCAGTGGATCGTGTCTGGCGTAGATGGTGACATTTTATGTCTGTAAAGACAGCTTTGAAGCAAGTAGATGGTGACATTTTATGTCTGTAAAGACAGCTTTGAAGCAAGTAGATGGTGACTTTTTATGTCTGTAAAGACAGCTTTGAAGCAAGTAGATGGTGACTTTTTATGTCTGTAAAGACAGCTTTGAAGCAAGTAGATGGTGACTTTTATGTCTGTAAAGACAGCTTTCTGCATTTCTGCAATGCAGATGAAGCCACTGTCAACAATTATTGAGGAAAGACGCTGGCGATGGTTGGGACATGTGCTCCGAATGACTGACAACTCACTACCAAAAATAGCACTAAGGTGGACACCACAGGGGAACAGAAGTAAGGGTAGACCAAAAGAGACATGGAGAAGAACAACAGAGAGGATGTTGAGCAACAGAGGGCTCACCTGGGCAAGAGCAGAAAAAAAAGGCGAAGGACAGGCATTTGTGGAAAACCCTTGCGGAAGCCCCATGTGCCCTGGGCACTTAAGGTTCAGAGAGAGAGAGAGAGAGAGAGAAAGACAGCTTTGAAGCAAGTAGATGTTTGATTCAGGGTTTCTGAAGCTCTTGTCACGACTGACTCTGCCAGTGTTGAATTTTCATTCCTTCTTTCTCTCTCTCTCTCTCTCTCTCTCTCTCTCTCTCTCTCTCTGTCTGAACCTTCAATCCCCAAGGTACACGGGGCTTCCTCATGGGTTTTCCGCAAAGGCTAGTCCTTTGCCTTTTTTCCGCTCTTGCCCAGAATTTTCATTCTAGTTTCAAAATAACTAATGAGCGGTGTTTGAGACAAGCTAATGAAAAACGTAGCATGGTAACAAAGATCATTCTTGGGGCATGTGATGAGAAGAGAGAAATTGGAAAACAACATAACAATGGTTTGCAAGTGAAGGCAGGAAGACCAGAGGAAGACCGAGGGAGCAGATTTTAGAAGACCTGACATTGTGGCCTTGAAAGAAATCCGCAAGAGTTGCTCAGAAATGCCAAGGACCGAGATTTTTTGAAAGAGTACAACCGCCCACGTCGCCCTGCTTGGCACGTGATGATGATGATGATGATGATGATGATGATGATGATGATGATGTCACAGTAAGAGCAGGCAATGTTTTGTGTTGCCAGGACCAGCCAACCTGGCTGTGGTAGTTTCAGATGTAGAAAAACTCACGACAGATTAACCAGCGAGGTTACAGGGCCCGTGTGACGCAAGTGAGATACAACAAAATTCTTTTTTGCGACCTTCGAGAATAGAATGAACGGCTGGGACTTGGTTGCAGTATAGGCGCAAGCTTGTCACGTCTGCAATCATCGTTCGCGTCTGCAATCATCGTTCACGTCTGCAATCATCGTTCACGTCTGCAATCATCGTTCATGTCTGCAATCATCGTTCATGTCTGCAATCATCGTTCATGTCTGCAATCATCGTTCATGTCTGCAATCATCGTTCATGTCTGCAATCATCGTTCGCGTCTGCAATCATCGTTCGCGTTTCCAATCATCGTTCACGTCTGCAATCATCGTTCACGTCTGCAATCATCGTTCACGTCTGCAACCATCGTTTTGACGACTTTGAAGGGCAGGCGTCGAGGTGGGATGGTGAAAGAGTTGGCTGATCTCCAGTCAGGGCCGTGGGAAGTCAGGTTTGACCCCGGTGTCAGTTAATGTCTGGCTCCCCATCTAAACAGGGAAAGTAACTGGCAGAGTACACAAAAAAAAGCAGAAAAAGGGCCCCTCTCAACAACCCGGGCCCCAGGGGTCTGCAATTCCCGGCCCTCCTCCGCCTCTTGTGGGATGTCTCCAGGGATTAATCAAAGATTTGCTTCACTGCTGAACCAGGTGCTACAGTGAACTCGTCCAACAGAACCTCTATGCCAAGCTGAGGCACAGGATCGGCCATGACTGAAGCATCACGAAATAATGAGACTTTTTTTTTCATTACGAAAATATAGGATATATTTTGCGTCACGAAAAGATTGCTAGATTTAGCATTATGATCGACGGGGACAGATTTTCTATTGCAAAAAGATGAAATAGATTTTGCATGGCAAAAATACAAGTAGATTTAGCATTACGAAAAGACTGGACAGTTGCTTAGCAAAAAATGTGGATCAGATTTCTCTATACGAAGAATGGGACCATTTTGCTTCACGAAAACGTGGGCCAGACATTTTATTACGAAAAAATTTGTGACAGATTTTGCAGGGGCCCTGACTGTCACGCCATCTTTCAGCACAATCATCTTTATTATTATCTTCAGGGGGGTAAATACTACACTCCACACAGTCTGCTGAACAAATAGTTCAACTATTTCATAAAACGACCGCCTACTGGTTACAGCTGTATGGCAGCATCGATATAGTCATTCCTCAGATCGATACTCGTCGCTGATTGGACGGCGGCATCCATTTCATGAATATGTTATTTGCTCACACGATTTTCATAGAAACAGGTAAAATAATCGGAGAGAGAGGCGCCATTTTGTTAGCCACGCGCGTGAAAGGTGGATGATTTATTAAAAAGGTTTTCGCTTTTCTATAATTTAGTAATTCACTTCTTCTGAAGTAGATGAGGTGGTATGGTTCAGTTCCACAAAAAGACAGAAAGAGTGAGGAAAGTGGACAGAAATGAATGGCACAAAGTAAGATGAGCACGTATAAGTGAAGAGCCTACAACAATCCAATATTTCGGGCAACAGCCGAAACACGAAAAATAAATGAAAAACGAAACACTTTGCTCTTTTGGTGTCCTCCTTTCGATATCCTTGTAAAGACAGGTAAAGGTAACCTTGTCATGTCTTTGAGGCACATAGGGATATGGTATTAGCGCTCATATCTTCCTTGACCTGTCACCACACTAGAAGGTGATATGATCAGTATCACGACTGGCCGCCTTTCCTTCCCCAACTCCAGAAGAATTCAGGTACCTATTTCTACAGCTGGTGACTGGGGCTCTCCGGCTGGATTCGAACCCTCCCCCGACCCTCGTCATGAAATACTAGTGCACTAACTAATGCGCCACTCAGACGCCCCTTGTATGAATAAAGGGCACAAAATGAGCCCAGTCAGATGTAGGTAAGCACAAAGTACAAGCAGGCGATTGGCTGAGAAATGAGGTAGTTTGATGTCATATGATTTTGTAGATTTTGATATATGATGGTTAAATTCGTTTCAGAATTAAGAAAGAGGGACAGAATAGAACAAGGAAATAGAAGAAAGCCCCCCCCCCCAACCCCTCACCCAAAAAAAAAAAGATAAGAAAAGTATTAAACTGGAGGAAATTTTAAAAGGAAGAATGGAAGAATTGAAAGGAAGAAAAGAAAGAAAAAAGATAAAAATGAGATTTTTTAGCTGGGGTAAATCAGGCACCATCGAACGAAATAAGAAAGAAAGAAAAAAGAAAGAAAAAAACACAGCATCAAAGAATTGTGATAGCTACATGATTTTGTAAAGAAGAAAATGACAAAAACAAACTTACCATTCGCAGCCACTATATAATAAAAGGAGATTATGACTAGAGTATTAATCAATCAGTTAATCAAAGCACAGAAAATATCAAGCAAGAAATAATAAATAAAAGAGAAGAAATACATTAACTGCCGCTTGAAAAAGAAAGCAGTTTGAAGTAAAGCGGTAACATATTGACAGGATCAGAGTAAATCACGGAAACTTCCTGTTGGCCAGAATTTTGCGAGCATGCAGGCTGAAGCATCAAGCATTGATGTCCACACACAGTTCTTGATGTTGTATTAACAAGAATTGCGTTTGGACAATCATGGCCAGATAACTTTTCTCGGATAGCCAGTCTCTGGGACTTTTCTTTTTTTCTTTCCTTTGTTGAGCATCAATCTTTCTTTTAAAAATATGTTTATTTTGGAGAAGTCTGTTTGTATGTCTGCTTTTCTGTTTGTTCCTTCTTTGCCTGTTAAGGGCTGTGAATGTCGTATCTTTTTTTTTAAACATACATCTGTGTTTGGTCTTCTTTCCAAAAAATGTCTGTCCACAGACATAAATTGTACATGTCTGTATTTTTGTTTACTAACACCAGCTTACCTTTGATTCAATTACACACGGGGTCCTTGTCTCTGATTTGTCTTTGTATATCTAAGTACCTCTGCTTCAGTTACACACAGGATCTGTCTCGTGAGTCTCTATGTCTTACCTCTGCTTCATTACATACGGGTTTTGTCTAAAATGTGTCTGTGTATCTGCTTCTATACATACATGTTTTGTCTAAGATGTGTCTGTGTATCTACTTCTATACATACATGTTTTGTCTAAGATGTGTCTGTGTATCTACTTCTATACATACATGTTTTGTCTAAGATGTGTCTGTGTATCTGCTTCTATACATACATGTTTTGTCTAAGATGTGTCTGTATGTTCATACAAGATCTGTCCAGACAATGACGCACTATCCATCTTGCTAACATGCCCAAAATTAAGAAGTAAGAAACCTCTGCAAGTACAGATTATTACTTTAGGAATTTGATATCAGAAGATGAATAGTTGAACTGATCTGAGGCCCTTATTAACGTTAGCCTAGGGCCCCACGTGGTGGTTAATCTGCCTCTGGGCTCAAGGTGTGTGTCTAAAAGTTTCTTTGTTTACAACCACTCGTCTCTCCCTCCATAGGTACACCCAAGATTCTAAGCCTCCATACATACACACAAGATTCTAAGCCTCCATACATACACACAAGATTCTAAGCCTCCATACATACACACAAGATTCTAAGCCTCCATACATACACACAAGATTCTAAGCCTCCATACATACACTCAAGATTCTAAGCCTCCATACATACACTCAAGATTCTAAACCTCCATACATACACATAAGATTCTAAGCCTCCATACATACACTCAAGATTCTAAACCTCCATACATACACATAAGATTCTAAGCGAACTCTATACACATGACCTGCGAAGTCTTTTCTGTTAAAGACTAAATCACCATACGATCACGGCATTAACTCTTTTCTGTCCATCATAAGTTCTCTCTATGTGCTGCTTCAATTCTGTGTCAAAGTTTCTTGGAAAAAACAACTTATTTCAGAAACAAATTTTGTAATTAACTCTTTAGAGCCAAAAAAAAATCATTTTGGTTAGCTGTTAGTTCATGGTTCAAAGTATCATCCATACCATGTCAAAGGTTCAAAGTCAGACTCCGGCGTCACTGCATTCAGGACAGCCCCCATGTATACGCTCCACCATAGCATCCATCCAAGAGTATGTTTGCTAACAGTTCCCATCAAGTGCTGATTCTTTACGCTGCGTTTTCTGCCATACAGTTCGGATTTCCTACCAGCATCTTTAATTTGTCCCAGCTCCATCAGTCTCTTCACAGCTACATTGTTCTTCTGTTCTTGCTCTTCATTTTCCTGCATTCCTTCCAGTAAAGTTTTAGCAATGTTGCCCATGTCCGTTCTCAGCCTGCCGTTTATTTTATCCTGCCCAGCTAAATTAATTTAAATGTAAATTAAATAATTTAATTAATTTAATTTACATGTCAAATAATAATTAGAAGATGAAGGCTTAAAACAAATAATCTCGAAAGTTTAAAAAAAATAATCACTGCCTGACTCAAAAATGTATAAGTAATGAATTGGTTTATTTATATAAAGTTAATTATGTATAGTATATTAAAAGAAAAAAAAAACTCACCAACAAAGTCTGGAATGGATGATAAATCGTTCACAACAAACATTACAGCACAAATTCGTAGAGCGATCAGACAGGCAAGTGTTTTCAGGCAAACTTCATCAATCTACAGTTGAGGAAAGCTTCGACAACTCCTGCAACAAAGGTCTGCTTTGGCAACTAGACTTGTGTTTGAGTAATATATTCGTTATTCTGTTGAGCACCGTGTGAGCTTGTGATGAAACATTACACCTTTTGTCTCGTGTAAGACGAGAGCTGGCAGAGAAAGATAACCTGGCGTGTCAGATAACACGTAGATGAAGTAGATTTGTTCTTTGAGGGTTGGGTTTCTCCAGTCTGCCTTGCAAGGGTTTTATCAGTATCCTCTCAGTTCCGCGATAATTCTGTCCAGTTCTCTCGTTACGTTAGAGGTTCTCCTCTGCATCGATGTCATGAGCCGTTAAATTACCTCACATTCGACCTTCTTTTCGACGTCTTATTTGTTCAAATAAAGATTTCTTCCCAGATCTTTTGATGGCGACCAGCCAAGAAAAGAAAAGTCTGTGTTAGATCTAGGGTAATTGTTTTCTCTTTTGATGAATTTGGGAAAACATTGTATGAACGGATGAATGAACATATATTTCAGTGCGACAACATAAGAATTATTGTATGCGCTAGCCTGGAAGTAAAACTTAAAAGCTTGTTACTTAAGTCCCTCACCATAGAAGTTCTGACAAACATTACTTCTTACTGATAATGTTCACTGTTTCATTCGAAAAAAAAGAAGTAATTATGTAATACTTATAACTTTAAAAGTAGTTTTAATACAATATTTGTGATGTGTCTTCTAATTACGTTTTTTTTTATTGGCGACTATCTTAAAAAACACCATGTTAAATTTAAGTTGACAATTTTCAGTATTACTTTCTTCTTCTTCTTCTTGAAACTGCGAGAGTGATATTCTTTGCAGCCGATGCGGTGAAGATGTTGAGGCAAAACATGGTGTCGGTTTGGGAGCAGGTTAAGGCGGTTAATTTTTTTTCCAGTCCTCGAGTGGAGCTAAAAAAAAAAGCAAGGAGTGTGCAGTACTTCTTTAGCAGACTCCACCACCATGGGGATTATGGCGATCCTTGTCCTGTTAGGCCTGTTACTGGGGGTATCAAGGAAGGAGTGTGACAGGGTCTTGGTCAGCTATATTTCGCCAACCCTGACGCTAGTATGTCAGCTATGAGTCGCCAACACTGACGCTAGTATGGCAGCTATAGATCGCCAACACTGACGCTAGTATGTCAGCTATGGATCGCCAACACTGACGCTAGTATGTCAGCTATGGATCGCCAACACTGACGCTAGTATGTCAGCTATGGATCGCCAACACTGACGCTAGTATGTCAGCTATGGATCGCCAACACTGACGCTAGTATGTCAGCTATGGTTCATCAACCTTGACGCTAGTATGTCAGCTATGGGTCGCCAACCCTGACGCTAGTATGTCAGCTATGGGTCGCCAACCCTGACGTTAGCATGTCGGCTGTGTGTCCGCTGCTCGCCTCTTGACTATTATTTTGGAAAAAAACTAGATCATCTTCCTGTCACGACATACTCCTTGTTGTAGAACCTTGCACAGTCTGACCTAGTTACAGAAATGTAAACTTTCTTCGATATTTCACACTACCTCGTTCCTAGAGACATTTTTGTGTTAAATTTAGAAATATTTCTTATCAAAAGTAACATTTCAAGTTATTCATAGTTCGTTTTATCAGTCGAGGAATTTAACTGTTGTGTTCTGTATAAGTCTGTGCATGTCAGCGCGGGTGGGGGGCTTCCGTGTGTGAATGTGTGTAGGTTTGTTGAGGATGAGTGTGTGTGTAGGTTTGTGAGTATGAGTGCGTATGTGTGTAGGTTTGTGTGTGCAGATGTGTGTAGGTTTCCGTATGTGCGTAGGTTTGTGATTATGCGTATATGTTGTTTGGTGTGTATGAGAGTGTGTAGGTTTGCGTACATGAATGTGGTAGGTTTGTGTGTATGAGTATGTGTATGTGTGTGTCAGAGAGAGAGAGCGAAAGAGGAGAGAGAGAGAGAGAGAGAGAGAGAGAAAGAGAAGGAGAGAAAACGAACGACCAAACCTTATTCTCACTTGGTAAGGAATTAGACACATGGACACGGCTGACGTTCTCCCCTTTATCTCTCAGAGAGGAAGAGAGAGAAGAAGAGAGAAAGATGAAGAGAGAGAGAGAGAGGAAGAGATAGAAGAAGAGAGAGAGGGAGAGAAAGACGAAGAAGAAAGAGGAAGAGAGAGAAGAAGAGAGAGAGAAAGATGAAGAGAGAAAGAGAGAAAGAGGAAGAGGGAGAGAAAGATGAAGAGAGAGAGAGAGAGGAAGAGAGAGGGGAAGAGAAAGATGAAGAGAGAGATAGGAAGAGAGAGAGAGATGAAGTGAGAGACAGGAATAGAGAGATGAAGAGAGAAGAAGAGAGAAATAGGAAGAGAGAGATGAAGAGAGAGGAATAGAGAAATGAAGAGAGAGAAAGAGAGGAAGAGAGAGAGATGAAGAGAGATAGGAAGAGAGAGAGATGAACAGAGGTGAAGAGAGAGATAGGAATAGAGAGATGAAGAGAAATGAAGAGAACGATAAGAATAGAGAGAAGAAGAGAGAGAAGAAGATAGAGCTAGGAATAGAGATGAAGAGAGAAGAGAAAGAGATAGGAAGAGAGAAATGAAGATAGATGAAGAGAGAGATAAGAATATAGAGAGGAAGAGAGATGAACAGAGAGATAGGAAGAGAGAGATAGGAATAGAGAGATGAAGAGAGAGAGAGGAATAGAGAGATGAAGAGAGATGGAGAGAGAGATAGGAATAGATACATGAAGAGAGAGATAGGAAGAAAGAGATAGGAATAAAGAGAATAAGAGAGAAATAGGAAGAAAGAGAGAGAGAGATGAAGAGAGATGAAGAGAGAGAGAGGGGAATAGAGATGTAAAAAGAGATGAAGAGAAAGATATGAATAGAGAGATGAAGAGAGAGATAGGAATAGAGAGGTGAAGAGAGATGATGAGAGAATGAATAAATGAATAATCTTTATTTTTAAAGAATAAAGAAATGGGCACGCCAGCCCGTCTTACATTCTGCCCTTCATCACTCCATCTTTCATTCTTCCCACACACTCGATTTAATATAAATATACAAATTAAATTAGGAAAAAAACATATCAAGAAGAGAGATAGGAAGAGAAAGTTGAAGATAGAGATAGGAATAGAGAAATGACAAGAGATGAAGAGGGAGATAGGAATAGAGAAATGACAAGAGATGAAGAGGGAGATAGGAATAGAGAAATGACAAGAGATGAAGAGAGAGATAGGAATAGAGAAATGACAAGAGATGAAGAGGGAGATAGGAATAGAGAAATGACAAGAGATGAAGAGGGAGATAGGAATAGAGAAATGACAAGAGATGAAGAGGGAGATAGGAACAGAGAAATGACAAGAGATGAAGAGAGAGATAGGAATAGAGAAATGACAAGAGATGAAGAGGGAGATAGGAATAGAGAAATGACAAGAGATGAAGAGGGAGATAGGAATAGAGAAATGACAAGAGATGAAGAGGGAGATAGGAATAGAGAAATGACAAGAGATGAAGAGAGAGATAGGAATAGAGAAATGACAAGAGATGAAGAGGGAGATAGGAATAGAGAAATGACAAGAGATGAAGAGGGAGATAGGAATAGAGAAATGACAAGAGATGAAGAGGGAGATAGAAATAGAGAAATGACAAGAGATGAAGAGGGAGATAGGAATAGAGAAATGACAAGAGATGAAGAGAGAGATAGGAATAGAGAAATGACAAGAGATGAAGAGGGAGATAGGAATAGAGAAATGACAAGAGATGAAGAGGGAGATAGGAATAGAGAAATGACAAGAGATGAAGAGGGAGATAGAAATAGAGAAATGACAAGAGATGAAGAGGGAGATAGAAATAGAGAAATGACAAGAGATGAAGAGGGAGATAGAAATAGAGAGATTAAGAGAGAAGAAGAGAGAGAGGAAGAGAGAGAGATGAAGAGAGAGATGAAGAGAGATGATAAGAAGAGAGAGATAGGAAGAGAGAGATGAAGAGAGATGATAGGAAGAGAGAGATAGGAAGAGAGAGAAACGAAGAGATAGAGAGAGAGAGAGGAAGAGAGAGATGGAGAGAGAGAGAGAGCTTTTCACAAACTTCTGGCGATAAAAAAAAAGTGTGGTCCATCTGGTCCCAGGACTCGCCATCTAAACTTTTGAAAGAGCACGGCCTTCCTAGAAACCTGCTAGGACCAGATACTCAGATGTAAGGCCACTTCTGGAACTACGGAGTCCGACCTGGGGGGGGGGGGGGTATCCAGTCCACTGTGGAATGGTGGGTCGCAAGTGTCATAGGCTAAGCTGTCCTCTTTTTACATTGAGTCCATTACAAGTGAAGATGCTGTCCTATTAGGCAGTCAGAGACCCACAGCTGATGTGCTAGCGTCAGGGTTTTTCGTAACTGATCAAGACCCTGTCCCACCTCTCCATTGGTTTCCATGGTAGTGGAGTCTACTAAAGAAGCATTACACAACCCCCCCTTACTTTTTAGCTGTACTCCGGGACTGAAAAAAGTAACCGCCATAACCCGCTCTCACGCTGATAAGATGCTGTACCTCAACATCTCCACAGCATCGGCTGCAAAGAACACCAGCTCGCAGTTACAAGGAGATAGCACAAGACAAGACATTGCGTCCACTCTGTCATCTGCCCACCGACATTTGTTTTTCCTAACTATTTAGGTGGTCTCGACATTGTGTCTCTTTTCCCTTGTTAATATATTCTTTTCGGCGCCATCCTGTCTTTCCTTGTCGTAGTTTTACCGTGGGAACTCCTTCTTCACTGGTTCTCAGCTTTCTCTATACTTTTTCTCATAAATTAATATACTTTCTAAGACTGCTAATATTGCTGTCTTAATTACACAATCTTAATTCTAAATAATAATTATTATTATAATAATAATAATACATTACCTTACTTCTAATTCTAAGTGCCGTGCAGAGTGGCTTAGGCGATCATTTCTTTCCACATTTCCCTGTCTTTTGCGTTGATTATGAGATCCGCCGGTGACTTTCTTCCTAGCCACACTGACAGCCCATCCAGTAACTTCTCCCTCTGTCTTTCTCTGTCTCTTCTTCCCTCAATTTTTCCGGTTGCCACAAAGTGTTTCAATTTTCCTCTTCTCAGAAAATGTCCTATAAATCTCGTTTGTCTGCCTTTGATTTTTGCTGTAATTTGCTTTTTAACTCCAGCCTCTCTTAAGACTTCTTAGTTGGTTTTCTTGGCTGTCCATGGTACCTTCAACATCCTTCTTATAGACCACATTTCCATGGCCTTCATTTCTCGATGTACTCTCTTATTCATGGACCATGCTTCACATCCATAAAACAGAATTGGCTCGATGTAACATTTAAGTACTCGGAATCTTGTTTCCATTGATATGGATCTGTTGCACAAGATGTTTCTCATTTTCTGGAATGCTGACTTGGCCTGAGCACGTCTGCTTTTTATTTCATTGTGACATTTCCCATCAGTTGTTATAATTGTTCCTAAGTACTTGAATCTATCAATTTGTTTCAGTTCTGTGCCATCGAGAGTAATGCTGCATTTTGGTGGTATTCTTTTCTTTGAGGTGACAATCACTTCAGTCTTCTTTTTATTCAGGCTGAGACCTTTACTTTTACTTTCACGATCCACGATGTCCAGAAGAGCCTGTAGCTCCCCTTCACTTTTAGCAATCAAAACTGTGTCGTCTGCATATCTTAAGTTGATAAGGTTCTATCCGCCAAATGATATCCTTGGCAAGCTCTCTATATTTCTCATTATGTTTTCGCCGTGCAAGGAGAAGAGGTCAGGAGATAGAACACATCCTTATCTCGCTCCCAATTTTATGTCTTGGAATGCTCCTGTTTGGTTCTCAACCCTCATTGCTGCTGATTGCTGCTAGTATAAGTTTTTGATAAGTTTCAGATCTTTCATATCTATGTTGATGTCTTCCAGCATTCTTATAATTTCTGTATGTCTCACTTTATCGAATTTTTTACAACAGTCTATGAAGCATAGGTATAGGTCCGTCTTTACTTCTATTGATCTCTTCATTAATGTTCTCATTATATATATATATATATATATATATATATATATATATAATTACTTGTACCTTTTTCTTCGACGAAGCCACACTGTTCTTCGGCGATTTCTGGTTTTATTTTGCCCTTGATTCTTCTCATGACAATAAGAAGCAGGATTGGATTTTGGTAACATGGCTCATAAGACTAATGGTTCGATGGTCTTCACATTCAGCTGCACCTTGTTTCTTTGGTAGGGCAATGAAAACTGATTGCAAAAGGTCTAATGGGATATAGTTACTGTTATAGATATCATTCAACAATCTGGTAATTATTTCTACGCAAAGTTCTCCTAATGTTTCCAATTCTTCCTTGGTAATTTTATCTGGTTCTGGTGCTTTTTTGTTCTTCATGTGTTTGATGGCTTCTTCCACTTCTGCTTTTAATATGGTAGGCCCTTCATTATTATTTCATATATCTATTTCGCTTCTATTATCCTCATAGAGTTCTCTAATGTATTCGCACCATTGTGCCATTATTTCATCTCTGTCCATTATTGTATGCCCCTCCTTTGACTTCAGGCAACCAGTCTTGTGGTATGCCCTTTTATTTGTTATCTCCTTTATTTGTTTGTATATATCTTTTGCATTTCCTTGATGGTGTGTCTCTATTTCACTACATTTCTTATTTAGTCAGTCTTCTTTAGCTTTATTGCATTTATGTCTTATTTCTTTATTTATTTTGCATATTCTCTTTATCTTCCTTAAGATTTCTTCTCCGACCCAATAGCTGCAAAATTTCTTCTGTCATTCACCTCTGTTTAGCGTGTCTTTTATTTGGAGGTAGGATTTCGATAGATGTTTTCTACTGTAGAGAGCGGAACAACAACACAACTCCTTCAGATCATCAGAGGAGGTACCCCCTCTATTCCTGAATAGAGTCTAAGCATATTCCATTGTTCATCAATCGTTTCAATCTTCTGTATAACATTATAGCTATTATTTACTATGGTCCTGTATTGTTCTTGTATTGCCTTATCTTTCTGTAACAGCGCTCTATCTAGTTCTTTGTTTTTAGCTGCTACCTTTAACCTCTTTAGCCTGATTCTCACTTTTCCTACAGCTGGGATGTGGTCACTGTTGCAGTCTGTGCTTGGTCTTGTTTTCACAGATATTAGTGAGTTCCTGAATCTTCTGTTTATCATAATGTAATCTAACTGGTTACGTATGTTATTATTTGGGCTTTTCCATGTCCATAATCGCCTTGGGTGTTGTTGAAACCAAGTATTTCCTACTATCATTTCATTCTTGTCTGCCCACTCAGTCAACATCTCTCCTCTTTTGTTTCTGATTCTTAGTCCATACTTGCCAGTAGCTTCACTGTCTTGTTCAATCTCTATCATCATCATCATGTGCCGTGCCGACTGGCGTTGGCTATTATGCTTCTCCAGAGTACGCGATCCTTCATGCAGGCCATCAGCTCAGTTGGTGATCTCCTCTCACACCATCCCTCTCACATCAATCTCTACATTCGCATTTAAATCACCCAGCACAAAGTTTACTTCCCATGGTTTGCACTGTTTCATTGCCATGTCCAGATTGTTGTAAAATTCTTGTATCTCATCATCAGAGCTTTCTGAAGTTGGTGCGTATACTTGGATGAGATTTGTGTTTATTGGGTGGTCCTGTAATTTTATCATTAACATTCTGTCATACCTTACTTACAAGGGACTATGTTACAGAAAAGTCAAATACTAATTGCACGTCAGTACTATAACATGTTACAAGGAAGAGAGAGTGAGAGAGAGAGAAAAAAAAAGACATATTTACCAACACGTTAAAGAACTAACAGAATGCTTAGCTAGTACAGTAACTTGTGGAAATTAATCACAAAACATGAATCACAGCACGTTAAAGAGTGCTACGTGACCTAGACTGTGGGTACGAGCCACCGTAAATCTGTCGGCCGTAACTCTGTCGGTCGTAACTCTGTCGGTCGTAACTCTGTTTGTCGTAACTCTGTCGGCCGTAACTTTGTCGGTAGTAACTCTGTCGGTCGTAACTCTGTCGGTCGTAAATCTGTCGGTAGTAACTCTGTCGGTAGTAACTCTGTCGGCCGTAACTCTGTCGGCCGTAACTCTGTCGGTCGTAACTCTGTCAGTAGTAACTCTGTCGGTCGTAACTCTGTCGGCCGTAACTCTGTCGGTCGTAACTCTGTCGGTGGTAACTCTGTCGGTGGTAACTCTGTCGGTAGTAACTCTTTCGGTCGTAACTCTTTCGGTCGTAACTCTGTCGGTGGTAACTCTGTCGGTGGTAACTCTGTCGGTAGTAACTCTGTCGGTCGTAACTCTGTCGGCCGTAACTCTGTCGGTCGTAACTCTTTCGGTCGTAACTCTGTCGGTCGTAACTCTGTCGGTCGTAGGTTGGAGCATAACTATATTGTGGACAAAGGCAACATAACCTTCTGACTATTAGACCAGTCTGTCTCCGTCATTACGATTTTTCCCAGATCAAGTTACCTTTGAGGTTTTTCTTCCGGTTCATGTGCCACTTTCTCGTTACCTTATTTTTTTTTTCATTATTTACATTGTCATAGACAGAGACTATGGTTATATCTAAGAAGCAGAATCCACCAACATGCAGTATAAAATTAAACGAAACTCTTCTAAAGCGGGTACCGAAATTTAAATACATTAGAGCAGTAATAACTTCATAGATTTTAAAAAGGCATTTGATAGCATACACAGAGATTCATTATGGAGAATTTTATGCCTATATGGAATACCATCTAAAATTGTCAGCATCATTAAGGACTTATACAATGGATATGTTTGTGCAGTTAAGACAGAAGAAGGGATGAGTGAATGGTTCCAGATTGAAACAGGTGTGAAACAAGGATGTATACTGTCTCCTTTACTTTTTGGGATTACAATAGACTTCATAATGAAAAAATGCTGCACAGATAACACAGGTATTGACTGGGTACATGGGACCCAACTAGAAGATCTTGATTTTGCTGATGACATAACTATTATCAGTAATAATGTGAATTCCATGCAAGAAAAAACAGACAGCCTGTCTTCACTGGCTAGCAAAATAGGACTTGAAATTAACAAGGACAAAACAAAAATAATGAAAATTTCTCTCAATCAAAATGGAAAAATACACATAGAAAGGTCAGATATTGAAGAAGTCAATCAATTTGCATACCTTGGCAGCTACATAGACCAGGATGGTGACACTAGAAAGGAAGTTATGATCAGAATTGCAAAAGCAGCATCAATCTTCAAGAATTTTGAGAACATATGGAATTCAAAAGTTATAAGCACAAAAACCAAGTTAAGACTATTCAATTCAAATGTAATATCCACCCTCATTTATGCATGCGAAAGCTGGAAAACAACTAAAGAAATAGAAAAGAAATTAGACTCTTTTGAAAACAAATGCCTAAGGAAAATACTCGGCATCAAGTGGAACGAATTCAAGAACGATGCAGAGATAAGACAGATGACTGAACAACAACCAGTCTCATGAGTGATCAGGAAAAGGAGATGGACATATGTTGTCACGTGATGAGAAGAAATAATCAGAGAATCCCAAAACAAGCTATCAAGTGGAACACAACAGGCCGAAGAAAAAGAGGCAGACCGCGTGAAACTCTGAAGAGGACATTATTAAGAGAGGCCAAATTAGCAGGCATAAAATCCTTTGATGAGGTTGAAAGACTCGCCGAAGACAGGAAAAATTGGCGAACTACTTTGCGAGCCCTATGTGACATTTAACAGCACGGGAAGGATATAAGATATAAGATAAGTAATAACTTCAGATGGGAAATGCGGAACAGAATAGGCCAAGCAAAGACTGCATTTCAGAGAATGAGAAACGTATTATGCAACACATCAGTGAATGTTAGAAAACGAGTCCTGAAATGCTATATTGAACCTATCTTGTTATATTGAAGTGAATCATGGACAATAGGCAACTCTGCACAAAAATCATTTGAAGCAGCAGAAATTTGGTTTATTAGAAGAATGTTGTGAATCCCCTGGACAGCAAAAATAACTAAAGAAGAATGTCAACAAAAAAAAAAAGAGAGAGAGAGAGAGAGAGAGAATGTACTGCAATGAGAAGAGGGGGCATTGAAAATATTATAACAACAGGAGAAATAGAAGGAAGAAGATCAAGAGGAAGACCAAGAGAAATGATACTGGACAGTCTGACGGGATGGTGTGAGAGGAGATCACCAACTGAACTGATGGCCTGCATGAAGGATCGTGTACTCTGAAGAAGCTTAATAGGCAACGCCAGTCGGCACGGCACCTGATGATGATGACAGTATCATAAATAAATGTAATGCTAGATACTGCGTGATAATTACACAGCATAAATAAATCTAACTTTGATAAGAAAAAAGGACTAGGGAAGGGGGAATACACTCCACAAATCTGGAATCTTAACACACATCCTTAACGAACGGTAACTCCATGCTCCAGTCCAGTGATTTCCAAACTTTTTCATGTCACGGGCCCCTGAACCCACTGAGAATTCCCTGCCCTCCTTTACCCTCGCCACTTGGTATTAAATTACAAACCAGAGAAAGAGTACTAAAAGTTTCAAAGAAGAAGCAGAAGAAAAGGAGGAGAAGGAAGCGGAGGAGAAGAAGAAGAAGGAGGAGGAGGAAGCGGAGGAGAAGAAGAAGAAGAAGGAGGAGGAGGAAGCGGAGGAGAAGAAGAAGAAGGAGGAGGAGGAAGCGGAGAAGAAGAAGAAGCAGAAGGAGGAATGAATGAATGAATGAATAATCTTTATTTTTAAAGGGTAAAGAATTGGGCACGCAGGCCCGTCTTACATTCTGCCCTTCATCACTCCATCTTTCATTCTTCCCACACACTTGATTTAGTAAATACAAATTAAATTAGGGAAAAACATATCAAAAGAGTGTAAGATTTAACTACTACATTCAAAGTAACAGAGAAGAAGTAATTAACCTAATAAAATAGCACTCACGCACACATACATACGCAGACATATATATAAATAAAAATACATTGTAAATACAGATCTTCTAACAAATGTTTTTTTTAACAAACATTAAAAAGGAGGAAGAGAAGAACTTTAAAATATAAAATAAAACCTCTATGTCGTCAACTATTCAAATAAATGAAGACTTTTTCAGCTGATTCCAGACTGGGAAACTGTGCAAAAAAAAAAAGCACTTTTTCTCCTGTTTCCTCCTTAAAATGAGTCAAGTCCTACAGAAAATGAGATGAGAAAAACGAATATGAGATCAAGAAATTTTTATTAGCTCTAGTTTTCTTGGCAGCTACATAGACCAGGATGGTGACACCAGAAAGGAAGTTTGAATTAGAATTACGAAAACAGCATCGACCTTCAAGAATCTTGGGAACATTTGGCATTCAAATGTTATAAGCACAAAAACCAAGTTAAGATTATTCAATTCAAATGTAATATCCACCCCCCCCCCTCACTTATGCACGCGGAAGCTGGAAATCAACTAAAGAAATAGGAAACGAAATTAGACTCTTTTGAAAATGTCTAAGGAAAATACTTGGTATAAAGTAGAACGAATTCAAGAACAGATGAGCAAACAACAACCTGTCTCATGGGTGATCAGAAAAAGAAGATGGACATATATTGGTCACGTGATGAGAAGAAACAACCAGAGAATCCCAAAACAAGTTATCGAGTGGAACACAACAGGTCGAAGAAAAATGTGTTGACCATGTGAAACTCTAAAGAGGACATTGTTAAGAGAGGCCAGTTTCGTGGGCATAACATCCCTTGATGAGATTGAAAATCTCGCCGAAAACAGGAAAACCTGGCGAACTACCATGCGAGCCCTACGTGACGTTTAACAGCATGGGAAGGATGTAAGATGTAAGTTTTCGATGTATTTAAATGTCAACATTTGTATTAGTAAACCATATCAACTTATTTAGTACCCTTGGTGGATAAAGAATAAAAAAAAACTTACTTATCGTTTCTTTTTTCTCTTTTCTTGGGCATATGATGTCACGTTCCAACAGTAGTCAGCAGGCATAGATGTGTTCCACTTCTTGGGCATATGATGTCACGTTCCAACAGTAGTCAGCAGGCATAGATGTGTTCCACTTCTTGGGCATATGATGTCACGTTCCAACAGTAGTCAGCAGGCATAGATGTGTTCCATTTCCCCTGGTACCTTCTTTCCATTACTGAAATGTCTTGATGAAAACGCTCCAGCAAGTAAGTTCATCATTTACTGCACAGTTGGCAGGGGGGGGGGAGAGGGGAGGGGTAAGAAGTCAAGATGAGAATCCAGGAAGTGGATCCTGAGTGACATGCTGCAACCTAATTGTTGTATGATGTCAAAAATTCATTAACAGCCACAGTATAGCTTTTATTTCTTTGGATTTCCCAGGAACTTCTGAACAACAGATCTGAAGACCTCCCAAGCTACTTTCTCATTCCTATGAAGAATAGAATCAAAGTGTTTATCATTTAGAAGTTCCCTAATCTGAGGGACTACAAAGATTCTTTCTTATTCCCATGAAGAAATGAGTCAAAGTGTTTATCATTTAGTAGTTCTCTAATCTGAGGGACTACAAAGATTCTTTCTTATTCCCATGAAGAAAGGAGTCAAAGTGTTTATCATTTAGTAGTTCTCTAATCTGAGGGACTACAAAGATTCTTTCTTATTCCCATGAAGAAATGAGTCAAAGTGTTTATCATTTAGTAGTTCTCTAATCTGAGGGACTACAAAGATTCTTTCTTATTCCCATGAAGAAAGGAGTCAAAGTGTTATCATTTAGTAGTTCTCTAATCTGAGGGACTACAAAGATTCTTTCTTATTCCCATGAAGAAAGGAGTCAAAGTGTTTATCATTTAGTAGTTCTCTAATCTGAAGGACTACAAAGATTCTTTCTTATTCCCATGAAGAAAGGAGTCAAAGTGTTTATCATTTAGTAGTTCTCTAATCTGAGGGACTACAAAGATTCTTTCTTATTCCCATGAAGAAAGGAGTCAAAGTGTTTATCATTTAGTAGTTCTCTAATCTGAAGGACTACAAAGATTCTTTCTTATTCCCATGAAGAAAGGAGTCAAAGTGTTTATCATTTAGTAGTTCTCTAATCTGAAGGACTACAAAGATTCTTTCTTATTCCCATGAAGAAAGGAGTCAAAGTGTTTATCATTTAGTAGTTCTCTAATCTGAAGGTCTACAAAGATTCTTTCCGTTATTTTGGCCTCACTAAGATGACGAAGTTTTGTCTTCAGGTACTTGAATGCCTCTCCTTTCTGATTCATCCTCTTGACAAAATTCTTCATTAGCCCCTATTTAATATGTAAAGAGGGGCAGAATGAGGAGTCTGCTGGACCTCCTTCTTTCCAGGCTCCAGAATTGTCCTATCAGGCCAGATTTTTCTTACGTAATAGGAATATCTCTGTCTGTTGTCCCATTCGCAGAGAAAACAACAATACTTGGTGAATCCTAACTGCATTCCAGGTAAAACTTCTATAACTTTCAAATCTGCACAAATCTGCCAATGATGGTTGTCATATTTCATTGCTTCGAGAAGTAATTTCATATTTCTATAGATCTCCTTCATGTGCATAGCATGACCCATAGGAAGAGATGGTAGTGAATTGCCACCGTGTAGCAAAACAGCTTTCAAGCTTAACTTTGGTGAGTCTATGACCAATCTCCAGTCTGTGGTTTATGCTCCACTTTCAAATTTCCCATCAGTCCATTAGCATCACGGCAGGCAACAATGTTTTCCACTTTGAAAAATGGAGATAAGTTTTTCTGTCGATATATTGAGACTTTTACATTTTCCTTCAGGAGATTCCACAGCTCAAATCTTGATGCAAGAAGTTCTGCTTTTTCTTTTGGATAAGTCAAGATCTCGAATTAGACCACTCGGTTCATTTTGGGAAATTCTGTGTATCTTATCCACTGAGCCTTTTGGTGTGTATTCAGAATCTTGTTGTACAGGCTCAGCTGATATTTCTCGACTATCTTCTTCATCGAGCTCCATAATGTACTGACCTGGTCGGACAGAAATAGGCAGATCGTCCCCGTGTGGTACTGGTCGCGTAGCCGATGGAATATTTGGATACATCAAGGTCCACTTCTTTCTTGTAGACATTCAGTGTTGAAGAGGATGCACCATGCAAAAATAGCAGTCACTTACATGATCTGTAGGCTCTCTCCGTATCATGGGAATCGCTTACATGATCTGTAGGCTCTCTCTGTATCATGGGAATCACTTACATGATCTGTAGGCTCTCTCCGTATCATGGGAATCGCTTACATGATCTGTAGGCTCTCTCTGTATCATGGGAATCGCAAAACCCATTGACTGTCGTTTTACTATTCAACCGACCACGGAGTTTCACATCACATTTGTTGCAGCAAATGTGAAGTGGTCAGGGCTTGCCCTGTCTTACAACCGAAGTAATTACGATCTGCTGTTTTGATTAGAGGCATAATCTGACGCTTCTGGTATGAAAAATAAAACTCACTGTTGCACTATTAATGCATTTTCGCGTCATCTTGAAATCCAGTCCTGATATTTTATCACTGCCAAATGTAAAAACTGTAAACTTCTTGAAAATAATAAACTATTATATTAATTCAGATGCGAGATACAAAATGAGGTGTTTCTTTCTTTCTCAAATTTGACACGCAGTAGTAAACAATATGGCTGCCACGGATACTATAATCAGTAACTCAGCGGTGTCAAAATACATTCGTAGCTCTCGTCAACAGATTAAATCAGGAATATCAGAACAGTAAGAGCTAAGTGAGTGTTTTTAATGTCATATTCGTTTTTCTCACATAGAAATTAATCATTGTAGAGTATTTTAAAGTGGGAAACTGTTTTTTTTGTATGTTACACAGTGAAATCGGTGTCATTGCCTTTTTTGCACTCTCCAAAATTTTAATATCCATTTCTGACATCATCCACACACCCAGTTGAGTATTAAGCTGACCCAGTGGAGTATTAAGCTGACTCAGTGGAGGATTACTCATTAAGTTAGCTTAACTGCAGGGGTCCCGGTAGGGCAGAGGTCCTCCGCGACATCAAGGGGAAAAACTCTATAAATACAGGTTATCTTCTTTTATAAATCTTATATCTGAAGATGAGTGGTCTAGGCTGGGTGGGGCGGGAGGGGACTCTTACTAAATTTGGCCCAGGAGCTGGGGTGGTGGTGGTGGTGGTGGTGGTGGTGGTTAATTCATCACTGCATTTACCAGCACCCCGAGGATAGCTAGAGAGGAGGGAGTATGTAGGAAATTAACCTAAATTTAGAATTTAACAGGAAATTATTTGCCTTGGGACTAATCTAAATAAAACTAGCTCCATCACTGAACAGCTGCCTGTAACCCCCCCTCCCACCCCACCCCTCAATCTGGGCCATGTGATCCACCAGGTAGCTCTGTACCAAACCTGGAAATTGTGAGGGCATCGCCAGAGAAAGAGGTGCCTCGTTTTGTACAAGACAATTCCCGCGTTATCTTTCATTCATTTGTATGTCCCTTGCGGAACTTTGCCTTCTTAACAGCATTCCTGTAGGCCTCTCTGTTGTGAGCAAGATGGCCTGCTGCTAATGCATCCATCTGCAGATCCTCGACGATGTCTTGAAGCCATCTTCGCCTTGGTCTTCCTCTCTTTCTTCTCTCTATTAGGTACCCTTCCAAGTCGGTCTTCTCTATATTATCATGACGTTTAATGTGTCCAAATTATTTAAGTTTTCTCTGTTTAATCCTCTTTACTAGCCAGCCTTCTTCAATATTAAGCTCTTGTAGTATGGATATATTTGTTATTTTTATGTGTGTGTGTCTCTCTCTCTTTCTCTCTCTCTCTCTCTCTCTCTCTCTCTCTCTCTCTCAGGCTGCTTCCAGTGTGACGTGCAAGATGGCGGAAGTTTTTTTAACGCTCTCGCCGGCGTGCAGAAAACAGCGGAATTCCGCTTGATCTGTCACACATCATGTACTGGGAGTTGGGCATAAGGCTAACAACCTTATCCTGGGAACTATCTAGAGGCGACTCCAGACGGGAAAAAAAAATATTGTTACGGAAACTCGCAGAGAAACCAACCGAGCATCAGGAATCCCAACTCCGAAGAGCTCATTCGTCGGCCTCAAACAAAATAGGCAGACCGCGTGAAACTCTGATGAGTTAAGATAGGCCAAATTAACAGGCATAAAATCCCTTGATGAGGTTGAAAGACTCGTCGAAGACAGGAAAAATTGGCGAACTACTTTGTGAGCCCTATGTGACGTTTAACGGCACGGGAAGGATATAAGATATAAGAAGATGTTTGAAGAACTCTTCTGTAGCATTCAAAGGCATTTATGTGTTTCTCAGCTGTTTTGTCAAGTGTCCAGGTCTCACAGCCATATTTTGTGATGGGAAAGATGCATGCTCTTAAAAATTTTATTTTTGTGGTTCTGTCTGCTGCTCTCCACACATTCTTTAGTTGTTTTACTTTCTGAATTGCGATAGATGTCCTCCTTATAATTTCCCTCATTGTATCTCCATTATTAGTTAGTAGTGATCCAAGATATTCAAAACTCTCCACTTCTTCCAGTTTTTCCTCATTGATACATATATCAGCTGCTTTGTTTGTTTTGTCAGTTGTCATCAATTTAGTTTTCTTCGCATTAAGATAGAGGTTTTGCTCTTCGCTGTTCTTACGGACTGACATAATTAGTTTTTCCATTCCTTTTTGTGTTGTGGACAGTAATACTGTATCATCAGCATATTTAATCTCTGGTATTTCATAACCTCCAATTGTTATGGCATCGTAATATTCTTTGTCTACATCTTCTCTAACATTCCTCATTATATTTTCAGTATGCAAGTTAAAAAAGTAAGGCGACAATATGCAACCTTTGACGGACCCCTTGTTTTATGTCAAACCAAGTCGTTGTTTCACCATTTATTCTTACTGCTGCCTGTTGGTCTAGATACAGCAGTGATGTTAATTGTATCACATGTGTTGGAAATCCCATTTTGTCCATTATTTCCCAAAATTTCTGGTGTCGTACACAATCAAATGCCTTATCCTTCATGTAACGTTAAATTTGGTTTAGAAGCAGTTCAGTGATCCGAGGAGAGAGATAAGAGCGAGAAATAGTAGCGCAGATAAAGATAAATTTATAGAATATCCAAACCAAAGCTTTCCTCCATCATTGTCTCCCCTGTTTGTCCTGTACACAGAGGCGGTTACCCGTGTGGCTGCAGAGCCCAGGCTTTAGACTGTGAAGAGCACAACCGCTGGCGCCGCCCATGCATGACATACGAGCCGAAGATGGCGAGTGTCACTTTAAAAAAAAAATTTACTGCGTTACAGAAACAGCGATGAATAGGCAAAGACTGGCCGTGGACCGTGAGAAACGGAGAGAATTTGGTATTGCCCTGCGAGACGCCACAAGGCGTGCGGCGCTATGATTGTTTAGCCCATTGTCGACCATGGATGGATGGATGGATGGATGGATGGATTACACATTAGGCTGAACTTAAAACTCGGGGCCCAGAATGCCAGCGAAGCCGACATGATGAGAAAAAAATAGAAGTATAGATTATTATTTCATGAATTTTATATGAGGAGATAAACAGTATAGGTCAGAGGTCGGAGGTCGGAGGTGGGATGGATGGATGGATGGATGGATGGATGGATGGATGGATGGATGGATGGATGGATGGATGGATGGATGGATGGATGGATGGATGGATGGATGGATGGATGGATGGATGGATGGATGGATGGATGGATGGATGGATGGATGGATGGATGGATGGATGGATGGATGGATGGATGGATGGATGGATGGATGGATGGATGGATGGATGGATGGATGGATGGATGGATGGATGGATGGATGGATGGATGGATGGATGGATGGATGGATGGATGGATGGATGGATGGATGGATGGATGGATGGATGGATGGATGGATGGATGGATGGATGGATGGATGGATGGATGGATGGATGGATGGATGGATGGATGGATGGATGGATGGATGGATGGATGGATGGATGGATGGATGGATGGATGGATGGATGGATGGATGGATGGATGGATGGATGGATGGATGGATGGATGGATGGATGGATGGATGGATGGATGGATGGATGGATGGATGGATGGATGGATGGATGGATGGATGGATGGATGGATGGATGGATGGATGGATGGATGGATGGATGGATGGATGGATGGATGGATGGATGGATGGATGGATGGATGGATGGATGGATGGATGGATGGATGGATGGATGGATGGATGGATGGATGGATGGATGGATGGATGGATGGATGGATGGATGGATGGATGGATGGATGGATGGATGGATGGATGGATGGATGGATGGATGGATGGATGGATGGATGGATGGATGGATGGATGGATGGATGGATGGATGGATGGATGGATGGATGGATGGATGGATGGATGGATGGATGGATGGATGGATGGATGGATGGATGGATGGATGGATGGATGGATGGATGGATGGATGGATGGATGGATGGATGGATGGATGGATGGATGGATGGATGGATGGATGGATGGATGGATGGATGGATGGATGGATGGATGGATGGATGGATGGATGGATGGATGGATGGATGGATGGATGGATGGATGGATGGATGGATGGATGGATGGATGGATGGATGGATGGATGGATGGATGGATGGATGGATGGATGGATGGATGGATGGATGGATGGATGGATGGATGGATGGATGGATGGATGGATGGATGGATGGATGGATGGATGGATGGATGGATGGATGGATGGATGGATGGATGGATGGATGGATGGATGGATGGATGGATGGATGGATGGATGGATGGATGGATGGATGGATGGATGGATGGATGGATGGATGGATGGATGGATGGATGGATGGATGGATGGATGGATGGATGGATGGATGGATGGATGGATGGATGGATGGATGGATGGATGGATGGATGGATGGATGGATGGATGGATGGATGGATGGATGGATGGATGGATGGATGGATGGATGGATGGATGGATGGATGGATGGATGGATGGATGGATGGATGGATGGATGGATGGATGGATGGATGGATGGATGGATGGATGGATGGATGGATGGATGGATGGATGGATGGATGGATGGATCAACCTTAATACTAGCATGTCAGCTATGGTTCGTCAACCTTAATACTAGCATGTCAGCTATGGTTCGTCAACCTTAATACTAGCATGTCAGCTATGGTTCGTCAACCTTAATACTAGCATGTCAGCTATAGATCGTCAACCCTGATACTAGCATGTCAGATATGGTTCGTCAACCTTAATACTAGCATGTCAGCTATGGTTCGCCAACTTTAATACTAGCATGTCAGCTATGGTTCGCCAACACTGACACTACCATGTCAGCTATGGTTCGCCAACATTAATACTACCATGTCAGCTATGGTTCGCCAACCCTGATACTAGCATGTCAGCTATGGTTCGCCAACCTTAATACTACCATGTCAGCTATGGTTCGCCAACATTAATACTACCATGTCAGCTATGGTTCGCCAACCCTGATACTAGCATGTCATCTATGGTTCGTCAACCCTGACACTACCATGTCAGCTATGGTTCGCCAAAACTGACACTTACATGTCAGCTATGGTTCGCCAACCCTGATACTAGCATGTCAGCTATGGTTCGTCAACCCTGATACTAGCATGTCAGCTATAGTTCGTCAACCCTGATACTAGCATGTCAGATATGGTTCGTCAACCCTGATACTAGCATGTCAGCTATGATTCGTCAACCCTGATACTAGCATGTCAGCTATGATTCGTCAACCCTGATACTAGCATGTCAGCTATGGTTCGTCAACCCTGGTTCTAGCATGTCAGCTATGGTTCGTCAACCCTGATACTAGCATGTCAGCTATTGTTCGTCAACCCTGATACTAGCATGTCAGCTATGGTTCGTCAACCCTGATACTAGCATGTCAGCTATGGTTCGTCAACCCTGATACTAGCATGTCAGCTATGGTTCGTCAACCCTGATACTAGCATGTCAGATATGGTTCGTCAACCCTGATACTAGCATGTCAGCTATGGTTCGTCAACCCTGATACTAGCATGTCAACTATGGTTCGCTGATTGCCAAATCAGACAGCATGTTCGTCCCCTGCAGGCTTCGTCACTATAGTGACCACTGTAATCATCCGCTGTCCTTTCTAAGCCTGCTACTGGGAGCACCACCGAAGAGATGGAGCAGGTTCTTGGCCAGTTATGTTTCGATTATAATGACACATGCTCCGTCAGTCTAGCACATTTACAGTTATCCCCCTCCCCAATTTCAATATGTTTTTTTAATGGGCCAAAACTGTATGTGTGAAAAAGTTACCTGAGAAACGGCCATTCAGAAACCATCGGGTCTACTGATAGTCTCCTTCACAAGTGATGATGTACATCCTACAGGACAGTGGATCCCAACCTTTTACATTCAAAGACCCCTTTTCCAGCTAAGAAAAACCAGGCAAAACGCAGACAGACGGTCACCTGGTGGCGAGCAGAACAACAACACAGCTTCTAAGATCATCAGTGAAGTACCCCCTCCCCAATTTTCAGACATTTGTTTCGGCCCTTTAACCTTCTGGCGCTCTGAGGGTGGTTGGGGGGGGGGGGGGGGGTCCTCTGGGTCATGAGACTCCCAGTGGCCTGCGAGTTGTTGGTTTCTAACCGCTTCAGAGGCTGAAGAAACTGGTCGGGTGCCGACGCCTGTACAGAGACATGCTCAGCTCTTACCAAACTTGATTTTACCTCGCGCGTGGGAAGTTGATCTTACTTCGTTTTCCTTCTGATGATTCCATCAGCTTGTGACTGTCTGACACAACTTGAGTATTCTCTCACCGTGGCTTGAGCCCGGACAGATATCTTCTAATATCTTACCTGAGAATGATGTCACGGTGCTATGTTGACTGTCAGAGATTAAGGAACTACCACATCCCATCTTTGTTCTCTGTATCTTCATGATTGTCAGACAGTAATGAACTATCACATCCCGTCTTTGTTCTGTGTATCTTCATGGCTGTCAGACATTAAGGAACTACCACATCTCATCTTTGTTCTATGTATCTTCATGCCTGTCAGACATTAAAGAACTACCACATCCATTTTGTTGTTCTTTATATCTTCATGCCACTTTGAGTGTTAAACTTTTAAGTTCCTGCCAGAGATGCATGTGCTGCTCCCACTGCTGTTGTACATTCGGGATAAGTATCGCCGGCACGGCCGTTTCCGTAAAGTCACCTGTGGATCCATCATGCTCCCCTTCTTTCGATCAATCCTGAGGGTACTTCTTCTTATTTCGTCTCCTGGTTTCTACATGTTCTTGCTATTTCCGGAAATAGCTTCATTCCCAGGCTGGACGGCTCAGGTGCCCTAATCCCAGCCAGCCAGGCTGGACGGCTCAGGTGCCCTAATCCCAGGTGCCCTAATCCCAACCAGCCAGGCTGGACGGCTCAGGTGCCCTAATCCCAGCCAGGCTGGACGGCTCAGGTGCCCTAATCCCAGCCAGGCTGGACGGCTCAGGTGCCCTAATCCCAGGTGCCCTAATCCCAGCCAGCCAGGCTGGACGGCTCAGGTGCCCTAATCCCAGGTGCCCTAATCCCAACCAGCCAGGCTGGACGGCTCAGGTGCCCTAATCCCAGCCAGGCTGGACGGCTCAGGTGCCCTAATCCCAGGTGCCCTAATCCCAGCCAGCCAGGCTGGACGGCTCAGGTGCCCTAATCCCAGCCAGGCAGGGCTGCTCAGGTGCCCTGATCAAGGAAGGTAAATCTGCGATGATCTGACTGAGCCCTTTGGCTGTTACTGTACTTGGGCCACCAAGTGTGGGAGATTTAGCACCAAAGACTGGACGCTCCAACTCCGGTCTGAATCTTCAACAGTTTATTATTAAGTCAGACACACCTAGGTCACGACTCCCGACACATATTCTCAGACCTCTCTCTGCCAACACTCGCCGTATCTAGACTCAGAACCTCTCTCTGCCAACACTCGCTGTATCTAGACTCAGAACCTCTCTCTGCCAACACTCGCCGTATCTAGACTCAGAACCTCTCTCTGCCAACACTCGCTGTATCTAGACTCAGAACCTCTCTCTGCCAACACTCGCTGTATCTAGACTCAGAACCTCTCTCTGCCAACACTCGCTGTATCTAGACTCAGAACCTCTCTCTGCCAACACTCGCTGTATCTAGACTCAGAACCTCTCTCTGCCAACACTCGCTGTATCTAGACTCAGAACCTCTCTCTGCCAACACTCGCTGTATCTAGACTCAGAACCTCTCTCTGCCAACACTCACCGTATCTAGACTCAGAACCTCTCTCTGCCAACACTCGCTGTACCTAGACTCAGAACATCTCTCTGCCACCACTCCCCTTATCTGTGGTAAACACCCTTTGCAAGCGTCCGAACATACTGAAATGACAACACATCCAAACATTATTTCCGTCTCTCTGTCTTTAGTTTCTACACTCTCTCACACTCACATACCTTCCTTATCATCGGTGTACTTGTATGTCAGCTTCCAACTTATTCTGCCGTTTTCTTTCATCTCTCAGCTAATTTTTCTCAAATAACGTAGTATTCTCCTGTAGTGCTATCAGATATCTTCTTTTGTTATATTTTCCCTCAGTCTTCCTTTCTTCCATTGCTTTCATGTGCTTGATGTTACTTTAGTTGACTCCAGTTTTAAAAAAATTCCTCTCTCACATATGTTTTTCTTTACCTAGTACCCCCGTTTTCATTGGTTGATTCATCCACGAAGTATATTCTGATTGGTCATTGCTTAACGCGTCCATGAGACAACGGTCTTATCAGACCTACTGTCTTTCCTTCCCTGAGATATGTTCATATACATTTTGCTGGGTTTCGTGCTTTTTTTTTTCTTTTTCCTTGAGCTTTCCTGCAATTGTCAGACTGTTCTCTGCGTTTTCTTAGTGTATCTCTGGGGGTCTTAATTCATTTGCTACTAAATAAAAATGTCAAGATTAGAACAAAAACACAAAAATTATAATAAATACAGCCGCCATGTTTTTACCCGTAAATGAGTCATACAGGTCGCTTATCCCTTATGTTAACATTTGTATCGCTTGAACAAAGAACACAACAGAACAGTTATTTTATTTTAATGTAGGTTTATGTGCAAAGGAATTTCAAAGCTTATTCGTAGCAAAATAGTTAATTTGGTCCCCTCCCCAACGCCTCTCCCTTCCCCCACTCCCCACCCTACCCCCATTCTCAACACTTTCAGTATTTTGTAATCTTCCGAAACTTTTCTGAGGAGAACTTCTTCAGACCGGCCAAGATGTACGCCACAACATGGCCGCTTGTTGTGTACCGTCGCCAAGAGACTAAATGTTACTGGTTATTATTAGATCTGTGTTGCTTATTTTTTGCCCGTGTGCCCAACTTGTGGTCAAATAACCATAACTCATAATCAAGGGACGCAACTTCGAGGAAAACGAAATTTTAAAATCCCCATGAACCCAGAGTATTGTAATTCTGTGTATATCAGCACTATGTTATTTATTATTATTATTATTCTAAGGCATATTCTAACAGATTTGATTCAGGAAACATTCATGTAGTAATTTTTGTATTACCTTTAGCTGAAAAAAATTGCCTGCACTCATCCACTTGTATTTGAAAATAACTAAAATGCAATTATAATGTTCTGGCCAACGAAACACATACAAGTATATTTAATCTGTGCTAAAAAGTATGAAGTTAAAAAAAATGTGAATGAAAACCGATATCGTAATTAGAACATTGTTCACTTTTTATTATTAATATAATGAGGAATGTTAGAGAAGATGTAGACAAAGAATATTACGATGCCATAACAATTGGAGGTTATGAAATACCAGAGATTAGATATTCTGATGACACAGTATTACTGTCCACAACACAAAGAGGAATGGAAAAACTAATTATGTCAGTCCATTAGAACAGCGAAGACCAAAACCTCTATTTTAATGCGAAGAAAAATAAATTGATGATAAATGACAAAACAAACAAGGCAGCTGAAATATGTATCAATGAGGAAAAACTGGAAGAAGTGGAAAGTTTTGAATATCTTGGATCACTGCTAACTAATAATGGAGATACAATGAGGGAAATTAAAAGGAGGACATCTTTTGCTCTTCAGAAAGTAAAACTACTAAAGAATGTCTACCTTTATCTAAAGCTGAGCCATACACCATTGTTTACCTTTATCTAAAGCTGAGCCATACACTGCTGTCTATCTTTATCTAAAGCTGAGCCATACACCACTGTCTATCTTTATCTAAAGCTGAGCCATACACTGCTGTCTACCTTTATCTAAAGCTGAGCCATACACTGCTGTCTACCTTTATCTAAAGCTGAGCCATACACTGCTGTCTACCTTCATTACTGGAACTGGCAGCGGGGCGGACATGGGAATGCTTGAACTCCAGTGATGCTATCTACTGAGATTATTCATTCTAAAATCCCGCGCTGTCAACATCAGCTGTCAAGACTTTCTTGATCTCTGCCACAGGAACCTCCTACAGCAACTACCAACTTAAGAGCAGCCATTTAGCTCAGGGAAGCGTGCATTCAATCTTGCAGATGGCGGCCTGCAGGAAACTGCAGCACTTGCCACATCCATTGTTCCCTTTCATCGGACGAGGGCAAGTACAAGATACATATCAAATTGCTTGTTTCGGCCCAACTTCTGAGAACAAATTGCCCTTTTCTTTCGTTTCCTGCTTGTATTTAAAACCTTGCTATTGGAAGCAGCGGTCTCTGAAGAACAAGTTTACAGCGCTGGTTTGTCTGGAAATTTGAACAAGTCGGTGTGAAAATGTATCAGTTCCGCGTGAGTGATTTCCCTTGTCGGTGTGAAGTGAGAGGAGGGTTAAATGTTTCATATTATTCCTGATTTCTGAAAGCGGTTAAGTTGCGGGGGAACAGACGTATAATGGGTTACAATTTTAAAATATGGGCTACAATTAAGCGAGCAGCAGATGCAAGACTGTAGCGGCTTATCTCTCTGTATCGCAGCGGATGACAGCTTTATCAAAGGTTTTGTATCTTGGAAGTACGGAGAATCAGTGTTTGTAAGGGGCGCTAGATCATCTGAGGAAAGATCTAGTGCTAAAACTAAACAGAAAAGATTCAACCAAGATATATATATATATATATATATATATATATTACAGTATGAATGTATCAGCAGCAGGCCATCTTGCTCACAATCGAAAGGCCTACAGGAGTGCTGTCAGGGAGACAAAGTTCCTCAAGGGACATGCAAATGAATGAATGAATGAATGAATATATACGGTCGTTTGCATGTTCCTTGCGAAAAACAAAGAGAGAAAGACCAAGGCGAAGATGGCTGCAAGACATCGTTGATGATCTGCAAATGGATGCATCAGCGGTAGGCCATCTTGCTCACAACCGAGAGGCCTACAGGAGTGCTGTTAAGGAGGCAAAGTTCCGCAAGGGACATGCAAATGACTGACTGAATGAATGAATGAATGAATTATATATATACATATGGCCGGAGTCAAGGGAAAAGTGCTGTAGCGAGATGATTCATAGCAACATCGGCATATGATCTGTGTAAGCAACTGGGCACACAAGGACAAGCAAGATCGAGGGCATTGAAAAGACTTTCAGAAACAGCAGAAAAGGCCTCGTGCTGGCTGTGGAGTATGCGAAATAAAAACATTCAGAATTTAAATACTTTCAGTTGTCACATCTGTCGGCTCCCCGGTGGCGGAACGGCTTGAATGCATTTCAGGCTGCAGTGGCACTTGGAAGACCGTGGTTCTATCATGGAACGGTTGGGGGGGGGGGGGGGAAACACCCACTCACAGAATCCTGGGGTCACGATCCACGGTGACCCACCTACCCCTTAGAGTGTCAGGAGTTTAGTAGGGCCAAAACATTTGTAGGAGGGGGGGGGGGGGTACTTCATCTGACGATCTACGGAGTTGTGTTATTATTCTGCTCTCTACAGTAGATAGTTTCCTGCATATATGTCAGGATATTTAAGAGTAATGTTCTAAGTGTACTACTCTATGGAAGTGAATGCTGGAAAATCACCAAAACCATAGAAAACAAGTTGAATTCTTTCCAGACTAAATGTTTACGAAGAATTAGAAAATTATTTTGGCCAAACACTATAAGAAATAACATCTTGTTGGCAGAAATGCAGATGAAACCACTGACAACAATTATTGAGGAAAGACGCTGGCGATGGTTGGGACATGTTCTCCGAATGACTGATAACTCACTACCAAAAACAGCACTAAGATGGACACCACAGGGGAACAGAAGTAAGGGTAGACCAAAAGAGACATGGAGAAGAACAACAGAAAGGATGTTGAGCAATAGAGGGCTCACCTGGGCAAGAGCAGAAAAAAAGGCTAAGGACAAGCATTTGTGGAAAACCCTTGCGGACGCCCCATGTGCCCTGGGCACTTAAGGTTCAGAGTGAGAGAGAGAGATATATACACACACACACACATATATATATATATATATATATATATATATATATATATATATGATCATTATTAAATACTACTGGATAAGGGAAATTAAAAGGAGGACATCTATCGCTCTTAAAAAAAACCCATAACTACTAAAGAATGTGTGGAGAGCAGCAGACAGAACCACAAAAATAAGATTTTTAAGGGCATGCATCTATCCCATCGCAACATATGCCTGTGAGACCTGGACACTTAACAAAACAACTGAGAAAAGCATAAATGCCTTTGAACGTAAATGTTACAGAAGAGTTCTTCAAATGTCATGGACACACATCTAGGTACACTTCCAAGACTGTCTTCTCTATATTATCATGACGTTTAATTTGTCCAAAATATTTAAGTTTTCTTTGTTTAATCTTCTTTACTAGCCAACCTTCTTCAATATTAAGTTTTTGTACTATGGATATATTTGTTCTTTTTTGTGTCCATGATATTCGAAGAACTCTTCTGTAGCATTTACGTTCAAAGGCATTTATGTGTTTCTCAGCTGTTTTGTTAAGTGTCCAGGTCTCACAGGCTATGTTGTGATGGGAAAAATGCATGCCTTTAAAAATCTTATTTTTGCAGTTCTGTCTGTTCCTCTCCACAGATTCTTTATTTGTTTTACTTTCTGAAGAGCGATATATGTCCTCTTTTTAATTTCCCTCATTGTATCTCCATTATTATTTAACAGTGATCCAAGATATTCAAAACTCCACTTCTTCCAGTTTTTCCTCATTGATACACATGTCAGCTGCCTTGTTTGTTTTGTCAGTTGTCATCAATTTAGTTTTCTTCGCATTAAGATAGAGGTTTTGCTTTTCGTTGTTCTTACAGACTGACATAATTAGTTTTTCCATTCCTTTTCTTTTAATACATATATTAGACTATACACGTATTAGCCTGAATGATGTACAGGCAGTACATTTCTAGTCTGAACTATTTAGTTAAGGCCTTGTCTTCTAGTGGGTTGAGTATAGTTCATCGATGTATTTCTTACACTGCTCACAGCCTCACTTAATATGGGGGTCAGTGTCGCCATAGAAAAGTCCCATTTAAAGGCAAGAAGAGTTATAATGCAGGCAGGGTTTGTTCACAAAGAATACATATAACAATATTGTTCAAGAGGTTACTGGCTTTACTGAGAGCACACAACAGCACTTTCAGTCAGGTTATAGTAACAGCACTCATGTTCTAGTAACAATACTCTAAGTCAGGTTCTATTAACAACACTCTAAGTCGGGTTCTAGTAACAATATTCTCAGTCAGGTTCTAATACCAGCACTCTAAGTCAGGTTCTATTTACAGCACTCTAAGTCAGGTTCTAGTAACAAGGCAACACTTTTAAGTCAGGTTCTAGTAACAGCACTTTCAGTCACGTTCTATTAACAGCACTCCCATTCAGGTTCTAGTAACAGCACTCTAAGTCAGGTTCTAGTAACAACACTTTCAGTCATGTTCTAGTAACAACACTTTCAGTCAGGTTCTATTAACAGCACTCTCATTCAGGTTGTAGTAACAGCACTCTAAGTCAGGTTCTAGTAACAAAAGTCACAATACTCTCAGCCAGGTACACACATTACCAAGCACTTGTCACTGATATGGCGAATCACTTCCCAACAAACTGACTGTTACATACCAGTTCATGATCTCACACAAGAATGGCCCGTGGCGATCATTCCGGTGCTGGGAGTTTCTGAACTCTGTTAATTACATTCCACAGCTTTGAGCTACAAGTGGACGCCATTCTCAGACGCCATCTTAGTTCCACTGAACTGTCTCCGTGATACTCAAACCGAGTTAATTAACTGCAGCTCACGTCCCTGGGGATTTTATGCAGCATCTATAATAAGGTAGTATAACTACTCACCGTAACCTTGGCCCAGCTTAGCTTCGCAACAGCGCACTTACACTAACTCTTCAATGGCCGCCATCTTGTCGCTCATCCTCTAACTGCGTCCTTTTAGACCTACATTTCCCCCCTGGTTGTGGCAGGTTGCTCTGACCCCCCCCCTCCTCTCCTCTACCCCCAGCCTCTTATTTCAGCAACCAGCTGCGTCATCCAGGTATTGATGTACTTGTACCAACCATGTGAGGGAAATATGTGCCAAGCTCAAACAACCATCAACCCCGCTTGACAACCTTCCAGTACCTAAAGCAACAGGTGCCACTACCGTGTGTTGGGAGATCTGTGTTTTTAAACTGTTTTTTTAACAGCAACCCCCCTACCCCCCCCCCCCCCAAATAATAATAATAATAAACTGAGGAACAATACAGGACCCAACAAAAAAAATAAATAAAATTAACGTAGATGTGTGACGATAATGGCAGAGAATTAAGGAAGCAAAAAATATCGAAATGAGGGGAAAAAAAAAAGATTAAAAATAAAAGAAACTCGCCAGCAATTTTGAGTGTGAACACGAAGAAGATAATACGGATAATATCAGAATGTAGTAAAAAAAAAAAAAAAAACAAAAAGAAAGAAAGAAAGAAAAAAAGAAAAATAAGAATAAAATTGAGCATACCAAAAAGAATAAGAAAAGTGAGATGTATAAAACTAGGAATAAAGTAGGAACCGCTTTATTATTGAACGATTACTCAGCTGTGACGTTTCGGCGTGAGCCTTATATAGCTATATTAGTGTGTAGTTGTGTACCTATACACTAATTATTGTGTGTTACTAAGAACAGTGAGAGTGATTTTAAGAAACAGATAAAGCAAAGCCGTGTTAGGGAGAGAAAGAGGAAAGGAGGACACACAGGCAGAGAAAGGATGGTAGGAAGCAAGGAGGAAACATAAGTGGGGAGGTATCAATGAAAGAGAAAGAAAGTAAGGCAGAAAAGAGAAAAAAGGATCATACGTATAAAGAAGCAGGAGAAGACAAAATATACGTGGATGAATTATTATTACTGTTATAATAATTATTATTATTATAACGAAAGAAAGAAAGAAAGAAAGAAAGAAAGAAAAACAAAGAAAGAACTGTTATTTTTCTCTAGAACATTTTTTTCTCTAGATCACAGTTCTCTAACGAGTCAAAGTGGAGAAAAACATACTCTTAAGGGGTTCTCAGCCTTTTAACGAATACCGACCCCTCCCCCCCCCCACACACACACACACATACACATACACACCTGCCAACGAATTAACCAGTATGTCCCCATATCTTTATACTTTCTTCTTCAGCTTTCCCAGCCATTAAGGCTCATTGCTAGAGAGAAAGTTCGCCTCCACTCCTCTCTATTCCTAATCTTCTCTCTCCACTTGGTGACAACAATTTCTTTTGTATCCTCTTCTATGTTGTCTTTCCATCTCTGTCTTGGTCTACCCCTTGGTCTTGTTTCCCTCATCTCTTGTACATACATAATTTTCGTTTGTCTGTTCTCTTCCATTCTTTCTACATGCCCCAGCCAGTGTAGTCTGTTCAGCTTCAAGACATTTATAATTCGCTGTGATTTAAATAAGCTGTTCAGTTCAGTGTTCTTTCTAGCTCTCCATTCTCCACTGTTGGTATCCTGTGTGGGCTCAAAGATCTGAAACTGATGTTCATCTTTCTTTGTTGTACTCCACGTTTTGATTCAAACATCACAGCTGGTTTTATTATAGTTGTGTAGATTGTTGTTTTGGTGTTTTGGGACAGGATTTTGGATTTTAACAGGTGTTGCACGGCAAAGTATATTTTATTCCCTATCTGTACTCTGCTTTTAATTTCCTCACTTACTATGTTGCTTCTGTTGAAGGTTGTGCCTAGATATTTGTATGTTTCTGCTTTCCTAATGATCACATCTCCAACATTTATATCATCTGGATCATTCTGCCTCTGGTCTCTTGATATCTTTATATACTCTGTCTTGTCTTGGTTAATGGTCAATCCCTCTTTTAGTGCTACATTTCTCAAGTGTATGCAGGTATTGATGAAATCTTGCATAGTTTCTCAACCAGGTCGACGTCATCAGCGTATCCTAGTATTTTAGCTTGTTCTTCTGTACTGCTTTCTTCTTTCAGTTTTCTGTTTATCTTTTCTAGCACTAGGTTAAAAAGAAAATGTATCACCTTGTTTTAAACCAGTTTTAATATAGAAGGGTTCTGACTTTCTTCCTTCATATATTTCTATATTTTGTGCATCAGAAAGATAGGAAGACCAATGTGAAGACGGCTGCAAGACATCGTTGATAATCTGCAAATGGATGCATCAGCTGCAAGACATGTTGCTTAAAACCGAGAGGCCTACAGGAGAGCTCTTAGGGAGGCAAAGTTCCGCAAAGGACATGCAACTGACTGATGTGCATCCTCGATGCATATTCTGGTCGGATTGATTAATTTATTAGGTGTCTCAAATTCTTTCATAATTTTCCATAAGCTGCTCCTAGCTATGCTGTCATAGGCATTCTTGAAGTCAATGAAGATATTATGTACTTCTTTTCCATATTCCCAATATGTTTCTGCTCTTTGACGTAGATAATATATTTGGTCTATGGTTGATCTATTCTTCCTAAAACCTGCTTGATAGTCTCCCACTGTGTCCTCACTGTATGGTTTTAATCTATTTAAGAGTATAACAATATTTTGTAGTTTGCTTGTAGTTTTCACACTTGCTCTTATCGCCCTTTTTTGAATACTAGTATCAGTAATGATTCTCTCCATTCACTAGGGAGTTTTTCTTCTCTCAATATTTGTTGTATTAATGCATATATGTGTTCATACCCACTACATCAAGTTGTTGAAGTCGTCGCATTCACAAGCCCCCATATCAAAATACGTTAATGGCGTGATTTTATTTTATATGTGGAAAACTAGAAACAAAAAAGGAGACAAAAATCTAATTTACTAAGATCAGGGAACTAGTTCCACACCCTCAACAATGTGCTCCAGCTCTGGTCTTAAGCGCGTACAGGCAACCCTTGGCAAGTGGAAGTATTCTTGAGGCCCGCAGACAATGTCAGCAGTTTCTTTTAAAAGCCGTATAATTTGCTGGAAAAGTTGACGATATTGATTTCATATTGTAGAATTACAATTGCCTGAATATATATCCCCCCCCCCGGGGGACCTCTGTGAATGTGTGCGCGCGCGCGTGTTTGTGTAATGTGCGTTTTGTGACTTTAAGTTCGCGACCCAGATGAAGATGGAAGAAAACATGTTTTTTGTTGTTTTTTTTTTTTTGGTGGCTTGCCGAAGAAGAAAAAAAGGTTGCCCGTTTGCCTGGTCTGGAGAATAGTCATATATACGGGACACGTGATGTCAAATGACGGGAAACATGATGCGAAAATTAGTACTAGTACAGGGATGGTTAAATATACATTCAACAAAATGTTAAAGAAAAAATTCTTAGTCTATATATAGAACACAGGTGAAGATGAGAGTGAACAAATGTTATGTATACTTCACACTTCTCTATTAGTGTAGAAGCATGGACATTTCTCTATTGGTATAGAAGCATGGACATTTCTCTATTGGTATAGAAGCATGGACATTTCTCTATTGGTATAGAAGCATGGACATTTCTCTATTGGTATAGAAGCATGGACATTTCTCTATTGGTATAGAAGCATGGACATTTCTCTGTTGGTACAGAAGCATGGGAATTTATCTGTTGGTATAGAAGCATGGGAATTTATCTGTTGGTATAGAAGCATGGGAATTTATCTGTTGGTATAGAAGCATGGGAATTTCTCTATTGATATAGAAGCATGGCCATTTCTCTGTTGGTATAGAAGCATGGACATTACAGTGTGTAAATAAGAAAATGGAAAAGAAAATCCAGGTCTATTAAATCTGAATATACAGAAGAATGTGACGAGTTTCAGGGACAAACAAGAAAACAAAAAAATACGATTGCAACTGAGATTTGAAAGAAAAATAATGAAGAAACATTAGACCTAGACAGTTAACATATGTATGTAATATCAAGAGGCATAATGCAATAATAATAATACAATCATGAAAACGATACTAGAGGAGAAAGTAGGAGGAATACGGGCAAGAGGTCAACAACGATATAGATAGGTTCAAAGGATCAGAATCAGACTCCGGGGTCATTTCTTTCAGGACAACCCCATATATTCTCCGCCTCGTGGCCCAGCATCCATCCAAGATCACGTTTGCTAATAGTTCCAATCAAGTGTTGGTTCTTTGCGATGCGGTTTCTGGCACACAGTTCATATTTCCTGCTAGTATCCTTGGTTTATCCTAGCTTCAGCAATCGCTTCACAGTTACATTGTTCTCCCATTCCCGTTCTTCATTTTCCCGCAGTCTTTCCCATACGTCTTCAGCAATGTTGCCCTTGTCCATTGTCAGCCTGCCTTTTATTTTAGCTTGTCCAGCGAGTCTGTCTGCCACTTCATTGCCGTGTACTCCCACATGCCCTGGACAAAAAGCCACGTTGGCTGGCTTAACAGATGAATCCATTCATTTTGCTTAGCAATTTTTTTTCTCATTCGTACGAAGCATACTCCGTGAATCCATCACAGTGACACCATGAACCACAGCATGGGCAACTAGCCATTCCATTCCCATCCTCAATTTCCATTCGCATCCTTGATGTGGAACCCTATGCCACCACTCTTCGATTCTGGTAGACAACAAAACCCCAACCACTTCTGCTGTTCCGAGTCACTGAGCCATCTGTATATATTACTGTGTCGGAAGACCCACAAGTGATACTGGAAGACCCACAGTGATGCTGGAAGACCCACCAGTGATGCTGGATGAGATCTTGAACCCAAAGTTCAGCTGCTCCCTGTGCCAAATCTCGACATTCTCGGCCCTTCTGTGTAATAACCTTTAGGTCGGCTGCAGAGATTTGCGGGCGACGTAAAATTTTGGACCCTACTGAGTTTGGCTGTTTCCACTGGGGGAACGAAGGACAGAACAAGCTGCAGGACCAACACAGCCAGTCTTCCACGGAGAAAGGGCACAGGAAACGATGATGATGATGTCTATTTGGTCTAGAGAGAGGGCGCTTCTCTGACAGAAGTAGCCAAGTGTATCAACCAGCCACGCCAGTAAACTCAACATTTATCACAGCAGGTCGCGTCTGCCTCACTAAGCCATGCACCCTTCAAAAGAATCACGAACACTATTCAGTCGCCGGGACCATAAAACACGCTAATCGTCATTTCTGATGTCTGTCCAATTGTTATCGTTATTCTAAACAGCCAGAAAAGCCACTAACGCCTCATTGCTCTGTAGAACCATTTCCTTCAGATTATTTCTTTTATGAAATGGAAACCTTTCTACGGGCAACTTTTTTTTCTCAATCACTAGAAAAAAAAAAGTATTATTTTATCATGGGTTATGGTCCCTTTTTTAAACAGTTGTCGCCCTTTGAAAGCATTCGAAAGGTTTTATTGCTTTTTTTCCCTTATTTTATCTTTTCTGATTTCATTTGAAGTGAAAAGACGTAAAATTTAGAATATTTTGTTTGTGTCAAAGGAGTGTAAAGACTCTACCGAAATATTCTGGTTGGATTTTGGGGTTTGTTTCTGTTAATTTTTTTTTGGAAAGCGGGGAATGGAAGAGGAATGAATATATAGGCAGAGGGCAAAACAAGCAGTCTTATCAGTTTGATTTCCGATAATGAGCTGAGAAAAAATGCATTCAGTGCATTTTGTCGTCCCTCGCCTTGCAGATGTTTACAGTGCGATGTATGTATTTGGAAACATTTGAAAATTAGAAGAAAATAGCAACAACAAAAAAAAAAAATTCAGACAACTGCGGTACTTTAGCATGAAAAAACATGAGAATCAAACCACTTGGGTACTTTAGCATGAAAAACATGAGAATCAAACCACTTGGGTACTTTAGCATGAAAAAACATGAGAATCAAACCACTTGGGTACTTTAGCATGAAAAACATGAGAATCAAACCACTTGGGTACTTTAGCATGAAAAACATGAGAATCAGACCACTTGGGTACTTTAGCATGAAAAACATGAGAATCAGACCACTTGGGTACTTTAGCATGAAAAAACATGAGAATCAGACCACTTGGGTACTTTAGCATGAAAAAACATGAGAATCAGACCACTTGGGTACTTTAGCATGAAAAAACATGAGAATCAGACCACTTGGGTACTTTAGCATGAAAAACATGAGAATCAGACCACTTGGGTACTTTAGCATGAAAAACATGAGGATAAAACCACTGGAACCTTCACAACGGGAACAATAATAAGAGAAACATCACAGAAATGTTGACGGTTTTTTTAGTCCAGACTGGTCATCAACATTAAGGGATTAACTCCGACATTGGACAGGTGTATTAACGCGACAAGAAACCAGTGCAGCCAACGTTCATTGCAAAAAATTTCACAAGATGATGATTACTTTCTTCAATCTATATCATCACTACACCAGACAATGTTTAAATTATTATTCCATTTCTGGAAAAAGAAATCTTGCAGAAACATACAAAATATAAAAGGAGCAAGATTTACGTGCAGTAACAAGTCAACAATGTTGTACTGTGGTTAATGCCCCTTTTTGAAACAACATTCAACAACCAACAAAAAGAAATGGCCTCAGATTCACAAAATGCCGTCATGAAATAGCAAGCACAATATTCATCCAACAATTTGCTATTCCACCGATTCGTGTCCTTGGTCGGCGATTGGCTAAGCAATCAACGCCCGGTACGCCCTGTGGCGTCTTGCATGGCAGCAACAAATTATCTCCACCTCTTATGATCTATTTTCTGTTCGTTCACCGAATATCTGTGGGAGAGTTTGGACCATAGCATCTCTGACTCAGAAGTGACACATTAGTGGAGTGGAGAATAGACAAAAGGGTTAATACAGTAACAGCTCAAACAACATAGGGATTAATACAGTAACAGCTCAAACAACAAAAGGGTTAATACAGTAACAGCTCAAACAACATAGGGGTTAATACAGTAACAGCTCAAACAACAACAAAGTCAAACTGAACAACAAATCAAAAACATGAAAAACATACCAAGGAAACAAATATCTCAGTTATGTTATTCAAAGAACACAGGAAATGTTTTCTTAATGAATACAACACATATACACCGCAACATACAGCGGCTCCTATATCTGTATACTAACTCTTCAAATATACACATATTTGGAGACAAGTTTGAGAAAGTAGTTTAATATACAAATATTTGGAGACAAGTTTGAGAAAGTAGTTTAATATACAAATATTTGGAGACAAGTTTGAGAAAGTAGTTTAATATACAAATATTTGGAGACAAGTTTGAGAAAGTAGTTTAATATACAAATATTTGGAGACAAGTTTGAGAAAGTAGTTTAATATACAAATATTTGGAGACAAGTTTGAGAAAGTAGTTTAATATACAAATATTTGGAGTAGAGTTTAAAAAAGCAGTTTAATATGCACATATTTGGAGACAAATTTGAGAAAGTAGTTTAATATACAAATATGAACAGACATATTACAGAACGGAATTTTAAAGGCAAATGTAGACTTAAGTTTTAGAGGAAAGAATATTATATACATCTTCGGGCAGAAATATTAAAGAGGAGAATCTTATATACAAACACAGACAGAAATACTGGAAAAGGGAAATTTATGTACTTGTAAAGAAAGAATTATTAGACAAATGAATTTTATATACAAACACAGACAGAAATACTGGAGAAGGGAAATTTATATACAAGTAAAGAAAGAATTATTAGACAAATGAATTTTATATACAAACACAGACAGAAATATTGGAGAAGGGAAATTTATATACAAGTAAAGAAAGAATTATTAGACAAATGAATTTTATATACAAACACAGACAGAAATATTGGAGAAGGGAAATTTATATACAAGTAAAGAAAGAATTATTAGACAAATGAATTTTATATACAGATTTTGTCCAAACTGAGGTACAGGTGAATGTAATTCCCCGTTTCCAGGGATTTATTTACGGCATACTGGGGATACGGTGTCAAGCCAAGATCTTCGGCACGTGAAACTCTGATGTGGTCAGTATCACGTCTGGCTGCATTATCCTTCCAAGATTTCTCTGGGTACCCATATTTAGAGGCTACGTGGATCCCGGGATCTTTTCTCTCTCTCTCTCTCTCTCTCTCTCTCTCTCTCTCTCTCTCTCTGTGCCGTGGTACCAGGAAAAAAAAATCCCACTGCTGTGGCTTCAACCCGATATCACCGATATCCCAATCACTCAGCCAAAAAGGCCGCCAAAATTGAAGTAAGAAGTTTAATATATAAAACTAGGAAGAAATACTGGAGAAAAGAATTTAATATTCAAATATGAAAATAAAGACAGGATAAAAGTTTAATATAAAAATATGGACACAAAGGCTGGAGAAAAGAGTTTTTGGCCAAATTAGGAAACAAAAACAGGATCTGCTAAACAAAATATTTGAAGCACAATACGGATGGACATGTGTCCTTTAAGGCAGTGGAGCTCGCTGGGAAATATCTCAGTAAGGGTGGTTATTGTAAGTGCTAAATGGGAAATACAGAACTGGTTAATTTAGAGTTTAAATAAGCAATAGTTGATAAGAAATTCTTAATAAGAAGTTATTAGCTTCAGCTAAATATTTCTTGGAAAGAAAGAAAGAAAGAAAAAGAAAGAAAAAGAAAGAAAGAAAGAAAGAAAGAAAGAAAGAAAGAAAGAAAGAAAGAAAGAAAGAAAGCTACTCACCTGTAAAACGGAACCTGCTATTGCCATCTAAGAATTAACTGCCATCGTCACAGTTGTGTTGTGCCCTACATGTTGTCATCACAAATAAACTTGTGACTGTTAACTTTTAACTACGAGTTTTTTTCTTCACTTGACTCTGTAGTTCTTCGCTCAGAATTTATCTAGCGTGAAAGTTCCAGTTTCAGAAAAAATAAGATGCAGCCAAAAATATAAGACTTTTGACAGAAGGTACAATTTTAACCTTTGCGAGCCTTTGACGTTTAACGGCACGGGAAGGATATAAGATATAAGATAATTTTAACCACCTTCTTTGTTCCCAAAACCTTTAATTCCCGCCAAATAACAAGTTCAAACAAGAAATGAAAACAAACACAGAAGCCACATATCAGCTTTGTCTTTGCAGTCACTTCTTTAAGATTAATGCGATCTAAAATTCCAATGTTTGTCAACAGAATAAGAATAACTTTCTACGATTATAGACATATTGTGTTTTAAAATACTTTACAGAGCTGCATACTTCGTGATTATTATATTTTAGAAGCATATTTATAAGCATATGTACATCTATATTTTGTATAGCTTGTTTCGTAAAATTTTCAAGTTGTGTTTTCTAAGGCAACGAAATTCATTCAAAAGTAGTTTTCATTAATTACATAAACGAAATCTCAGTTACACTGGCCGTTTCTCACTCCTCTTTTTTAACTCTGTTGCTCCAACGCGACATTGGCAGAGTTGATAGATCTCCTACGCCTATTAACACACAGGGGCCATGTCAAAATAAAATGAAAAGTATCACATTTCTAACTCGACCCATAGTTTTAAATAAGTAGAGTATTATTTATAAATATTTACATACAGTTTTAAACTATAGAGCAACTTCCTTCTACTGAAATTTCTATACAAAACCTGTCCTGGCACACAGGGCTGGATTAACCTTTAAGCAAAATAAGCACGTGCTTAAGAGCATCAACTTGATAGGGGGCACCACAGAAATTATATTTTATGGTTTATTATTATTTATATTTTGAATTACATATATATGAGGCGCCAAAATCTGTTAAGTGCTTAGGGCCTCTAGGGGTCTTAGTCCGGCCCTGCTGGCACATTACGGAAAGTAGTTCAGGGATGAAAGAGTTAAAGAAATAGTGTTTTTTTTAAACAGATTTCACAGCACAGCAGGAGAACCCGAGCGTTAGGGTACAAACCAAACGATTTTCTAACACAGAAACTGGACACACACACACACAAAAACCCACAACAACAACAAAAAAAGTAAAAATCACATTCTGGAATGTTAGAAAACATTGTCCTGCTAGTGACTCATGTAACAAATCTGAATGTAGTGTGACGTTTTGTCACAATGAATCGCCCCTACCTTCTAAAAATGTGTCAGGAATGTTGTTCGTTTTACGGAAAGATTTGTTTTTTATTCTTTAATGGCGGTCTGTTTTAAGAAAACACTGGGATGAACAGGGTTAAGATATTTCGTGCGTGAAGCACTTTATGTCTGAAAATGTTTGTGTGGTTAAAATTTATTATAAGACATTCATTTTATGACTTCAGATTATCAAATAAAAAAAAGCCAGTTATTGTGTTGAGTTGCTACGATAATTCTACATGATAAGTTTGATGACGGCAGCGATAAAAGGTAAAATTCTTTCACACTGAGTTAGACAAATGATTACGGTATGAACTCTACAAAAACTAGTTCTATTACAGTTAGACAAATGCTTTTGGTACAGTTTTACAAAACAAGCAAAAAAACAAACAAAAAAGTTTGTTATAGTAAAGTAGAATTAGACGAAGATGTATGGTAAAGTTTTACAAAAACTGGTTTTGGTAGAGTGGAATTACACAAAGATAATGCTACATTATTCCAAAAGCTGGTTCGGTTCGCGTGGAATTAGACAAAAGTTATACTACAGTTTTACAAAAGCTAGTTGTGGTAGAGTAGAATTAGACAAAGGCGTATCTTGACGAAAAAAGAAAAAAGAAGAAAAAAAACGGAAAGAAATATGGAAAAATTAACAGCAAAAAAAATATGTATATATGAACAATGAAATGGTTACGAAAAACACAAGCAACAATAACAAATATTTCGGCAAGGAATAAAAAATAATCATGTCTTGGACACAGAGATTGTTCTTAAAATATGCCAGTCATGAGATGGCCTTACTTTTGAGATACTTCATTCAACTCAGTAGAGAGACGCCGCCCTTACTTTAGGAGCCCATCCTTACATATTCACTTATACTTTAAAGTTTGTAAGAACTAACATACTCACTGTATTTGAAAGATACTAACAGTTTTTAACCACGTTAAAATTATAATTCATTTTTCATGTCATTCGAGAGTAGTCAAAATAAACTCTTTCGCTATATTAAAATAAATTCTTTCACAAGTTTCACGAGGCTACAATAAACTCTCTCCCGATAAACTACTTCAGGATATTAAACTAACCTCTTTCCGAATATTTAAAATAAACTCTTTCGCGAGGCTAAAGTAAACTCGTTCACGAGATTAAACAAAACTCTTTCAGGAGGCTAAAATAAACTTTCACAAAGCTAAAACAAAACTCATTCACGAGGGTTAAACTCTTTTAGTACTCAACTGCGAGATTAAGTATACATTTTTTCTTGTAGGTTTTCTGTACCACCTAGTTTAGTCATGTGAAGTTTGGATACAAGGAACAGAGAAAGTTCAACGGTCAGGTAGCCAGCCTTGATCTGGAGAACGGCACCTGAGATGATAGTTTTCTACCTAAGGTCATCTCATGCACGAACGTGTGCTCGCACTTATTTACACGTAAACACAGACAGCAGGTGCGTTCACGTTTTACAATTTGTCCCTTTTTTTTTTTTATCTCACCTGTATCAGATCACCGATTGGAAACACAATGCCGATTGTTACAAATAATTTGTACACGAAACCACATTCTGAAGTCAATTTAGAAAAAAAAACAAAGCCACAATAAGATCATAATTGTTGTACTAGACCTTAACATCCCATGATGCTCTGCCACTGTGTATCGTCCCTGAAAGTACGTCGCCTTACCTTGTGGGAGTGTGTCATGAATGTTACTCTTTGCACGAACGAACCAATCAAATACGCCCAGACGTTTTTAGTCTTATTTTCAGAGTTGGGCTCACTTATATTTAATTTTTCTACTATATCAAACTGTCCCGTGCGGAATTTTGTAAAATAATTGTTATTTTGGAATACTAAAGAAAAGTTATTTACAAATCGTATGCAGTATTTTATAAATAAAATATAGTATTTTTATAATATTTTTATAAATGCAGTATTTTAAGTATCTGGATCATTTTGGACTTTGAACCGCACAGCTTCCACACAACACAAAGCAAGATCGCTCCATAATCTAAACACGCACAGGTTTCTAAAAAATCCACTACTGTATCTCTAGAGGAACATATCCTCAAATAAATATTACACATCATATAGAATGGCCCTCGGCTTCAAAAGACACACACCGTGCGATGTCCCAAATATTGTACATTCGTCTCCGGGTCGTGACAATAGCCACAGCTCCCTCTCTCTCTCTCTCTCTCTCGGTAAAAGATGCGCAGGTCGGTTACGTATCCTGTAATTTTTGAATCTGTAGAGTAGCATTTTTTTTTTCAAGCAACATGGCGAGGCCATAGTATCCCTATATATGGAAGAAAGAACGATTTTTTAAAAAAAATTGATCCTTTAGGCAACAGATTCGGTCGATCAACCAAGCATATCGTTTACCCAGACAGCACTGGCTTGACGTGAAACTGATGTACCGAAGGCAGATTGGGCGGTGCTATATAATATTCTTCATCGCGAGTTTTCTGAAACCTTGTTTGAATGTTTTCATTACCTTTCATCCATGAATGCTCCAGCGGGCACATAGAAAGAGACTTGGGGATGATGAGAAAGCTGAGTCGATTTAAAATAACAGTATCCATAGGTGGGCATATTCTGGAAGATGCAAATAAAAGATTTTGACATGTCGATATGCTTGCCTGAAGAAAAATCATCCCCGCATCATACAGTCTATTTTAAGTAAGAAATACAGTAAACCTATGTATAGTCTGTTTTAAGTAACACATTTCTCCACATACAATCTGTTTTAAGTAACGAATTTCTCCACATGCAATCTGTTTTCAATCAATCAATCAATCAAGTGCCGTGCCGCGTGGGGTAAGCGATCATTTCTCTCCACAATTCCCTGTCTTTAGACTTGATTATGAGACCCGCCGGTGACTTTCTTCCTAGCCACATTGACAGCTCATCCAGTAACTTTTCTCTCTCTCTCTCTCTCTCTCTCTCTCTCTCTCTCTCGCTGTCTTCCTATTGTGACAATCTGTTTTAAGTAACAAATTTCTCCATGCACGATTTGTTTTAAGTAACAAATTTCTCCATTTATAATCTGTTATAAGACACACATTTCTCCATATAACATCTAGATTAAGTTTTCAAAAAATGTATCTTTATACAACCTGTTCTAAGAAACAAATTTCTCCGTATACAATCTGTTTTAAGAAAAGCAAATTTCTCCACATACAATCTGTTTTAAGTAACAAATTTCTCCACATACAATCTGTTTTAAGTAACAGAGGACTGTACGATTTGTTTTAAGTAACACATTTCTCCAATTATAATCTGTTATAAGTCATAAATTTCTCTATTTAAAATCTAGATTATGTTTTTTAAAAAATATATCTTTATACAACCTGTTTTAAGAAAATTAAATTTCTCCATATACAATCTGTTGTAAGCAGCAAATTAAAAAATTTCTCCATACAGAATCTATTTTAAAGTAACAAATTTCTCCATATAGAATATATTTTAAAGTAACAAATTTCTCCATATAGAATATATTTTAAAGTAACAAATTTCTCCATTTACAAATAGTTTAGCCACAACGACTCTCACACAAGATCCACAGTTAAATCTCACAAATTCCCGCACACAAAATTTGTTCCAGATCATTGTTTGTACATATATTTTTAGATCCTTTCGGGTGTGGTAGCAGGTATCTTTGTCACAACATTGATTTGCTATCAGTCTTCTGCTTCAACTTCTTCTTCTTTCAAACTGAGCTTCGCATGCTCAGCCTCCCTGATTCCCATTATAGATAGATAGATAGATAGATAGATAGATAGATAGATAGATAGATAGATAGATAGATAGATAGATAGATGGATAGATGGATGGATGGATGGATGGATGGATGGATGGATGGATGGATGGATGGATGGATGGATAGATAGATAGATAGATAGATAGATAGATAGATAGATAGATAGATAGATAGATAGATAGATAGATAGATAGATAGATTACCATCCACCCAGTGTGAGAGCCGCTGACTCAGTGGGCGGAGATTAGACAGCGTGGGGGCGGGTCTTAAATGAACCGGCAATGGTTTTCTGTCAAGCGTCTACAACACGACACTCCATGTTGGTTTGTCGATTGTAAAGTCCACCGCTGTCATTTCTCTACTGCGTACGTTTTGTTACCGATGTATGATATAGTAGCTACGTGTTCACTTTTCTGTCAATCGATTTTACGCCGCGGAGCAAGGTCTCTCAGACTATCGAACGTGGTAGACACCACAGACATCCATGGTTTCTTTGCTGATATTTTCCTTTCTCAACCACACGCTTTCTTTACTGGTGGTTTGTCCACCATACAGTTCCTTTGCTGATATTGTCCTTTCTCAGTCATACAGTTCCTTTGCTGATATTGTTCAGGTATATAGTTTCTTTGCTAATACTTTGTCAACTATACATTTTCTTTCTCGATATAGTCCTTTCTCAACTATACAGTTTTTTTGCTGATACTTTGTCAACTATACTGTTCTTTTGCTAATATTGTCCTTTCTCAACTATACAGTTTCTTTGCTGGATTGTTCTTTCTCATTCATATAATTTCTTTGTTAATATTGTCTGATCTCATATATACAGTTTGCTGATACTTTGTCAACATTGCTGTCCCGTTGCTGATATTGTCCTTTCTTCAGCCATAGTTCCCGTGCTGATATAATATAGGATAGAGGAGCGAAGATAGCAGCCTAACTTATGAAAACGGAGAAATTCTACTGAGAAGATCTCAAGTGTTATATGGAAAGAAAGAAATATTCACGGACAAATCGGTATTATTTGTTGTGGAAATCTTCTTTATTATTACGTAATTAATAGATAATTGTTCGGCATTTTTCATATCAAACAGTAACAACAGGAATAAGCATAGAAGCACTGTATGCAGTAATATCAATTTGTCCCTGCACTATAATAGTACTCAGTGTTGCTATAGTTTCAGTATGGTTATACACACACATATATATACTGTTTAGTGGAAGGATCTTTGAAGGGAATGTTATGAAGGAGGTAAAATTACTTTTCCCTCATCTTTTTTTCACTTTAATTTTTTTTTTAAAGTTATATTAAAACAGTCAGTGTACAGTTAGAACACATGAGAGACACTCCGAAACATACATCGTAAAATATGTAGTGAGGCAAGGTTGTGTACTATCTCCCCTTGCTATTCATAGCATACATTGACAACATCTGCAAAGAAGCTAACATACATAGTAAAATCTCCACCACAAAACTGCCCAACATCAAACCCCAGAAAGAATGCCGATAGACCCACAACAGTCAATCTAGTGCCTTGGCGCGTGGCGTATGTGATCATCTCTATCCACAATTCCCTGTACTTAGACTTGATTATGAGATCCGCCGGTGACTTTCTTCCTAGTCACACTGACAGCCCATCCAGTAACTTCTCTCTCTCTCTCTCTCTTTCTCTCTCTCTCTCTCTCTCTCTCTCTCTCTCTCTCTCTCTCTCTCTCTTCTTCCCTCAATTTTTCCAGTTGCCACAATGTGTTCCAATTTTTCTCTTCTCAGAAAATGTCCTACAAATCTCGCTTGTCTGCCTCTGATCTTTGCTGTAATTTTCCTTTTAACTCCAGCCTCTCTTAAGACTTCTTCGTTGCTTTTCTTAGCTGTCCATGGTACCTTCAACATTCTTCTTATGAACTACATTTCCATGATCTCCATTTCTCGCTGTACTCTCTTAATCATAGACCATGCTTCACATCCATAAAACAAAAATTGGCTCGATGTAACATTTAAATACTCGGAATCTTGTTTCTATTGATATGGATCTGTTGTACAAGATATTTCTTATTTTCTGGAATGCTGACTTGGCCTGAGGGCGTCTGATTTTTATTTCGTTGTGACACTTCCCATCAGCTGTTATAATTGTTCCTAAGTACTTGAATCTATCAACTTGTTTCAGCTCTTTACGGGCAGAATGTAAGACGGGCCTGCGTGCCCAATTCTTTACCCTTTAAAAATAAAGAGTATTCATTCATTCATTCATTCATTCATTCATTCATTCATTCTGTGCTTTCCGATGGTAATGCTACATTTTGGTGGTATTCTTTTCTTTGAGATGACCATTACTTCAGTCTTCTTTTTATTCAGGCTGAGACCTTTACTTTTACTTTCACGAACCGCGATGTCCAGAAGAGCCTGTAGCTCCCCTTCACTTTTAGCAATCAGAACTGTGTCGTCTGCATATTTTAAGTTGTTAAGGTTCTATCCGCCAATTGATATTCCTGGCAAGCTCTCTATATTTCTCATTATGTTTTCGCTGTACAAGGAGAAGACAGGAGATAGAACACATTCTTGTCTCACTCTCAGTTTTATGTTTTGGAACCCACAAAATCTTCTAGAAAACATACCCAATAGGAGGGCCATAAATGAACCCCTTTTTCATGATGACCAAGCGCTTATAGCCACATCAGAAAAACGCTTACAGCAGAACATGGATAACTTAGCAAGGGCATGTAAAAGCCACAACATGAAAATCAGTGCTGGAAAAAAAGGAAAAAAAAAAGTAATGAGCGAGAGAAGAAATCCAGACACAGATCTTCTTGAAACAAGTGAAATATTTCAAATAATTAAGTGGCACAAGATCATGCTCAGGGAAACAAATATCTCTGAGACTGAGACCAGATGCATTAAAGCCAATCAGATCAACGGACAAATGACACCTTTACTGAAAAACAAATACATAACAAAAACAACAATGTACAGTACAACACAGTCTTCCTCCCAACTCTATGCTATCAATGTCAAACATGGACGCTAACAGCCAAGAACAACAAAAAAAAAAAAAAAATCATCACGACAGAGATGAGAAGTTTAAGGAGAATACTAAATGTGACAAGAAGAGACCAAATAAGAAATGACACCATCAGGGCAAAGCTTGGAGTAACACTAGTGTTACATTGTATCCAGAAACAACAAATCAAATAGTTTGGCCATGTTACACAGTTACCACCAGACGGTATACCACAGACAACATTCACACTAAGATTTGTAGGTAAATAGAGGAAGGGGCCGCCCACGCAGGAGATGGAGAGAGGAAATTGTAGAAACTTTAAATGTCCCGTTGTATGAAGGAAATTGATTGACTCTGTCATGTCTAATTGGCCCTCAACACTGAAAGGTATATGAGGAAGGAGACAAGACAAGGCAAGACAAGATAAAAACATGTTATAGCATTTCTGTTTCGACGAAGACCTATAGCTGAAATAATAGCCTATGTGTATTTACTATTCTATCACAATCAAATTCACTTCCATTTTTTAAAATTAATTTTTAAAATTTTTGAAAATTTTATTTTAATTGCTTGTTGAACAATAGTCATGTGATCGGTCGGGAATTGTTTTGTGTTATAATTTTTAAATACTATTTATATCAGTCTTCCATTAAGCATTTTCTGTCCACTTTGTAAAAGAAATCGAAGCCCTATTGAAGAATTCAGTTAACTCAAACATCTATCTGATAATTTTGTTTCGTTCATATATTTGTTATTACCTTCCTTGTAGTTTTTTTTTAACTTCTAAATTTTTAAAATTCGAAGCTCACGAAACCTAATAGGCCTTGTATCAAGATTGTTTAATTAACTAATTTTTTTTAGCTAATTACATTTTTTACAAATAAAATTAAGATAAACGTTTTTCTTTCTGAGTCATAAATCTTTGACAAAGGATTAGAAAACCAAGACTGGTCTGAGAAAACTTTGACATGAAAAAAGCCAAAACATGAACGCAAAAGAAATTCTTGAAAAAAAGGCCTCGGTAAAGTAAGAGAGCACAATGTTGTAGGATTAGACCTGGAAACAATCTTAGGCAAAGCACTTTAGTGAAACGTGTGAGAAAGAAAAATCACAAGAGAATTACCTGGGATTCGAACACGGACTCCAGAAGGACGAGCAGCCTACGAGTCCGTGTTCGAATCCCAGGTAATTCTCTTGTGATTTTTCTTTCTCTCAAGTCTATGTTCTCTTTCCATAAAAGAGAGCATAGAAGAGAACATAGAAGAAGATAAAAAGGAAATTGGTGTTACCAACTGGAGAGAGAAGATTAGGAATAGAAAGGAATGGAAGCGAACTTTATCTGCAGAAATGAGCCTTAATTCGGAAAGCTGAATACGTTAGGAGTTAAGAAGAAGAAGAAGAGAACACATGCTGTTAGTCATAGTACGATGCTGGAGATAATAAAGAAGACGAGAGCATCTGTGGATGTGTGGAATGCAAACATTCTGATCCTTTCTAAATTGTAAGAGAGGGGTTCCCAATTTATTAGGGAGACAAATGTAGACTAATATACGGAAAGTTCTCCGACTTACATAAGTAGACCGTACCACAACGCTCTACATAAAGTCGATTTTTTACTTTTTCTGGGTGTCATGTTTTATTATATACCAGTTGGCTGTTACTTTATCAAACCAGTTTGTTCCGTGAAATTCCGTGAATGTTTTTTTTTTTTTTTGCCTGTCGGGAATTTTTTTAAAATGTAAGTCCGGATCTACATATCTCAGAGTTAGGTAAATCCGAGTCATATCTTTATTTGGAGAGATTGACAATGGTGCAGACCCTACCAAACCGCCATAAAGATACAAATAAAACTAAGGAGCCCGGCGATATTGTTCCTCGTTTAGTTTTGTCACAAGTGCTCAAATCTTAAAGGGAAAAACGCCAGATATTTTTATTTTTAAGTCACTAAAACAGCCAAAGCAGCATGTCTCAGAGATTACGCCAGCAATTTTCACCTTCTCAGTATTAGCTTAACTTTGGGTACGATTTGCTTTAAGACTGGAAAAGGAAGTTTGTTTTTTAAAAAGAGAGAGATTTCTGAGCAATTCTTCCGGCTCCTCTACTCGTTTGTGTTGACAGAGCCGTATTTGTTGCCAGTTCTATATATTTGAACACTGAAAACGTTTGTATTATGACGGCGCCGCGCTGAATATTTAATAGTGTAAGAATGTACGGTGGTTTGTTCGGCTCGACAAATCCTTAAATGAATGGAACCAATCCGCAGACTACAACCTGTGTGCTAAAAAATGGCATGTGCATGACTTTTACATGATAAACGGGAAAAAAAAATCAATATAGTGTGACAAAAGGAAAAAGAAACAAACCTGTTTACATCAAATAAAATGAACTACTCAAGGCGAAAAGACAGAAGGTTTCAGTTTTGCTAACTTGGAAAAATAAAATAATAAAAAGACTATCTGAAGCGAAGCGACTTAATTAATTTTCATAGCATTTCTAACTCCGAATAAAACCCCGATTACATATCATAAGTTTCAAAATGCTTGCCCATGTAAATCCTTCCTAAGTCTCCCTAGAGATCGGAGATGGAGTTCTTTGCAGGCGATACGGTTAAGATGTTGAGAAACAGCATCGTCCCGACTTGAGAGCTGGTCGGGATGGCTTCTTATTTTTGCTTTTCAGCCCCTGTGGAGATGAAAGCAGGGAGTGTGCAGTATTTTTTAAAAATCTTCAGCAGACTTCACCAGCATGGGGACTATGGCGGCGATCCCTGACCCGTTAGTCAGGGTAGGCTGGTTATTGGGGGCACCAACGGAGAGGTGAGACAGGTATGATTTGCCAACCCTGAAGCTAGCTTGTCAGGTACGATTTTCTAACCCTGAAGCTAGCTTGTCAGGTACGATTTTCTAACCCTGAAGCTAGCTTGTCAGGTATGATTTTCTAATCCTGAAGCTAGCTTGTCAGGTATGATTTTCTAATCCTGAAGCTAGCTTGTCAGGTATGATTTTCTAATCCTGAAGCTAGCTTGTCAGGTATGATTTTCTAATCCTGAAGCTAGCTTGTCAGGTATGATTTTCTAACCCTGAAGCTAGCTTGTCAGGTATGATTTTCTAATCCTGAAGCTAGCTTGTCAGGTATGATTTTCTAATCCTGAAGCTAGCTTGTCAGGTACGATTTTCTAACCCTGAAGCTAGCTTGTCAGGTATGATTTTCTAACCCTGAAGCTAGCTTGTCAGGTATGATTTTCTAATCCTGAAGCTAGCTTGTCAGGTACGATTTTCTAACCCTGAAGCTAGCTTGTCAGGTACGATTTTCTAACCCTGAAGCTAGCTTGTCAGGTATGATTTTCTAATCCTGAAGCTAGCTTGTCAGATATGATTTTCTAATCCTGAAGCTAGCTTGTCAGATATGATTTTCTAATCCTGAAGCTAGCTTGTCAGATATGATTTTGTAACCCTGAAGCTAGCTTGTCAGGTATGATTTTCTAACCCTGAAGCTAGCTTGTCAGGTATGATCTTCTAACCCTGAAGCTAGCTTGTCAGGTATGATCTTCTAACCCTGAAGCTAGCTTGTCAGGTATGATCTTCTAACCCTGAAGCTAGCTTGTCAGGTATGATCTTCTAACCCTGAAGCTAGCTTATCAGGTATGGGTCGCTGACTGCTAGACTGGACAACGTCTTTACCATATGGGACACCAGGAGCAACTAACGTGCAAATAACGTGAAGATGTGCCATAGTTTGTGGTTTAAAATCTCTTTGTTCTACATATGATGATGACAAGTGTGAGTAATAACATGTACTTCTTTCCTTTCTAATTTTTAAAATAAATATATAGTTATCTTATTTTTTTTTCATTCATTTATAAACTTTTGCGAGACAGCTTATGCATGGGGAGGCAAAATTCCTACGGCCCGTCCGGACAAGAAGAAATCCTTCAGTGTCTCAGTGCCGTGGTACCTATATTGCTCATTGCGGTTGTTGTGGAAAATGGGCTGAACTCCAGGCTGAAAATAAGCAGCGTTACTTCTTATAATTATAATGATTATATAACATAAGCCATTACTGCGACTACTACTACTACTACTAACTTCTACTACTACTACTTTTACTACTACTACTACTACTACTGCTACTACTACTACTACTACTACTACTACTACAACAACAACTACTACTACTACAACTACTACTACTAACTTCTACTACTACTACTTCTACTACTACTACTACTACTACTACTACTACTACTACTATTACTACTACTATTAACTTCTACTACTACTACTACTTCTACTACTACTACTACTATTACTACTACTACTACTAATATTAACTTCTACTACTACTACTACTTCTACTACTACTAATATTAACTTCTACTACAACTACAACTACTACTACTACTACTACTGCTACTAGTACTACTACTACTGCTACTACTACTACTACTACTACTACTACTACTACTACTACTACTACTACTACTACTACTACAACTACTACTAACTTCTACTACAACTACTACTACTACTACTACTACTACTACATCTACTACTACTACTACTACTACTACTATTTTTCTGAATAGAAGAAGCAATGTTAGCTTTTTGGCTGAAGCAAATTTTCCCGTGACGGATTCTACCAATTATTCGATTGGAGTAGTCCCATGGCGTAGTCAGTCACAGCGCCAACAAGCAATGCTGACGTGGCGTAGTCAGTCACAGCGCCAACAAGCAATGCTACCATGGCGTAGTCAGTCACAGCGCCAACAAGCAATGCTGACGTGGCGTAGTCAGTCACAGCGCCAACAAGCAATGCTGACGTGGCGTAGTCAGTCACAGCGCCAACAAGCAATGCTACCAAGGCGTAGTCAGTCACAGCGCCAACAAGCAACGCTACAATTACAAGACCCAAACTCTGGAAATATTCCCTTATAAACCTCCACACTTTTATTTAAGACCGCCATTTTGTTTTTCCCATCAGATTCTAACACCTGATTTGCTATTACGTGTGATATTTATGTTTGTTTTTGGCCTAATTTTGTGTACATATTAGGGATGTGTGAGAACATGTTTTGAAGCAGTTACTAAATTACATGTGATGGCTTTTCATTAAAAAGAATCAGTTAATGAGTCGTCGTCTTCTTCTTTTTCCTCTTCTTCTGAATGACTGAGTAGTTAGGCACTCAGTAGTACTGGGTTCGAGTCCCAGCAGTGGGAATTTCTTTGTTCTGGTACAGCCGTATCAGAAAGACCCCTGGGTCCACCTATAACAATGTAAAGGTGTGAACTATCATAGTTTTTTTATGAAGATTGAAGATAATTAAAGTTTTTCTTTTGATCATAACACATCACCGGTTTCACAAAATTTTGCCACATCCGCTAAACCAGCGCAAGTCGGATGAAAAGTTCGCTGAATTCATTTATTTTGACAAACAAGTTCAAGATGTATTGTCCCCAGCATCACTTGAATTGAGTCACTTAATCATTTGTTCATAATATCAAACTCTATCATATTCTATATGCAGCATTTCGTCAATGTTCTCAACTTCACAATATTCTACACTTGATATGAGAACATTTCCTAACTCAGTATTATATCAGATCTGCAACACGTGGTCAATCAATTACACTATTAAATCACTACACTCGAAGTTTCAAAAGTATCAGTTCTTCGTAATCACTTGAAACACAATTTCTGTCTATCCTAAAACTACTTCAAAACTGCTTTTCCTGAGTATCTATTACTCTAATTGTCCATCTGTTCCATCTGTCGTTACCTACGTCTTCTTTCTCTCTCGTGTCTTCTCTGGTGTGTGCTCTCCTTCTGCTGTTCTTCTCTGATTGTCTGTCCTTCTCTCCTTCTCTTGTCTGGACCGGTCTCTATTCACTGACCGTCTTTGTTCCTCCGTCTTCGGACTCCCTCCTCTGTCTCCTCTCTCCTGTACTTCCGTACTTCTTCGTCCTCTCCTGTACTTCCGTACTTCTTCGTCCTCTCCTGTTTCTGCGCTCGGCTTTTTATCTTCAAGTCCAGCTTGATTTCTTCTTCTTTTTCTCCGTACGCACACTGGCGATGATGCGTGGTACCCTGCTTTTTGCGATGCGCCTTTTGGCTGGGTACCTCCGAGTTCAGCACTTTTCCTTGCTAGGGCAGACTGTGGTCTTGCTTGTTCAGCTTGACGGATTAACCAATAAGTATTTTGGCTCCACCCTTCAGATGTCCATTGGTTCCTATGACCTTTCTGATTATCCGTCATTCAAACTGCCCCGTGACTTATATGTCGTAAGTCAGTTGTCCAATAGGCTACGCCTCTAAATTTTTAACTGGTCAGCTGGCCGAGTTGGTCACTCCTTTATTTAAACACCGTTTGCACTAGCGTCCTAATAGCGTCCTAACGCTAATAGGTGTCATGCGTGTCAGTCTGCGTCAAGTTCGTCTATACAATTGTTATTTACCTAAATTATTATCTTATTCTTTCATTGGGGGGGGGGGGGGTTATTGTGTCCTCGCTTTTCATTGTGTTTGCTTTTTCTATTTGTCTTTTCTATTCTGTTTACACGTGTCAGCGTCCCGTCATACAGTGACAAGGAAGTTTGTTTTTTCTACCTTGCTCTAATTTTCCTATTTACTTTTTTCTGTTGCTATTAGATGTTACTATTATGCCTACAGTATATTCATAAATGGAAAATACACATAGAAGGGACAGATATTGAAGAAGTCAATCAATTTGCATACATTGGCAGCTACATAGACCAGGATGGTGACACTAGAAAGGAAGTTAGGATCAGAATTTCAAAAGCAGCGTCAATCTTCAAGACTCTTGAGAACATATGGAATTCAAAAGTTATAAGCACAAAAACCAAGTTAAGACTATTCAATTCAAATGTAATATCCACCCTCATTTATGCATGCGAAAGCTAGAAAACAACTAAAGAAATAGAAAAGAAATTAGACTCTTTTGAAAACAAATGCCTAAGGAAATTACTCGGCATCAAGTGGAACGAATTCAAGAACAAGATAAGACAGATGAGTGAACAACAACCAGTCTCATGGGTGATCAGGAAAAGGAGATGGACATATGTTGGTCACTTGATGAGAAGAAATGATCAGAGAATCTCAAAACAAGCTATCAAGTGGAACACAACAGGCCGAAGAAAAAGAGGCAGACCGCGTGAAACTCTAAAGAGGACATTATTAAGAGAGGCCAAATTAACAGGCATAAAGTCCTTTGATGAGGTTGAAAGACTCGCCGAAGACAGGAACAATTAGCGAACTACTTTGCGAGCCCTATGTGACGTTTAACGGCACGGGAAGGATATAAGATATAAGCTAAGATATTCATAATCATATTCATTAATAATAATAGTAATAATAATAATAATTATAATTATAATCGTTCTTACAAGGAGATGCTACACTCCCAGCCTGTAAAAATGGGTACCAAAGTAATATGCTGCTACGCCTGATACTGACCACATCAGACTTTAATGTACCGTAGGTCATGGAAATGCAGGCCTAACACAATGGCCCCAATATATTTTAATGACATGGAAACGGGGATTTTACGGTTTACCCTTCTTCTTCTTCTTCTTCATTTGATCTAAAACCTGTTCACTGAGTTACATCATTCTGCATCTTGACTGTGATATCTGCGCCTTTCGCATTTGCACACCCGTCTTCGGCGTGGCACACCTGTAGGATCATATTCACCTCCTTATTTCCATCCATAATCAAGGTAGGCAGAGGCGTATGGTTCAGCTTTACAAGAGACAGTGGGGAAAGTGGTCACAGATCGAGGGTGGCAGAAAGTAAGATAAATACATATAAAGGAGGAACATTCATCTTACTTGTTCTTACTCACTTTCCTCACTCTTTCTATCTGTTTTTTTAATGAAACTTATTTACACCTCTTATCTCGATCCATTTACAACTGTCTTGTTTACCAGACGGGCGCTATAAGGAGGTAGAGTTAAGTTCTTGGCTTGTCACAGTTTCCACCAATCCTGACACAAACATTCTGCTATGTAACGCATCACCACAATCTCGGTACAGCTTTATTTCTGCGTCCATCACCTCCCCCCCCCCCCCTAAACACAACCCTTTTAAAAACAGATATAGTCCAAAAATGCAGTATATAATTAAACTGAACTGTTCTAAAGCAGAGGCAGAAATTCAAATACCTTAGAGCATTATTAACTTAAGATGGGAAATGCAAAACAGAAATTATGAACAGAACAGGCCAAGAAAAGACTGCAATTCAGAGAATGAAAAACATATTATCCAACATATCCTTATCAATGAATGTTAGAAAACGAGTCCTAAAATGCTATATTGAACCTATCTTGTTATATGGAAGTGAATCATGGACAATAGGCAAGTCTGCACAAAAATCATTGGAAGCAGCAGAAATGTGGTTTATTAGAAGAATGTTGCGAATCCCCTGGACAGCAAAAATAACTAATGAAGAATGTAGGAGAAGAGCTGGAGAGACAAAAAACCTTGTGAAAAAGATAAGAGAGAGACAATGTACTTTCATAGGACATGCAATGAGAAGAGGGGGCATTGAAAATATTATAACAACAGGAAAAATAGAAGGAAGAAGATCAAGAAGAAGACCAAGAGAAATGATACTGGACATTCTGACGGGATGGTGTGAGAGGAGATCACCAACTGAACTGATGGCCTGCGTGAAGGATCGTGTACTCTGGAGAAGCATAATAACCAACGCCAGTCGGCACGGCACCTGATGATGATGATATACTTTTTCACGTTTTGTCCTTTTTTTCGTCTTATAGAGTTGAATTTGGCCACAGTGTGACCTTACAGTGTGTGTTGTTCATTGCTCCGTATTTTAGAATACTTTTGTATGTCCTCAGAGATTTTGCTTACCAGTCAAAAGTCTATGCGTGTTACTACAGCTGTTCTCAGTGCTATGCTACCGGAGCACGTCATCTTGCTGGTTAATGAAGATTAAATTGACGATGTTATCAGGCTGTTGTGACGCTTGTCTTGTCTCTGGCTGTACAAGAAGCAGCTTCAGGTGAAATACCGAACTTCTCTTTAAAACAGTTTCTCGATCAGGGAGAAGTGGATGAAGAGGGAAAGAGGGAGAGAGAAGTAGACAGGAGAGGGAAATATAGAGAAGGGAAAGATAGAGTGGAGGGAAGGAGAGGGAGGGAGAGAGAAAAAGAGAGAGAAATGGACAGAGGGAGGGAGAAAGAGAGAAAGAGTAAAAGGGAAAGAAAGAAAATAAGATAGAGGGAGAGAGAGAGAAGAAGAAGAGAGAATGAGATTGATTGATTGATTAATTGATTGATCGATTGATTGATTTGCAAAAAAATTAAGAATTGGCCACGCAGTCCCGTCTGACATGAATTTCTCCTTATCATACAACTTTCTCTCAGATGTAGAGGGAGAGAGGGAGGGAGGAAGGGGGAGAGAGAGGAAAGGGGAGAGAGGAAGAGAGAGAGAGGGGAGGGAGGGAGAGAGAGAGGGATGACGGGAAGAGAGAGAGGGGGAGAATGAGGAAGAGAGAGCACGTCAGTCCCAGCATCGTTGCGTTGTGGCGACACAGCCCTTGCTAAGAAGTATTGCCAGAAATGATCTTAGTAGGTCATTGTTAGTCAACTCATGGAAAATGGCTGCAAAAATGAATGGTTTCATACCAAAGTCAGTTTGGCACAATTAGCTCCCTTTGTTTTATTATTATTATTATATAGTTGTGATCCGCTCTCCATCCGACACCATGATGAATCTCACCACTTTCACTACATCGGCTGCAAAGAACATCATGTTCACAGCTTCAGGCAGAACAAGAGCAAGAACAAGAACAACAACGACGACAGCAACAACAACAACAACATCGAAAACAACAACGACAATAACAACAACGACAACAACAGCATCGACCTCAATAACAACGACAATAACAATAACAAGAGCGACAATGACAATAACGACAATAACAATAACGACAATAACAATAACAAGAGCGACAATGACAATAACGACAATTTAAAAAAGACAATAACAACAACAACAATAACAACAACAACAACAACAACGATAACAACAACGACAGGATAACAGCGACAGTAATAACAACAACAACAACGACAATAACAACAAGGATACCGACAATAACAACAACGACAATAACAACAACAACAGCGATAACAACAACGACAGGATAACAGCGACAATAACAACAACACCAACAACAACAACGACAACAACAACAAGGATACGGACAATAACAACAACGACAATAACAACAACAACGGTAACAACAACGACATCGACATATTTGAGACATGCTATCTTTGATATCTTATTTAAGTGACTATTGATTAGGTCGCGTGATCACTCCTCTTATGTCAATTGCATCTTAAATTATCTCTCAAATTTTAAATTGCTTCTCTCTTTCTCCATCCTGTCTCTCTCCTTCCCTCCTCTCTCTCTCTTTCCTCTTTCTCTCTCTCTCTCTCTCTTTCCTCTTTCTCTCTCTCTCTCTCACACATGCTCTCTGTGTTTGTGTGACTGAACCACGTGCGCACTCCTCCTATGTTCCCAAAGTAGTTAGTCAGTCTTACTTTTCTCACTCCCTCTTCTTTTATCTCTCTCCCTCTCTCATGTCTTTCTCCTTTCTCCCTCCTTTTATTTCTCCCCACCTCTCACCTCTCTTTCCTCTCTCTATCTCTTTCCCTCTCTCACCTCTCTCTCTCTCTCTCCTCTCTCTATTTCCTCACTCTTTCCCACACACGCGTGCTCTATGTTTGTGTGACAGAACCACGTGCTCATTCCTTCTATGTTATGAAAGTTGCTCTATCAATGCCACCTCAAAGTCTCTCTCGAAATTTTACATTCTTTCTGTATGTGTGTGTGTGCGTGTGTGCGTGTGTGTAAGTGTGCATATGTGTGTCTACAATATGAGTAACATACATATGTCCGTGGTTGTGACAGGTCAAAAACTTATAAATGCATGCTTCTAGGAACGTCTCTCTTGATATCGGTTCTTTTGCCTTATCTATAAAGGCAAAAGATTATTACTTAATGTGTAGTTCCACGAGACAAAAATAAACAGATTATTACACAATGTGTAGTTCCACGAGACAATAATAAACAGATTATTACACAATGTGTAGTTCCACGAGACAAAAATAAACAGATTATTACACAATGTGTAGTTCCACGAGACAAAAATAAACAGATTATTACACAATGTGTAGTTCCACGAGACAAAAATAAACAGATTATTACACAATGTGTAGTTCCACGAGACAAAACTAAACAGATTACTACATAATGTATGTACAAAGAGACAACTAAACCAATTATTGCGTAATGTGTAGCTCAAAGAGACAAAACTAACCAGACTCAAAGTATGTGTCGTCGACTGTGTACATGGAAATGGAGTCACTGAAGCATGCGCTGTATCAGTTATCTTACTAATACTAGGTAAATGTAAAATTCCCTGTTTCCACGCCATTAAGGCATATTGGGGAATACGGTGTTAGGCTCGTATTTTCCGTCACCTTCGGCACATGAAAGTGTGATGTGGTCAGTATCACCGTCTGGCCGCTTTGCCTTCCCAGATTTCTCTGGTACCCATTTTTAGAGGCTGGGTGGACGATCTGGAAATGGATGCAACAGCAGCAGGCCATCTTGCTCACAACCGAGAGGCCTGCAGGGGTGCTGTTTGGGAGGCAAAGTTCAGAAAGGGACATGCAAATGAATGAATGAATGAATGAATGAATGAATGAATGGGTAGACCCGGGGTTTTTTTTTTTTTTGGTGCATAGTGCACACTGTTCCCTCTAGGCTGCGTGCCCGCGCACATTTTTTGGAGCCGCAAACATCATCAGGTGCCGTGCCGACTGGCGTTAGCTATTATGCTTCTCCAGAGTACACGATCCTTCATGCAGGCCATTCAGTGTGATCTCCTCTCACACCATCCCGTCAGACTGTCCAGTATCATTTCTCTTAGTCTTCCTCTTGATCTTTTTCTTTCTATTTTTCCTGTTGTTATAATATTTTCACTGCCCCCTCTTCTCATTGCATGTCCTATGAAAGTACATTGTCTCTCTCTTTGGAGCCGCGCAGAAAGAAAAATGAAACTGCTGCTTTTATTGTCCAGTTTCCAAATGTTACTCCGTGCTGTAATTGTGATCACTAAAAATACAATGATGGTACATGTTTTTCCTTTTGTTGTTGTTGTTGTTGTTGTTGTTGTTGTTGAGAAATCACTATCGGATCGGATGTTTCAACTGGTCTTTTATCGCGTAGTTTCGGTTGTACTGTAGCAGAATCACTAAATAAGTAAACAAGGAAAGGGCCAGTAACTGAAAAGTCTTATATATATATATATCTTATATCCTTCCCGTGCCGTTAGACGTCACATAGGGCTCGCAAAGTAGTTCGCCAATTTTTCCTGTCTTCGGCGAGTCTTTCAACCTCATCAAAGGATTTTATGCCTGTTAACTTGGCCTCTCTTAATAATGTCCTCTTCAGAGTTTCCCGCGGTCTGGCCCTTTTTCTTCGGCCTGTTGTGTTCCACTTGATAGCTTGTTTTGGGATTCTCTGATCATTTCTTCTCATCAAGTGACCAACATATGTCCATCTCCTTTTCCTGATCACCCATGAGACTGGTTGTTGTTCAGTCATCTGTCTTATCTCTGCATTGTTCTTGAATTCATTCCACTTGATGCCGAGTATTTTCCTTAGGCATTTGTTTTCAAAAGAAGAACTGAAAAGTACAGCTGGTTTATTCTGCTATTAAATTACGGGCCTTTACAGTGTGTCATACTACGCACATTAGCACACACAATATATATTTTTGCACACGAGTTGAACATTTTGCATACAGACCCCAAACCCTTAGAGGGAACATTGGTGTGTACAAGACAAAACCTCCACCGCTGGGACTGAAGCAGGTAGGACCATCTTACTAACACTGCGCTATTGTAAAGCGGTCGAATCGATCACGGGGAGAGAACAAAAAATGACAAGTCACAAACTAAATCCAAATTGCTGTTCCTCGAGTCCAGTCTTGGAAGACTTATGCGCCGGACTAGTCGATTGACTTGATTGATTGATTGATCTTTATTTCAAAAGGGTTAAGAATTGGGCACGCAGGCCCGTCTGACATTCTACCCTTTATCATACATCTTTCACTCTATTCCAGACATTCTACAAATATGCTGTTCATATAACAAACATAACTAACATTGAAGCTGAGAGACATAAAATCAAATATAACATTTATGCTTCGCTCTTAAACACTCACTCAGAACAGAAGTAACTACATACATTATAAATGACTATCTACTAAACAAAATTCTCGGGACTATTCAGAAAACAATTAATTGTATTCGGTGTCTGTAAGAGTAGTTTAAGATAACTTTTAAGTTTTATAATTCATGGAGACATGTAGTCGACATCAAATAGATATTGGGAAAGCTTGTATTTGTAGGAAGGAGTATAATTTATATTTTTTATATAGGATGGGAGGGTATTCCAAAGATGAGTAGCAGAATAAGTAAAGCTTTTCTTGTAAAGATCAAGTCTAGGTTTTGGAAGACATATGTTGTTCAAGCGTTGGCTGCACTTTGGGCTAAATTTAAACAGGTTCCATAGATAAGGCGGGGCATGCCGTGAAAGAATTTGATGTACTAACTTGGCTTTGTTGTTGAGTCTACATGTATCGATGTTTTCAAATCAGACCCTATCTTAATTCAACAAACAACTGCTCTTGTTTCAAAGTAAGTCGTGTTATGATCGCGATATCAAATAATATTGCTAAAAACGGAAGCACACTAATCGGATATGAAATTTGTTGAGAAACTATCATGGACCGGTTTAACATGGACTAGAAGGAACATAAACAACAGCCACTGCTAGACTTAAAAACTATGACAAGGGAAAAAAAACACGAATCTGACACTTTCATTGATCGTCTGCTAGGTTTTGTACGGGGTTGGTCTCTTTACACACAAGAAAAGTTTGTTTGTTTAAGTCAAGATATTGCATTTTGTAAATAAAAGTAAGTTTCTTTAATTAATTACGAGTTTATCTGCAGCGAAAGTCCTAAATATCCGTTCACGTAAATGAATAATCAAAGCGAACAAACTTTAAAATTGTACCTTTCATATCTTTCACAGATAGTTCGGTTTCCCCAGCGTTAATAATTGGAGCACATTAATTCTGCTCTTATGAAATAATAATAACAGTAAAGTTGTCGAAGTTTTACTAAATGGACTTCGCAGCTCAATCTCGATCTTGAGGTTTACTGAGTGTATTTTGAAAAAAAAAAAAACCCAATGTTATTTGGAGGGGGGAGGGAAATGTTAATACCCCCTATTATGTACAAAGTAATTATAACTTTGACAAATGATAAAGTGATGTCATAAGTGCTGTCAGAGATATATTTGTTTAAAACATTATATCAGGTGATAACTAAAAGATAAAAAGAAAAGTGGGACATAAAAACAGTTTGTGATAAGAATATGTTATAAAAATTGTGCAGCAGGCTGCAGTACTTGGTTATGTTTTAAATTAAGCAAGATCATGTTGAAGTGAATTAAGCAAGATCATGTTGAAGTGAATTAAGCAAGATCATGTTGAAGTGAATTAAGCAAGATCATGTTGAAGTGAATTAGATTAACTTCCTGATGAATGAGTGCTCAAGAAGGAAATAGAGTTTGTAAAAATAAAGCTTCGTTTCTTTCATTTCACTTCCTTGTGGCATATTTGTCAATGATAATCATCTGAAGAACACTAACTGTAGTGCTTCTTTGTTCAGCTAGAAATTTAAAAATCTGAATTATCGCCGGATCGGTTCATTTCAGCGTCAGGTAGCCAGTATAGTTTAGTTGGTTCCAAGATGTGTGACAGTGACAGAAGGAGAATGTTTGTTATGGCTCTTGTTTCTGGTTTTATCTTAGCAACAATTCCTTCCACAGCTGATGGCTACAAGCATGTTGTCTTCATGCATGGGATCTTCTCAGGACCTGAGGAGTTTGACTTCTTCAATGGACTTCTACAGCAGGTGATTCTTTGTCAGTGTTCATCAGTATCATTATCATCATCATCATCTTCATTGTTATTCAACTCACGTACATCTCCCAAACCACTTCCCAAACCAGAGCGGTTCTAGCCAATGAAACTTCATGATGATAAAGTTAGTTCTAACCTTTCTTTTCTTTGACCTTGCCCTTGTACTATGATGTATCATGGGGAGATGTAGTTCACATTTTTGGACCACATGAGTGGCCTCAGTAATGTTCGTACCATAATTTGTCAGTGTTTGTGTAACACCATCTATCCATTTTTGTAGGGTTCTTTCTTTTGATCTGTGTCCTGCAGTTGTTTGGTTGAAAGCCATTATGTGATCAGTTCTTAGCTTATCTCTCCTAGTGATGTTTGCTACCTTTCTTAGGCATCTCATTTCACATGTAGATATTTTATTTTGCAATTTCTTTGTTAATGCCCATGTTTGTCACTGGTAGCACAGAATTGGTATAAATATGGTATTTATCAGATATCTCATAGTTTTGAGTGGTATATTAGGGTGAGAAAAGCAAACAGTATATAATGGCATTTATAACACACAGCTGGTATATAATGGCATTTCCTTTTTGTGTTCTAACATCAGTTTTTCTGTCATCATCATTATCATCATCATCATCATCATTCAAAATCAGCCCACCACCCCATCTCACTCCCCCCCTTCCAGAGCAGTTCTAACCAACAAAGTTTCATGACAGTAAAGTTAGTTCTGGCCTTACTTACACTTTATCCTTCCTCTTGTACCATGAGGTACAAGCTTTTCTTGGGCATCTCACTTCACATGTAGATATTTTACTTAGCTGTTTCTTGGTTAGTGTCCATGTTTGGCTTTGGTAGGACAACATTGATATAAATATGCTATTAGTTACTGTAATTATCTTTTAGTTTCAAGTGGTATGTTATAGCAAGAAAGCAGTTTGAATGCCTGATATGAAACAGCACTGGCTCTTTGTGTTCTAACATCAGTTTCTCTGTCAAGCTTCTGTAAACATACTGCCAAAAATCCTTGAATTCTTTAACTTGTTCTGAGCAATGGTTCATATTGATCTGATGAACATCTTGAAATATTGTATGAACTGCAGAAAGATTAGAGTCCCAATTTTGGCTGCTACATGTAGACTGAGAGAAATCTGGGAGTTTCTTTTTATTACAACTGAATGCAGTTGGCTGTAATAGGCTGGGATCTCCATGGGAAATCTGTGGATGTCACTGTCTTGTCAAAATTCTTCGCTGTGGCAGTAGTTGCCAGGAGTTTTTCTCATCAGCCTTCTCTCTTTTCTTGCTAGATTTCTAAATTTGGCTGGGTAACTTCCGTTAAACTCTGTGCCTCATTGCCATTGGTTGTAGCTGCTTTTACAGTTTTCGACTCATCCAGAGATGGCCAGTACCTGTTATCACCTCACTGATCTGACAAAGGATCTTCACACTGGAGGTAGAGCATTTCTGTCTAAACTGTGCAGTTATTTGTTTTCAAGATGTGTATTGGGCATGTTTCTGTTGCAGTATCACCCAGGTACACCATCGACCCAGGTAAACCTGTTTGACAATCTTCAAAGTCTTGTTAGTATGTGGGAGCAAGTTGCCAACATCTCAGATGTCCTCAGACCCGTCCTGACCAACAGGTCCTCTGAGGGATCAGTACTGGTTTGCTTCTCTCAAGGTAAGCTTACTGCATGTTATTTCATTTTTGTTGTTGTTGTTTGGTTGTAGTATGTGATAAACTCTCATCATCATCAGGTGCCATGTCAATAGACAGTCATGCTTCTCCGCAGGCCTTGGGCCCTGATATTTTCCATCAGCTCAGTTTTTTTGTCTTGTGCCAATGCATTAGACTGTCCATTATTTCTTTTCTCTTGGTTCTCCCCTGCCTCTCTTCCCATTTGTCTTTTCTGTTGTAATTGTGATGTTTTCAGGCCCTCCCTTTCTTATTATATGTCCATTGAATGACAACTGTCATTTTCTTATGGATTTAATTAGGTTCCTTTTACATTAGTTTTTCTATCAAAAAATGATGGGAGAAGAAATGAAAATATTTTTTTTTTACTCAGATTAGTTATATTTCACATTTAAATTTTACCTTGCCTGTGAGAAGAACTCCAGTGATCACCAGATTTTCTAACTGATCAGTAATCAAGTGATTATTACTGCTGAAAATCCCATCTCATTTTGTTGTTGTTGTTGTTGTTGTTTAACTTCAGCTCTCAACAACAACTTACACCTGTCTTTAAGCTTAAGCTGGGACTTTTAGAACCTACAGGTGGCCACCAGCTAGTACTCTGTGACCTGGCAGGGGGTGGGGTCTGGCAGAAAGATTTCAGAAAATAATGCTCTTAGATGGGCATTATGTCTGAAAACATTGACAGGTCAGCTCTGTGAGGGTACTGTCTTGTGCTGTCTGAGAGGAGGTAGAAAGTCACAATATCTTAACTGCCATTATCATCTGCTGCCACTTCTTATAAATGCCAACCACTAATTTCCATATAGATCAGTGTTTCCCAAAGTGGGGCATTTGGTCTGGAGGGGGGAGAGGGGGTGGCAGTATGCATATTTTGGGTGGCAGTTAGAATATATTTATACCTCTTTCAGAATGTGGTTGACTATTATACTATTGGGGGGGGGGGAAGCATCCATAAAATTCTTTAAGGTATTGAGGTGAGGTGTGATCCATAAAAGGTTGGGAAATGCTGACGTAGATGAAATAACAAGATTATATAAGAGAAAGCAGAGACTAAATTGAAGCAAGATTTGGTAGAGCAAGGCTAGATTGAAGACACTTTTTGACCAGTGATAGTGAAGGAGAGAGGGTCTTCCTCTGGTTCTGATACCCCTGTAGCTACTGACTGTTGTTCTGTGCAGCCCATGATGTGGTGATGTTGAAGCTTAGGCATCAGTTTGGATGGGGGAATGGGTTACAGTGGCTTTCTTGATGGGCCCAGAACATACCCAAGAAATAAGTTTTTCAGTAGCCTCCACTGCCATAGGGTCACATCCAGGCTGGAAAAGCACAACTATTTGTTACTGAGATTACCCCCAAGGAGGAAGGATATGGTCTTGGCCAGCTGTGTTTTACCAGCCATGTAAAGTTAAATTTAAAATTTGCTGCAGATAATGTTCGCTTCCATTCCTCTCTGTTCCTAATCATCTCTATCCAGTTGGTGACACCAATTTCTTTTTTCTTTTATATAACATTTCCACTATGATAATAAAAAAGAATTCCAATAATTCATGGCTTTTCTGTGTGGTAGACACAGGATCAGATAAGAGTTAGGACAATATGGGGACATATATGTTAAAATGGGGCATGTTTAGGCTTCCCAACCAAAGTAATATGATTCATAGGACAAATCCTTAAAATAGGGGGCTGTCCTATTTGGTAACTTTACAAAAGATCAGTTTGTTCTGAAAATGTTTTGTGTGACATGTGCTTCTATGTAGGAGGTCTTATTTGTAGAGGATTGTTGGCAGCCCTGGAACACAATGTGGACACTTTTGTGAGCTTAAGTTCTCCACTAGCAGGACAATTCGGAGGTAAATTTAGAAGTATGATTTTTCTGTGAGGTAGACCACTGTTAAGTAGAGTGAAAAAATAATTGTTGTTAGGTACAGTTAAAAAAAACAATGACCACTATCAGATAAAGTGAAAAAAAAACCCAGCAAATTTACTTTCTAAAAGGTGCCTGAAGAGTGAAATAGACAGTATTCTTGTATGTGGTTTAATTCTGGCTAGATGTGCCACACATGGAAATGGTTTAATTCTGGCTAAATGTGCCACACAGGGAGATGGTTTAATTCTGGCTAGATGTGCCACACAGGGTTGTAGTTTAATTCTGGCTAGATGTGCCACTCAGTGATGTGGTTTAATTTTGGCTAGATGTGCCACAGTTACAAAGCTGTTTAAAAAAATGGGTGCCTGATTCCATTTGGAATTAAAGATGGAAAATCATTTGTTTTTAAATTGGACTCCATTGGAAAAAGTGATTTTAGTTTTTGGTTGAAACATAGCTTTCCGAACTTGCTGATCCTTTCTTAAATACACCTTTCTTTGTTCAAAGATGGGCACCTGAGTGGTGTAGTGGCTAGTGCACTTGTCTCTCATGGTGAAGTCATTGATTTAAGTCTGACCAGAGGCATCCTAGTAACCCTGCTGTATGATGGGTACCTGACCCCCTCAATCATCTGATGGTGTGGAGTTGGTGCAGAAACCTGGAGAAAACTGCCAACTTTGCTCTGGTAACAGGACTCCAGATTTAGGTTTATGGTACACAATTTACAACATAAGTTAGCCATAAAACAATCTTTCCACATTTGCCTGTGTAACATTTTATTGTTATGATTCTTGAAGTATATATTCTGTTTTTTTTTTAAATTTGTCCCATAATTAACCCTGCGCATGTCCTTCTTATGGGACATGGGACTAACTTTGACTCGACATTTGACTAACTCTTATAAAGAAATGAGAAACTGCACCACTGAGTGGCTTTTAGTAGAAAAACAAAGTCAGTATGTGAAAAGAGAGAGAAAGGAAGGTATACTTTTAAAGACTTATCTCAAAAAAGAAAAGGAATTACAGGTGTTTTCAAATTCTGGCTTTTGTATATCTTATACGTGCAGACACAGATTATTTGAAATACCTGTTTCCAAAATACATCAAGGAGAACATCTTCAGGTAAATGTTTTTGATGTTGTTTTTTGTGTTTTTTTTTTTAATTTTAATTTTTGACTTTGATAAATTATATTGTTATCCCGGTCCATGATGTGCCAGATGAACTGTCTGTCTTCCTGGTTTTGGGTGTCTCTCTTTAATTCCATTGTAGCATCTGTCCTCTTCTTCTGCATTCAGTTTCATATGTTTAGTCACCTAGTCAAAGAGAGATGTTACCTCCATGAGTCTCTTTTGGCATGTGCTGAATGGAGTTTGAGGAGGCTTCAGTTTGGGTTGATTGGCTTGTATGATCTCTAACTGAAGGTTTTGATATCTGTGTATCCCATGGTCCGCTGTGTTTTTTTTCTTTTCTGCTGGTGTGGTCTAGTCCAAAAACATGTCTCATTCATTTTGTTCATTATATTTCATGATGTATATCTACTGTGCAGGAGGTGCAGGGGTCAAAGGCAGTAAAGAAAAAAATGGACAGACTGACAGGCAAGGCAATCTATCCAGGGTAACCCAAGAATGGACAAAGTGGAGATTGCCAGAGTTAACATCAGACAGGCTGTGCATGGAGGATGAGATCAGGGTGGAGGTAGGAGACAACACACACGTCACCAGGATGGTCAAGATGAGAGAAAGTAGATGGATGAGTGGTACAGTTTTACAAAAAGATAGAAAGAGTGAGGAAAGTGGGCAGAAACAAGACCAGCAGAAAGCAAGATGAGTACATATAAGTGAAGGACATACAACAACCCAATATTTCAGCAAAAGCCTTTTTCAAGGATCACATTATAACAAAAAAAACAACACAACAGAAAAATATATAGACTTAAGCCTTCTGGCCTCCTCCTTTCTTACAGAAGAAACCAACCAGCTCCATCAACAGGCATGTGCTTCTACAGATGTTGGAACAGAAGGCGGAGCACTTACAGGGATGGCCCAAGTGTGGAGATGCTGGTCTCTGATTAAGATTAAGAAGAAAAGATATCATGAGCTTGACCACCCGTGTATCTTATTTGTTTAAATAAGTCATATGTCTGTGGACTTTTAGAGATGCCAAAGTAGTAGGCATAAAGTCCTGATGAGGTTGAAAAGCTCACCAAAAACAGGAAAACTTGGCAAACTACCGTGCAAGCCCTACATGATATTTAACGGCAGAGGAAGGATGTAAGATGTGAACTTTTCTTGCTTGCTAGATGATATATTCTACAGGGAGGTCAGTTCTTCAAAGAATGGGATTCTGAAACTTGTATTTCTTATAAATATGTCAACCTTTTTTTATGTGTCAGACGAGGGTATTGTTTTAGGGTTTTTTTTTCTCATTTAGATGGGCTGAATCCTGAACTACCTGCTTTTGTTACATAAATGTCTGTAGTATATAAAACTTGAATGTGCAGCACTGTTTTTTTTTAATGAAGTATGGTCTAAAAAAAAATGTATATGTCAGAGACTGGCAAGATTTATCTTCATCCCATACATATGTTTCTATAGGTTTCTATAGCTGTTTTATTTGTTCAGAGTTGATATTTAAGTGTCTAAGTTGTAGAAAACAGGAGACAGCAAAACTATATATAACGTACAGAAGAGACTAACAGGTACTATTTAAAAAAGAAAGACCAGTCCTTAGCAAAACTGGCACACTTTTAACATCAGGTAAAGACCAAAAGCAAAGATGGGCCGAACACTTCCAAGAATTACTTAATCGACCACATCCAAAAGAACTGATAGACCTTGGAACTGATTTACCATTCCCACAACTAAATGTAAACCTAGATGAAATTATATTGCATGAAATTGAAACAGCAGTGAATCTAATGGCTAACAACAAAGCTGCAGGTGAAGATGAAATAACAGCCAAAATGTTAAAAGCTATTAATACAGACAACATGAAACAACTACAGAGAATGTTCAATAAAGTTTGGAAAGAAGAAAACGTCCCTTCTAAATGGAAAAAAGGAATCATTGTTAAAATACCAAAAAAAAGGCAACAATTACAACAACTGGAGAGGAGTAACCTTACTATCAGTTGTGTCAAAAGTATATTGCAAAGTTATTCTGAATAGAATTCAAGATATAGTGGATGCTGCAATGAGAGAACAGGCAGGATTTCGAAAAGGGAGAAGCTGTCTCGACCAGATCTTTACTCTAAGAATAATACTTGAAGAACATATTGAAAAGCAAAGACCGTTAACCGTGAACTTCATAGACTTTAAAAAGGCATTTGATAGCATACACAGAGAATCATCATGGAGGATTTTAAGAATATATGGAATACCATCCAAGATTGTTAACATCATTAGTGACCTCTACAATGGATTTGTTTGTGCAGTCAATACAGACGAAGGAATGAGTGAATGGTTACAGACAGGCATGAAACAAGGATGTATATTATCTCCTTTGCTTTTTGGAATTACCAAAGACTTCATAATGAAAAAATGTTGCAATGGTAAAAAAGGCATTGATTGGGTACATGAGACCCACCTGGAAGATGTTGATTATGCAGATGACATAACTCTTATCAGCAACAATATGAAATCAGTGCAAGTAAAAACAGATACCCTGTCTTAAATGGCTAGTAAAATAGGACTTAAAATTAACAAGGATAAAACAAAAATAATGAAGGTTCTCATTAACGACGAAGGACAAATATGCATAGAAGGAACAGCTGTTGAAGATGTAAACCATTTTGCATATCTATGCAGTTATATAGACCACAATGGTGTCACCAGAAAAGAAGTTAGAATTCGAATTACCAAAGCAGCATTGACCTTCAAGAATCTTGAGAACATATGGCATTCAAAAGTTATAAGCACAAAAATCAAGTTAAGATTATTCAATTCAAATGTAATATCCACCCTCATTTATGCATATGAAAGCTGGAAAACAACTAAAGAAATTAGACTCTTTTGAAAACAAATGCCTAAGGAAAATACTCGGTATAAAGTGGAATGAATTCAAGAACAGTGCAGAGATCAGACAGATGAGCAAACAACAGCCTAACTCATGGTTGATCAGAAAAAGAAAATGCACATATGTCGGTCATGTGATGAGTAGAAACAATTAGAGAATCCCCAAACAAGCTATCAAATGGACACAACAGGCTGAAGAAAAAGAGGTCGATCAAGTGAAACTCTAAAGAGGACATTGTTAAGAGAAGCCAATTCAGTAGGCATAACATCCCTTGATGAGATTGAAAAACTCGCCGAAGACAGAACATCTTGGCGAACTACCATGCAGGCCCTATGTGACATTTAACGGCATGGGAAGGATGTAAGATGTAAGTTGTAGAAATACATGGAGCAAATTTCATGTGTTCTCACGGTAACTGTCTTTATTAGTTTACACTAACAATCTGTTGTTTTTTTTTTATGAATGTTCTTCAAAATTGGTTTTTCACTCTTTTGGTAGTGTATTATATGTATGTATGGCTCTTCACTCCTCTGGTGGTGTATTATATGTATGTTTTGTAGTATGGCTCTTCATTCTTTTGGTGGTGTATTATATGTATGTAGTGTAGTATGGCGCTTCATTCTTTTGGTGGTGTATTATATGTATGTATTGTAGTATGGCGCTTCACTCTTTTGGTGGTGTATTATATGTATGTATTGTAGTATGGCTCTTCACTCTTTTGGTAGTGTATTATATGTATGTATTGTAGTATGGCACTTCACTCTTTTGGTGGTGAATTATATGTATGTATTGTAGTATGGCTCTTCACTCTTTTGGTGGTGTATTATATGTATGTATTGTAGTATGGCACTTCATTCTTTTGGTGGTATATTATATGTATGTAGTGTGTTATTTCATTGCAGACTGTTTTACTCAGAAGCTGGACAAAAGATTTCTATAGCAAACTACTGGAATGGTATGACTTTGTACATTATTTACAAAATGCTCAAGAAATATACTAGAAACATCCATTGGTTTTTCTTTTGTTTTTTGGTTTTTTCATATGTCTTTAGGGAGACATTTGTGGGACATGTTTGAAGGATTTTGACATTTCCTTATGGTTTTGATAAGCTTTTTGATGTTCTACAACTTCTCTGAGGCAGTTAAAAAATGTTTACACATAAACATTACAGGAGAGCAATGACAACAGTGTGGCTTACTGAAGGCCATCAAGGAATGGAAAGGAGAGAGCATGTTCTCACATGAAATTCATTAAGAACAAATGAATGAGCTTGATTTTTGAAGGGTGAAGAATTGGGTGGAAGAAGAAGAAATAAAAATAAATAAGGATCAAATATTAGCAAACTACATGATGATGATGATGATTTGATAAAGTGATTTTTTAAAAAAATTAACGGTTAACACTTCTTGTTTCCGGCATAGTTTGCTTTAGATGTTGCCCTTCTCCTTTATGATGTTTCTATACCACAAGTTGTGTCATCTTCTATTTCTGGCATAAAATTTCATTCTGCTCCAGATTGGTGCAGCCGTTTATTCTTTTTATTTGGGGGTCTCTTTTTATTCTTTTTATTTGGGGGCCTCCTTTTATTCTTTTTATTTGGGGGCCTCTTTTTATTCTTTTTATTTGGGGGCCTCTTTTTATTCTTTTTATTTGGGGGCCTCTTTTTATTCTTTTTATTTGGGGGCCTCTTTTTATTCTTTTTATTGGGGGGGGGGCTCTTTATTTTTTCCTGTGACAGCTTCTCATTGTTTATCATGGCTTTATTATATGGGTTTATTTTTTATGTGACCTCTTTTGCTTGTGTTTGCAGTAGTTTCACAAAAGTTGAGTCTTTGTATAGGCAGTTCTCTTTTTACTTACATGATGTATAGGCAGTTCTCTTTTTACTTACATGATGTATAGGCAGTTCTCTTTTTACTTACATGATGTATAGGCAGTTCTCTTTTTACTTACATGATGTATAGGCAGTTCTCTTTTTACTTACATGATAGAGGTCCAAGATGAGACAGGCAGCTGATCTCATAGGACATTGATGACACAACCCACATCTTGAACAGACAGCAATAATCTCCTGAATAATATACTCTTGACAGAAACCCCAGGCCCATGTGAGCCACAGCTGAGCTACACATGGCAGAACAGACACATCATCAGCGACATCATAACAAGTTTATTTGATGAACATGATGATGCTGAAGCCTGAATTATAGTTGATGATAGTGCCTGCTTCACATTGCTCGAATTGCAGGCAAAAGAATAACTGACCTGGTGACAAACACAAGTAGGGTAGTAGTTTTCCACAGAACACACCAAAAGTAGGAGACATCTTTGTCTCTTTCTCGCACTCGATGACTCCATGAGTGAAAGGACAGCACACTCCCAACACAAGAGACAGGACAGAAAGTGCTCACTGTCCGAGAGCTGGACATAGACTGTCACATAAGAATAAAGTGGATTTCATGGGCAGAAAAGAAAACAAAGAAGTACTAAATTAACTGAAACTGAGAAGAGAAATAATGAAAAAAATTAGACAAGGCAGTTCAAATATTTTGTTCATTATCATGTCATACAATAATGAAAGCCATACTAGAGAGACAGGTGGAAGAAAAAAATGAGTAACCATTTGACAGTGATAGAGATTGGTGGACCACTGGAGTGAGCTTGGCTGGGTGCACTGTGATAACAAAGCACAGAAAAAGTTGGAGGACCACTGGGGTGAGCTTTGCTGGGTGCACTGTGATAACAAAGCACAGAAAAAGTTGGAGGACCACTGGGGTGAGCTTTGCTGGGTGCACTGTGATAACAAAGCACAGAAAAAGTTGGAGGACCACTGGGGTGAGCTTGGCTGGGTGCACTGTGATAACAAAGCACAGAAAAAGTTGGAGGACCACTGGGGTGAGCTTTGCTGGGTGCACTGTGATAACAAAGCACAGAAAAAGTTGGAGGACCACTGGGGTGAGCTTTGCTGGGTGCACTGTGATAACAAAGCACAGAAAAAGTTGGAGGACCACTGGGGTGAGCTTTGCTGGGTGCACTGTGATAACAAAGCACGGAAAAAGTTGGTGGACCACTGCAGCCAGCCTTCCCTGGATGGCATGCACAAGAGATTTGAGCAGCATTACTAAAATAATTACCTTAAACATTTTCATAAGCTGTACTTTCACCACTTTCACCATTATTAACTTCATCAGCATCTTTAGAGGGTCATTAAAACTTGAAAACTATCATCACAGTCAGCACTTCCACTATTGTCAGTTGTTTCAACACTGAAGTAACTTAAACATAATAACCACCACACTTTTTATCATTTCACGTGTGTATCAATATGCCCTCAGATCCTCATCAGCAGCCGCTGTTTGAGAAGTTTTCCAGTTTTTTAGCTGTTCTCAACAACCAGACCTCAACATTCAATCCCAGAAGTCAAGGTTTGTTGTTGTTGTTGTTGTTGTTGGCTTTTGTTGTTGTTTTTGTTGGCTTTTTTGTTGATATTGTTGGCTTTTTTGTTGTTTGTGGCTTATTTTGTTGTTGTTGACTTTTTTGTTGCTGTTGGCTTATTTTGTTGTTGGTGGCTTTTTTGTTGTTCTTGGCTTATTTTTTTGTTGTTGGTGGCTTTTTTGTTGTTCTTGGCTTATTTTTTTGTTGTTGGTGGCTTTTTTGTTGTTCTTGGCTTTTTTGTTGTTGCTGGCTTTTTTTGTTGTTGTGTCATCCTGGAACTGCAACAGATGTGGTGAACATTTTGAAGCATGAGCATCATGTTGGATGGGGGATGGATAACAGTGGCTGTTTTTGCAGACCCGGAGTGAAGTTAAGAAAGCAGGAGAAAATTTCCCTGCTGTAGAGATAGTATCAGTCCATGCCCTGGTAGCCAGGTGGAGAAATGGGACAGGGTCACGCCAGGCCCATGTGAGCCACAGCTGAGCTACACATGGCAGAACAGACACATCATCAGCGACATCATAACAAGTTTATTTGATGAACATGATGATGCTGAAGCCTGAATTATAGTTGATGATAGTGCCTGCTTCACATTGCTCGAATTGCAGGCAAAAGAATAACTGACCTGGTGACAAACACAAGTAGGGTAGTAGTTTTCCACAGAACACACCAAAAGTAGGAGACATCTTTGTCTCTTTCTCGCACTCGATGACTCCATGAGTGAAAGGACAGCACACTCCCAACACAAGAGACAGGACAGAAAGTGCTCACTGTCCGAGAGCTGGACATAGACTGTCACATAAGAATAAAGTGGATTTCATGGGCAGAAAAGAAAACAAAGAAGTACTAAATTAACTGAAACTGAGAAGAGAAATAATGAAAAAAATTAGACAAGGCAGTTCAAATATTTTGTTCATTATCATGTCATACAATAATGAAAGCCATACTAGAGAGACAGGTGGAAGAAAAAAATGAGTAACCATTTGACAGTGATAGAGATTGGTGGACCACTGGAGTGAGCTTGGCTGGGTGCACTGTGATAACAAAGCACAGAAAAAGTTGGAGGACCACTGGGGTGAGCTTTGCTGGGTGCACTGTGATAACAAAGCACAGAAAAAGTTGGAGGACCACTGGGGTGAGCTTTGCTGGGTGCACTGTGATAACAAAGCACAGAAAAAGTTGGAGGACCACTGGGGTGAGCTTGGCTGGGTGCACTGTGATAACAAAGCACAGAAAAAGTTGGAGGACCACTGGGGTGAGCTTTGCTGGGTGCACTGTGATAACAAAGCACAGAAAAAGTTGGAGGACCACTGGGGTGAGCTTTGCTGGGTGCACTGTGATAACAAAGCACAGAAAAAGTTGGAGGACCACTGGGGTGAGCTTTGCTGGGTGCACTGTGATAACAAAGCACGGAAAAAGTTGGTGGACCACTGCAGCCAGCCTTCCCTGGATGGCATGCACAAGAGATTTGAGCAGCATTACTAAAATAATTACCTTAAACATTTTCATAAGCTGTACTTTCACCACTTTCACCATTATTAACTTCATCAGCATCTTTAGAGGGTCATTAAAACTTGAAAACTATCATCACAGTCAGCACTTCCACTATTGTCAGTTGTTTCAACACTGAAGTAACTTAAACATAATAACCACCACACTTTTTATCATTTCACGTGTGTATCAATATGCCCTCAGATCCTCATCAGCAGCCGCTGTTTGAGAAGTTTTCCAGTTTTTTAGCTGTTCTCAACAACCAGACCTCAACATTCAATCCCAGAAGTCAAGGTTTGTTGTTGTTGTTGTTGTTGTTGGCTTTTGTTGTTGTTTTTGTTGGCTTTTTTGTTGATATTGTTGGCTTTTTTGTTGTTTGTGGCTTATTTTGTTGTTGTTGACTTTTTTGTTGCTGTTGGCTTATTTTGTTGTTGGTGGCTTTTTTGTTGTTCTTGGCTTATTTTTTTGTTGTTGGTGGCTTTTTTGTTGTTCTTGGCTTATTTTTTTGTTGTTGGTGGCTTTTTTGTTGTTCTTGGCTTTTTTGTTGTTGCTGGCTTTTTTTGTTGTTGTGTCATCCTGGAACTGCAACAGATGTGGTGAACATTTTGAAGCATGAGCATCATGTTGGATGGGGGATGGATAACAGTGGCTGTTTTTGCAGACCCGGAGTGAAGTTAAGAAAGCAGGAGAAAATTTCCCTGCTGTAGAGATAGTATCAGTCCATGCCCTGGTAGCCAGGTGGAGAAATGGGACAGGGTCACGCCAGGCTATGCTTCATCACCCGTGATACCAGCTACTCATATGAGTCATTGACCACTGTTTCACTCTTCATTTTCACTCCCTGCTTGCGTGTGCACATGTATTGCTTCTTCATCTTCACTCCCTGCTTGTGTGTGCACATGTATTCCTTCTTCATCTTCACTCTGCTTGGAACTGTGGGCTGGTGTTCTTTGCAGCTGATGCTGTGAAGATGTTGAAGCACAGCATCATGTTGGCTTAAGAGCAGGTTATAACAGTTATTTTTTCACTCCTGGAAATGGCTCAAATGCCGGAGGTGTGCAATGCTTTTTATTTTTTAGCAGGCTCCACCACCATGGGGACTATGGCGATCCTTTGCCCCATTAGCCAGACTAGGCCTGTTACAGAGAAGTGAGATAGGGTCTTGGTCAGCTATGGTTTGCTAACCCTGACAGTAGCATATCAGCTATGGGTCACTGATTGCCAAAACAGACATCTTCACCCATGCGTACAAGTACATAATTAATTTACCACAAGTTAGAAGGTCATTTCCTCCGCTACCAGTTGACTTTCATTATATACAAACTTATTTCATAACTGAAATTTTTTCTTTTAAAAAAAAGCAATATTATAAGATTGTAAGAGCGTTAGGCTAGTAAGATGCTTTGCTTGTTTTCCTCATGCTAAGTATGTGCGTATGCTCAGATTCTCTGTCCTGCCTAGGTAGCACAGCCATTATGGACTTAATCCAAGATGCAGTGATAGCCATTCAACATTTCATTTAGAATGTATATAGCCTAAATCATAGACATTAACCACTGTAGATAATTGAAGTTGGATGTTCTTTGTATTGTGGGTTGACTTCCATTAGAAGGTTGTGCATCTTTTTTTCTGTTTTAGAATACAGGAGCAATTTTTTTTTTGTCTATTGCAGAATACAGGAGCAATTTCTTGTATGTTTTTAGAATACAGGGGAAATTTCTTGTATATTTTTAGAATACAGGAGAAATTTCTTGTATGTTTTTACAATACAGGAGAAATTTCTCATCTGTTTTAGAATACAGAAGCAATTTTTTTTTATCTGGTTTAGAATACGGAAGCAATTTTTTATCTGTTTTAGAATACAGAAGCAATTTCTCATTTGTTGTAGAATACAGAAACAATTTCTAATCTGGTTTAGAATACAGAAGCAATTTCTAATCTGGTTTAGAATATACAAGCAATTTCTCATCTGTTTTAGAATACAGAAGCAATTTCTCATCTGTTTTAGAATACAGAAGCAATTTATAATCTGTTTTAGAATACAGAAGCAATTATTTCTTGTCTGTTTTAGAATACAGAAGTAATTCAGAAGTAACTTCTTGTCTGTTTTAGAATACAGAAGTAATTCAGAAGCAATTTCTTGTCTGTTTTGGAATACAGAAGTAATTCAGAAGCAATTTCTTGTCTGTTTTGGAATACAGAAGTAATTCAGAAGCAGTTTCTTTCTGTTATAGAATACAGAAGTAATTTCTTGAGGCTGAAGAATTTAGTTCTTGTCGGTGGCCCAGATGATGGTGTTATCACACCCTGGCAGTCCAGGTTTGTTACTGTTGTTGTTATTGTTGTTGTTGCTTCTAATAATGAGTGTAGTAATGTACATCTGGTACTGTGAAGATAAAGATGAAGATGAATATTTTTTATGGAGGTAGCAAGAAAATGTTTGCCAAAATATTGGTTGTTTAGCGTAGTCTAAGTCTGCATCTTTTCACTTTCATTCTCCATTTTCATTTCTTGTTACTATCTTGTGTAAGACTGCTCCATTCCCCTTCAACCACCATGTAAGAAAGTAAGACTGGTTGTTCCACTCCCCTTCAACCACCATGTAAGAAAGTAAGACTGGTTGTTCCACTCCCTTTCAACCACCATATAAGAAAGTAAGACTGGTTGTTCCACTCCCTTTAAACCACCATATAAGAAGGTAAGATTGGTTGTTCCACTCCCTTTCAACCACCATATAAGAAGGTAAGATTGGTTGTTCCACTCCCTTTCAACCACCATATAAGAAGGTAAGATTGGTTGTTCCACTCCCTTTCAACCACCATATAAGAAGGTAAGATTGGTTGTTCCACTCCCTTTCAACCACCATATAAGAAGGTAAGATTGGTTGTTCCACTCCCTTTCAACCACCATATAAGAAGGTAAGACTGGTTGCTCCATTCCCTTTCAACCACCATATAAGAAGGTAAGATTGGTTGTTCCACTCCCTTTCAACCACCATATAAGAAGGTAAGATTGGTTGTTCCATTCCCTTTCAACCACCATATAAGAAGGTAAGACTGGTTGTTCCAGGCAGCCCAGGAAACCCCATAGTGTCTGCTTGTTCCTGCCCTACAAAACAAATCTCTGACTTTCTTGACAGCATCTTTCAACCTCTGGTCACTAGTCTGCCCACTTATCTTAAGGACTCGAATGATGCTCTCATTGTTTTTGAGACCCTTACGCTCTCGCCTGGTCACGCCTACCGTATCTTCGCCCTTGATGTAATATCCTTATACACAACCGTCCTACATGATCAGGGACTACAGGCCATCAAGTTCTTTCTGAACAAAAGACGCATTCCATCTATTCCTACGTCTACTATTCTGCTCCATACACAACTTGTCCTCCAACTCAATTCATTTGAATTCAGTGGCCATTACTTCGACCAGATTAGTGGTGTGGCCACGGGTACCAAAATGGGCCCCAGCTACGCATGTCTGTTCATGGGCCACTTTGAACACAAGGTTCTGAGAGCCTTTTTGAGGCCCCTTTCCTGCCTTCTATAGATGCTACATAGATGACGGCATTGGGGTCACATCAATGCCAGAGGAAGATCTTGACAACTTTATCAGTTTTGTTAAGGAGTACAATTCTGTCATTTCTTTCACCTCCCATATCTATGCTACTTCCGTTAACTTTCTCGACATTGCCGTTACTATTGGCCCTACCGGGCTTACTACTTCTGTCCACTATAAACCTACAGACTCTTACAGCTATTTCTTGTACTCTTCCTCCCATCACAGAGATTGTATAAGGACTCTATTCCTTTTTCCCAGCTTCTTAGGTTGCGACGTTTGTGCAGTGAGGATTTGGATTTCCAGGATCAAGGCCATGAAATGCTAGATTTCTTCCATCAGCGCGGCTATCCAGAGCATGCTCTCTAGTCATCTTGGAACCGCATCAGCCATATATGTGGCAACAAGCCCTCACTCCTAAACCGCACTGTAGCTCGGGCAGAGTTAAACTGGTACTCACGCACCACCCTCATAGCTTGCCAGTTAAAAACATACTGTTTCGCCATCTCCACCTCCTCCAGACCGAGCCTGATACACGTGAACTTTTTGGGGAACCCCCATTATTGGCCTACAGATGGGGCAAGAACCTCAGGGACCTTTTAGTTCATGGTCACCTTAAGATGGATGACACTTTTTATGGTACCAGACGTTGCGGACGCCGTAGATGCAACACTTGTCTGTTTGTTGTCAAGGCTAGCCAGATCTCCTTCCTTAAGTCCATGTTATCAGTTCAGGAGGGTTTCACCTTCACTTCACGCAATGTTATTTATGCTATTATGCACAAACATTGTGGTATGAAGTACATAGGGGAGACCGGTTTACGCTTAGGAGATCATTTTCACCAACATCTTAATGATATTTCTAAGAGGGCCTGGACACCTGTGGCTAAACATTTTTGCCTTAGCAACCACAGGGGAGAACAGGACATTTCTGTTAGTGCGATCCGCTCTTGTTCTGCTGATGTACGATCTCGGAGGGTCCTAGAACAATGCCTTATTTTCCAGGCTGGCTGTCTCCACCCAGCTGGAATTAACAGTGTCTTCAGCTTTCTGTAACTTCTTTAGTTTTCCACCCCCTTTTTTTTTTACTCTACTTTCTTTCTCCTAGCTACCCCTCCCTATTGCCACCCTCTTTTCTTCTCTGCCAACATATTGGTGTTTATAGAGTCTTGTCCTGTTTACCAGTTTCATATTTTCTCCCTGCAGGTGTTTATGTTCTTCATTCATTATCTCTCCGCTTCCACCCCCCCCCCCCCCGACACCTTCTCCTCTACCGGCTATCATGTTTCTATTGCTCTTCACCCCCCCCTTTCAACCACCTGTTTTCCTTCTCTCTCTCCACCTCTTCTTTATGATTGGCTCTATCAGCTTATCCTTTGTGTGAACCATGTGGTCTCTATGCATCTTCTAGTGGACACACATTTCTCTGTTTCCTACTTCTGGAGGAGGCTATATTAAGATAAGTTCTTCGTTTAGTTATTTGTTTTTTGTCTCATTTGTGCATGTAATCCTCGAAGAAGGCTCATGCCGAAATATTGGATGTTGTATGTTTTTCATTTATACATTCTTATACTTTCTATTCATTTTTTTCTCACTTTACTCACTCCCTCTGCCACTTTGTAAAACTACACCATACACCTCTATCTACTTTTACTGTTCCATTCTCTTTCAACCACCAATTAAGAAAGTAAGATTGGTTGTTCCATTCCCCTTCAGCCACTATGTAAGAAGGTAAGACTGGTTGCATGTTCCAGTTCTTTAACCTTTAAAACAAAGTTTCATTCTTCATTTCTTCTTCATTTCTTCCTCAGCCATTCATTCTTCATATACTGCAGTCAGTTTCTTCCTATGCCATTGAAGATTCTTCATTTATTTCCAGGCTACAAGAAAAATAATAGAATTTGTTAAAATAAATAATAATGATGTAAATATGAATGTTTTACTGAATGTAATTGAGCTGTACAGATTTCATCTTGTCATAACTCAGTGTTTATGCTGTTTACAGTCAGTTTGGTATGTACAATTCTTCTGAAGCTGTGCTGCCAATGGAAGAACAGAAGGTGAGTTAAAATTTAAGAAGTAAGACATATAAGTATTCACTGCCATGCCATAGAGGCACTTTGGGATATGATGTTAGTGCCCACATTTTTCCTTGGCCTATCAAGGGTGATGTGGTCAGCCTCACACCTGACTGCTTTCCTGTCCCCAGCTCCATAAGAGGTCAAATACTTATTTATAGAACTGGAATACTTATTTATAGAACTGGAATACTTATTCATAGAACTGAAATACTTATTTATAGAACTGAAATACTTATTTATAGAACTGAAATACTTATTTATAGAACTGGAATACTTATTCATAGAACTGGAATACTTATTCATAGAACTGGGAATACTTATTTATAGAATGAGAATACTTATTTATAGAAATGGAATACTTATTTATAGAACTGGAATGCTTATTTATAGAATGGGAATACTTATTTATAGAAATGGAATACTTATTTATAGAACTGGAATGCTTATTTATAGAAATGGAATACTTATTTATAGAACTGGATGGCTGAGGCTCCTCTGGCCAAACTTCAGCAACTTACACATGAGAGAGAGCAGACTACCTTTATGCCACTCAGGTGACACTGGAGAGAGAGAATAACTGAAAATGAAATGATGATGATGATAGTATTACACATGTAGACATCATCTCTTTTTAATCTTTTCTGTTTGTATCCACTCTTCTGTAGCTACCTTATCTCCTAGATTACTTTCAGCTCCTGGGCAACAATTTTGTGAGATACTGTTCTTGTGCTAAGCTTGAATGTTCCTGCCATTTATGTTTTCTAAATCTTCTCTGTCTTTGTGTCTCTACTCATGTGATTTTTAATTCGTCGCACAGATTTCATTATAAGTCTGATCAGGGGATGTGAAGTGCGTGTAAATGACTTTATAAAGTGGAAGTTTCATGAGAAGATAATTGACCATATTACAGTTTAAACATTTTAACAGAAGGTCATCATACAGAATGCCAGAACAAAATGGGGAAATAAAGAGAAAATATATTTATGTATATTTCAAAGAACATGTGCCTGCATGCGTGAAATATTTGTGTTTGAGGTGATGTATAGTAATATATAATAATTAATGATAATAAATATACTCATATAATAATTATATATATGCAGTTCTCATAATTACTATTTTGTGTCCATCTTTCTTTCATGGTTAATACCAAAAGAGCCAAGAACTTCATTTTTTTCACTGTTTTTCATGTTTTTATTTGTTGTGTTGCTTTTTGTATGTGGTCCTTGAAAAAGGCCTATGCTGAAATATTAGATTGTTATATGTTCTTCGTTTATGTGTACTCATCTTATTTTCTGGCACTCTCCTTCCATCTCACTCCTTACTCTTTCTTTTTTTTTTTTAAATGAACCAGACATCTCTCTCTACCAAAATTACTATCATTTCTTCCCCTGTCATCAGAATTTCTCACTTTATTTCTATAATTACTATCATTTCTTCCTGTCATCAGAATTTCTCATTTTGTTTCTACAAGGTCCAACATTTAAATAATGAGACTGATTTTATTATGGCCAAGACAAAAATGCCATCTGTGAAGCAAAGCATGGAATCCAAACAGGAAACCTTCATCCATGATCTGGCAAATTTTCATCACTGCCCAATAAGCAGATGAAAAACAAGCTGCCATTTTGTTGACCTAGTCAGAGGTGCTTTGTCACGTAATCAGCATGGAGCAAAAAGCTAACATTAAATTCTGTTTAAAACTCGGAAAAAGTGCCACTGAGACAGTTGAATTGATGCGACAAGTTTATGGGGATAATTGTTTATCTCGTGCACAGATATTCAGGTTGTATTCACGATTCAAAAGTGGTGTGGAAACAATTACAAATGCAACTAGACATGGACACCCAGTTTCTGTTCGTAATGAGGAACTCATTGCAAAAGTCAGAGAACTGATACAAAAAGATCATTATTTGACTGTGAGGATGATGGCAGATGAATTTGGTGTTAACCGAGAGACTGTTTGTAATATTTTAGTGGAAGATTTGGGCAAGAAAAAAGTTGCTTGCTGGTTTGTACCACATACGTTGTCTGATGACTAAAAACATCAGCATGTTGAGTATGCAAAAGACATCATCAAAACGTGTCGCAGAAATGAAAATTTCTTACATTCAGTTGTTGCAGAGGATGAAACATGGATTTTCTGCTATGATCCCACAACTAAACACCAAAGTGCTCAGTGGAAGTCATCATCATCACCAAAAGGCAAAAAAATGTGTCTTCAAAAGTCGAAAGTGAAGGCAATGTTGGTGTGCTTCTACGACAGCAAAGGAGTTATTCACAAAGAATTTATTCCAGAGGGACAGACTGTCACTGCCAAAGTTTATTTAAGTATTTTGAAACGCCTGTTGAAAATGATTCTCCGAGTCCGACCTGAGTATTCAACACCTGCCAGTGTTTTCCTTCTGCATGATAATGCACCTGCTCACCAGGCGGTAGTTGTATAGGAATTTTTGTCCCCAAAACAAGTGTGTGTTCTCAACCATCCACCCTATTCCCCAGATTTGTCTCCCTGCAATTATTTTCTATTCCCAAAATTAAAGTTACCATTGAAAGGATGCTTTTTTGATGACACTGATGACATCCAAAGGGCCGTAACATTGAGTTTAAGAGCCATACCAACAGAAGAACTGCAGAGGCCGTTTCAGTGTTTGTTAGATCGTGACACTCACTGTATCAATGCACAAGGGGCTTACTTTGAATAAAATACAGATTATATCTTCAACTGTTGTTTATTTTATTTTTTATGGAATTAGTCTCATTACTTAATTGTCGGACCTTGTATAATTACTATTGTTATGGTGACCGATAATAACTGCGTATGGAATTGTCACCGGAGCAGTGGAGAACGTGCTGTGCGGTAGACCTCTGTGACAGTGAACACTGAAGAGAGATTGAGGGTTCATGCTCTTGGGTGGTCACTGAAACAGAGAGCAGAGCATGTATGGCAAATAATTTTTTATTCCTAGATACAAGATTCAGTTCTATCATTTCTCCCCCAGCAATTCAAGTTCTTCACTTCATTCACATAATTGCAGTCGTTCTTTCCTCTACCAGTTTAAACCAAATGTTGACACAATAAAACATTATAACATCTTACATCTTTCTTTCAGTGGTATCAGAATGATGCATTCGGTCTGAAGACTTTAAATTCCAGACAAAGTATTCATCGGCTGACAATACAAGGAATAGCACACACAAAGTGGCCAACAGAACGGCAGGTATTTGAGGCTTGCATCAAACCATGGTTGACCTAAGATGGATGCTTACAGTGGAAGATATCTTCCTGATACTTGTGCATGCTAATAGAAAACTCCAGAGTCTGTAGAAATGAAAAAGTAACTCTGTACAGTGTGACTAGGTTGTCACTGTTGTCATTATTATGTAATTGTTACTTGTTTGGCTTCACTTTAAGCTGCTTGACAGTGCATCAGTTTTTTTTTTAAATCACTAAAGTTGCTAATCAGTATATCAGTTGTTTAAATGTCATTCATTCATTCATTCATTTGCATGTCCTTTTGCGGAACTTTGCCTCCTTAACAGCTCTCCTGTAGGCCTCTCGGTTGTGAGCAAGATGGCCTCCTGCTGATGCATTCATTTGCAGATTATCAATGATGTCTTGCAGCCATCTTGGCCTTGGTCTTCCTCTCTTTCTTTCTCTCATAATGTACCCTTCCAAGAGGGTCTTCTCTAGATTATCTTGATGTTTAATGTGTCCAGAATATTTAAGTTTTCTCTGTTTAATCATCTTTACTAGCCAGCCTTCTTCAATATTAAGTTCTTTTAGTATGGATTGTTCTTTTTTGTGTCCATGATATTTGAAGAACACCTCAGTAGCGTTTACATTCAAAGGCATTTATGTGTTTCTCAGCTGTTTTGTTAAGTGTCCAGGTCTCACAGGCATATGTTGCAATGGGAAAGATGCATGCCCTTAAAAATCTTATTTTTGTAGTTCGGTCTGTTCCTCTCCAGATTCTTTAGTTGTTTTACTTTCTGAAGAGCGATAGATGTCCTCCTTTTAATTTCCCTCTTTGTATCTCCATTATTAGTTAGTAATGATCCAAGATATTCAAAACTCTCCACTTCTTCCAATTTTTCTCATTGATATGTATTTCAGCTGCCTTGTTTGTTTTGTCAGTTGTCATCAATTTAGTTTTCTTTGCATTAAGATAGAGGTTTTGCTCTTCACTGTTCTTACAGACTGACATAATTAGTTTTTCCATTCCTTTTTGTGTTGTGGACAGTAATACTGTGTCATCAGCATATCTAATCTCTGGTATTTCATAACCTCCAATTGTTATGGCATCGTAATATTCTTTGTCTACATCTTCTCTAACAGTCCTTATTATATTTTCAGTTTACAAGTTAAATAAGTAAGGTGACAATATGCACCCCTGACGGACCCCTTGTTTTATGTCAAACCAAGTTGTTGTTTCACCATTTATTCTTACTGCTGCCTGTTGGTCTAAATACAACAGTTATGTTAATTGTATCAAATATGTTGAAAATCCCATTTTTTTCCATTATTTCCCAAAGTTTCTGGTGTTGTACACAATTAAATGCCTTTGAGTAGTCTGTAAAAGATAGATTCACTTTAAACTCTCTGCATTTCTCTATTATTAATCTTAGATTGAATATATGATGTCTTGATCCTCTTCCTTTGCTTGAAACCAGCTTGGACCATATTGACTTCTTTTATTTTCTTACAAAGTCTACCTATTATGATTTTTAACAGAATTTTCTGGCATGACTAATCAGGGAAACAGTTCTGTAGTTTGTGCATAATTTCAGGTTACCCTTTTTTGGCACTGGTATGAATACAGTTTTTTTCCATTCTTTTGGTCACATACCTGAATGCCATATCTTTTTACACAGTGCATGAGAGATTGTTGCACATTCCTCCTGCTTTAATAAGTTCAGCTGTTATCTCATCACATCCTGGTGATTTACTATTTTTTAGATTCTTTATTGCCCATAAAACTTCTTCTATTGTCAGTTCGGGTTCTTTCTCCTCCAATAATAATTCACACTGTTGATTTCTGCTTTCACAGTCTGTTGTTTCATACATTCCTCTGCAATATTCTTTCCATCTTTCTAGAATTTCCTCTGTCTCTGTCAAGGTATTCCCCATCTCGTCACAAATTACATTTAGCTTAGGTGTGACATTTCTCGTCAATGTCTTCTTTTCTTTAAATATTTCACTATCTCTTCCACATTTCTGATGTTCTTCTATTCTTTCATAACAATCTTGTATGTATTGTTTTTTGTCTTTTCTTATGTTTCTTCGTACTTCTTTTGTTAAAGATTTATATTCCTCCTTGTTGTTTGTCACTTTCCAATGTGTCGTCATTTCTCTACATTGTTTTATCAGTTCTAGTGTGCCTGCTGTAATCCATTGATTCTTTTGTGTTTTCTTTACTGAAACCATGTCTTTAGCTGTTGTTATTAAGATATCTCTGGCCTGCGTAGTCACTTCATTTGATGTCTTCTCCTCCTGAACAGCCATCAGGATTTTGAAATGGTTCTTCACTTTTATTGCATATTGTTTTGGTATTTTTGTAAGATCAAAGCAGAGTTAATCTTCATGTCTGCTATAAATTAATAACTCATGGTCCATGTCACAATCAGCACCTGGTAAAGTTTTTGCTGATGTTATACTTATCTCCACTCTCTTTGCACTAAAATGTAATTCTCGGTTTTTCCATCAGGTGATGTCCATGTGTAAAGTCTTTAAAAAGTGTGTTAGCAATCATTAGCTCATTTTCCATGCTAAAAGCCACTAGATTGTCACCTGCCTCATTTCTATGTCCTATGCTATTTTCCCTACAACATGTCCTTCATCTTCTGCTCTTCCTGTACCAATTTTTGCATTAAAATCCCCCATTAGTAATACAATATCATTTTTCCGTACCTGGTCTATTGTCGTTTGCAGTGTGTTATAAAAGTCTTCTACTTCCTGTTCTTCTGCTGCTGATGTAGGTGCATATATCTGGATGATTGTTACATTTCTAGGAGTGCCCTTAAGTCTGATTGTGAAGATTCTGTCACTTACTGGATTGTAACATAGTAATGCTTTTGATGTTGATTTGTCCAAGTAAAAAGCCACTCTATTCTTTCCTCCTAATTCTCCACCAGAGTATATAAAGATATTATCATTCTCGCTCTTGAAGTGTCCTGATCCTTTCCATCGATGTTCACAGATTCCCAAAATGTGTATCCCTGTTCTTTTCATCTCGTCACTTAATATTTGATACTTCCCTCATACATACTTCTTACATTCCATGTTCCTACTCTTATTTTTCTTTTTAGTTTGATGCAGGGGTTTCCCTTAGTAACACCGTCAGGATTTTGTCTGTCATCACAATTACTAGTACTGACCTCTGTCTCACACTCTTCCCCAGTGTTAAAATTAGATCTATCTGGCCTGGGGCCTCACCACCAGATCTTTTTCCTATTTGACTTTCCATGTTGCTGTTTGGGTTTCTTGGTATGTTTCCAGAAGATAGTTTACCATTGCTTTCCTTCAAGGCAATGACTGTACTAGTCAGTGATCGTAGCCATTGTCCCTACATTGAGATCATCTGCCTACCATCACAGAATGGTGATCATAACCAACATTATCTGTCGGCTGCTCTCCCATTCCATCCACCACCTGCTCCCATGGCTTCACGTCACCCTGATCGGGGGGGGGGGGCCCTATACGGGTACTCCACCTTGCCCAAGGGTGTCCCATAGACTGACGGAGGTAAGGAGACATCTTCTCCTTTGATAGGGGATACCCCTACCCCGCTAACCAGTTTAAATGTCACAAAAAGTAATTATCAACATGTTGGTTGTTTAAATGTCAGAAAAGTTAATTATCAACATGTTGGTTGTTAAATGTCACAAAATTAATTATCAACATGGTTGTTTAAATGTCACAAAAGTTAATTATCACCATGTTGGTTGATAAATGTCACAAAAGTTAATTATCAACATGTTCATTGTTTAAATGTCACAAAAGTTAATTATCAACATGTTGGTTATTTAAATGTCACAAAATTACTGGTCAATTTAAATGTCACAAAAGTTAGTGATTATGTCAAATGTTTAAATGTAACAAAAGGTAATAATCATTGTCAATTGTTTAAATATCACAAAACTTAGTGGTCATGTTATTTCTTTGAATATGGCAAAAGTTACTGATCAGCATGTCAGATATTTAAATGTTGCTGTGGTGCTGATAAGTGCGACAGTTGTTTCAGTATTGCTTCTTCTTCTTCTTCTTCTGCATTCAAGGTTGTTGGTCACTTCAGATCCTGATCCCTGTCGACATGGCAAAGCCCGCAGTCCTCTCCAGATCCTGATAGGAGCCCCAAAGCTTTTGCCCCGACCTTGTGTCCTCTGACCACGTCTCATGCTTCAGGTCTGCATGGTTTAGGCACTCTTGTAGGATATGTTCTGGAGTCTGGACTCCAGTGCCACAAGGACACTCGTCTGTGTGAGACATTTTGAGTAGATGCAGGTGGCTTAGTAGTCTGCAGTGGCCTGTCCTTAGGCAAAAGAGGATGGTTTGCTGATGTCTTTGTAGTTGGTGTATTGGATCTGGTTCATTATGCCACTAAATTTATTGGTCAGGGCATCAATTGTTTATATGCCACTATAGCTATTGGTCTAACCTTGAGTTGTTTATATGCCACTATAGCTATTGGTCTAACCTTGAGTTGTTTATATGCCACTATAGCTATTGGTCTAACCTTGAGTTGTTTATATGCCACTATAGCTATTGATCTAACCTTGAGTTGTTTATATGCCACTATAGCTATTGATCTAACCTTGAGTTGTTTATATGCCACTATAGCTATTGGTCTAACCTTGAGTTGTTTATATGCCACTATAGCTATTGATCTAACCGTGAGTTGTTTATATGCCACTATAGCTATTGGTCTAACCTTGAGTTGTTTATATGCCACTATAGCTATTGGTCTAACCTTGAGTTGTTTATATGCCACTATAGCTATTGGTCTAACCTTGAGTTGTTTATATGCCACTATAGCTATTGGTCTAACCTTGAGTTGTTTATATGCCACTATAGCTATTGATCAAAGCATCAGTTATTTATATATGTCACTAAATTAGCTAGTCATTTGTTTCTATAATGCAATAGCTGCTTGTCATAATTTTGTACACTTTGATCATAAAAGTTGGCCACGCTGAAGTGCTGTTTTAAAAATCTTTGTTCTTTTTTGTTTTTAACTTTCATTGGTTTTAAATTCAGGCTTAGTGCTAAATACGTGAGACACTCTCTCTCTCTCTCTCTCTCTCTCTCTCTCTCTCTCTCTCTCTGAACCTTAAGTGCCCAGGGCACATGGGGCTTCCGCAAGGGTTTTCCACAAATGCCTGTTCTTTGCCTTTTTTTCTGCTCTTGCCAAGGTGAGCCCTCTTGCTCAACATCCTCTCTGTTGTTCTTCTCCGCGTCTCTTTTGGTCTACCCTTACTTCTGTTCCCCTGTGGTGTCCATCTTAGTGCTATTTTTGGTAGTGAGTTATCAGTCATTCGGAGCACATGTCCCAGCCATCGCCAGCGTCTTTTTCCCTTGCTTCTGTTTCTGTAGCTGTCTGATAGTTTTTTACCAGATAGGGTTGTTGGTCCTATGCTGAACCCTCCTTAGTCTCCTTTTGCAATCATGCATGGTAGGGTACAGTGGTCCTATTCTTTGAAGATCCCAGGTACCACACGGTAGTCATGTGAGACTAGCACTTACATAATGTGTATTCTTTACATCCCAGCAGTTCTGGTTACAGTGTATTCTGAGGTAGCTTGTCATACCAGCAGAGATTATGCAAACAGATAACAGTTTTCCCTAATATAGTTTTATTGATTGCTAGCAGAGATTATGCAAAAAGAGAATATTTTCCCTAATATTGTTTTATTGATTGCTAGCAGAGATTATCCAGAGAACAGTTTTCTCTAATATAGTTTTATTGATTGCTAGCAGAGATTATCTAGAGAACAGTTTTCCTAATATAGTTTTATTGATTAGTAGCAGAGATTATCCAGAGAATAGTTTTCCCTAATATAGCAGTGTTCGTGTAAAAACTGTTGGCTTGATAATAAGAGCATTATTATGGATTTTTCTTTCTGAATTTTCTTGTGCTGAGATCCTTCGAGAAGGTCATGGGGGTTGCAAAACCTGTGGCAGGGAATTGTGGGGGCAAGGCTGAGTGCGTGGAGTCAGTCGTGGTTTGAACGTGTAACTTTGTGGACGTTTTTTTTGTGCTGTGTAATGTCTTTGTTGAACATATGAACGATATAGTTGTACTGCAGTTGTACATATGAATGGACTAGCCACATGGCAGGGATAACCAGCCGGCAGTCAGATTTAATGTTATTTTCATCAACATTACCATCCTTCCATCAATAAATGTTCCAAGTCCCACCGTTACACAGGATTTACTTGAGTATCTGTACCAGTTGTCGTCAACGTGAGGTTTTGAAGAGCCTGGATGAGAATTATGTCTGGAACAGTGTTTAACTAATCCAGCAAGTGAGAGTAAGAGCTGGAATTCTGTGTATAACTAGTCCAGTAACCTCATCTCACGAAGATCAAGATGAAAGTCTACCCTGTTATTCACGTGCATAACGTGAACACTACGATACGACACGGCCTAAGTAAAGCCCCATTAACACACTGTACACACCAACATTACAGACAAAAAGAACAAGACCACCAAAATCCTGTTATACTAATATAGTTTTATTGATTGCTAGAAGAGATTATGCAAACAGAACAGTTTTCCCTAATATAGTTTTATTGATTGCTAGCAGAGATTATCCAGAGAACAGTTTTCCCTAATATAGTTTTATTGATTGCTAGCAGAGATTATCCAGCGAACAGTTTTCTGTAATATAGTTTTATTGATTGCTAGCAGAGATTATCCAGAGAACAGTTTTCCCTAATATAGTTTTATTGATTGCTAACAGAGATTATCCAGAGAACAGTTTTCCCTAATATAGTTTTATTGATTGCTAGCAGAGATTATCCAGAGAACAGTTTTCCCTAATATAGTTTTATTGATTGCTAGCAGAGATTATCCAGAGAACAGTTTTCGCTTCTACTGCCAAGACTGCCCTGTGATCCTACTGAATTTACGCCTGTGATCTTCGTTAGGTCCTGTGGTCCCCCGTGCGGTCCCCGAAAGGACCACACGAGATCTCCGAGAGAACCATAAGAGGTTCAGAGTATCGCAGGGCTTGAGCCTGTATTCTCGGTGGGTCTCAGAAGCGGGATTGCGTGACACCGTGGTTTTCGTTGCACTATTTTAATCTAGAGTTGGACTTTCTCACCGGAAAACCTCTGCGTGTTTTGAATATCAGTATATCCCCGCTCGGTGAGAGGTGGTAGCCAATCCAGGCCAGAGTTGGACTTTCTCACCAGAAAACCTCAACGTGTTTTAAGATACCTGTGTATCTCCGCCGGGTAAGAGGTGGTTGCCCATCCAGTCCAGCGTTGGACCTTCTCACTGGAAAACCTCAGCGTGATTAGGATACGCATACATCCCCGCTGGGTGAGAGGTGGTTGCCTATCTAGACTGCCCTGGTCCAGTGTCTCCGACTTCAGCATTTTGTGGCGTGGCCGCTACCCTTCCTAGTTGTGACCAGGTTGGAGCTTTTGTCCAGAAGGACATCTATCGCTCTTCAGAAAGTAGAACAACTAAAGAATCTGTGGAGAGGAACAGACAGAAATGCAAAACTAAGATTTTTAAGGACATGCATCTTTCCCATCGCAACATATGCCTGTGAGATCTGGACACTTAACAAAACAGCTGAGAAACATAAATGCCTTTGAATGTAAATCCTACAGTTCTTCAAATATCCTGAACACAAAAAAGAACGAATATACCCATACTACAAGAATGTAATATTGAAGAAGGTTGGCTAGTAAGGAAAATTAAACAGAGAAAACTTAAGTACTTGTATTTTGGACACATTAAACGTCATGAGAATTTAGAGAAGACAGTCTTAGAAGGATACATAATGAGAAAAAGAAAGAGAAGAAGACTGAGGCGAAGATGGCTGCAAGACATCGTTGATAATCAGCGAATGGACGCATCAGCAGCAGGCCATCTTGCTCACACCTGAGAGGGCTACAGGAGTGCTGTTAGGGAGGCAAAGTTCCGTAAGAGACATGCAAATGAATGACTGACTGACTGACTGAGCTGTACAAGCTGTAAAGATGGGCCGAGTGGTTTCAACATCACCTGCGGACTTATCGTATGATTCCTGCCTGCAGACCCAGTGGGAGATGTGGGTGCAGCCATTGTCCAGAAGGTGAAAGTGAGGGGCCGACTAAGGAGGGGCCTAAGGACCCCAAAGCAAAAAGACGTTAAAAAGGGTATGTTGGGAGGGGGGTGAAAGAAGGCACTGCACCACCTAACAAAATTCCTGCCAGGGATTTACTGATTACATAACAAACTCTGAATGGTAACTGTTCCATGCCTTTCTTCTGCCTGCATCTACAAAGAAATGATAATTGATCTGTACCTTCAGATGCTGCTTATCTTGAGCTGTCTCCTAGAAATTAATGTTCTACAACCAGTTTCTTCATACGATTATTAGAAAAAAAAATTATGGGATAGAAGCTAATGTAAGTATTTAAAAATTATGTAATACACATATGAATTTAATCATTTACCGTTCAGTTCCTTGAAATTGAGGAATTCTATGTGAACACACGGAAATATTTTTTTCTGCTGGAAAGAAAGAAAGAAAAACAGAAAGACAGACAGAAAGAAAGACAAAGATTCTGGAACTCACAGAGTTAAAAAATTTTATTGAATTTGCCACCTCACTTAATGAGAACATCAAATTAACTTATGAAATTTCTGACAAGTCTGTCAATTTTTTAGGTGTCAAAATATCTATTGGCACAGCCAGGCTTGTCATTTCTGTATTTTACAAGCCCACGAACAGTCACACTTATTTACTTTACACCTCCTCTCATCCTGAAGCTTGTAAGAACTCCATCCCATACTCCCAACTCCTCCGACTTCGCCGCATATGTCGGGCTTTAAGGATCAGTCCAACAAATTATTAGAATGTTTCCTTCATTGCCATTATCAAGATAATGTCCTTCAGAAAGCATTCAACCGTGTACAAAACGTTAGCCGCTAAGAGGCATTCAGAAAACAAAAAATATTACCCCACCCGAAAGAGTTAAATTTGGTTTTCCTAATATTCGAATGGTCAGATTGTTAAGAAAATTCTTTATCGATATCTGCCACTAATCCAAATTGACCCCGATACTCGTGACATCTACAAACGGGAACCAAATTTTAAGGACATCCTAGTCCATTCACACCTGAAGCAGAACCTTGCATATGTTGACACTAGAAAATGTAACCGCCCTCGCTGTGTTACCTGCCCTGTAGTCTGGGAAACGAAAACGATCACCTTTCCCAAAACTATCCTCATTCTCCATGAGGGATTCACAAGCGAGTCCCGCAATGTGATATAAGTCATTGTATGCAAACGATGCAGGATAACTTATATTGGTGAAACTGGTCTCAGATTAGGTGATCGCATGCAGAAACATCTGTACAATGTCACCCAGAATGCTTCGAAACCAGTTCCTAATCATTTCAATGGCCCCAACCACAGAGGCAGGTCTGATTTTCTGGTAACAGCTATCAAACAATATCACGCTGATGACAGAAGCCGCCTAGCGCTTGAGAACCGCTCACAGCATCACATTACAATCCCTCTACCCCAGTTATAATCACCTATTCCATCTTCACCCGGCTAGATTACCATTGTATCTCTCTCTCCCCTTTTCCACTGTTCCTCCATCCTGCCTCCTTATTTACGACCCACCTGTCACAAGTCTCCATTTAAACATTCTCCACACTCCACCATGCGCACTTCTGAACACAACCTCTTACAGGCCACAGCTCCTTACAAGTCACGGCTAAGTACTCCATTCATTTTATTTTATTCTTATTGTTTCCATTTCTGTTTTTTACATAGCATTTATGTGAATGTATACTTTACCTCTTCTCTCTCTGTTTCTTTGTCCTGTGTGTTTTTGTATGGTTAAAGTTCACACTGAAACGTCACAACTGTGTTCTTGTTAAGTAATAAATCTGTTCCTATTTTTTTCCTACTTTATACATTTTGTTATCACAGCATTACTGTAGTGACTTCATGTATAGTTATATACTTAGCTTTATATACTTACACTAATTATTCGTGTGTTACAGCTCTCCACCCTATCCCCCCACCCCACCAATTCAAACACATTTAGACTATTGCTCAAAAATCTGGGATGGTTGTTCGGTGTCAAATACAAAGAGGCTTTACTCACTTCAAAAACGAGCAGTAAAGCTTATTAGTGACAAAGATAAAGCACAAACAGCTAATCAGCACAAACGCACCAAAATACTGCCTCGAACAGGTTCCTCTTCAACAAAGTCAAGTTGGTACATCAAATTCTTTCACAGCATGCTCTGTCTTATCTATGGAACCTGTTTAAATTTAGCCAACGCTTAAACAGCATGTGTCTTGCAAAACCTAGACTTGATCTTTACAAGATAAGCTTTACATATTCTTTACATCTTTAGAATAACTTTCCGTGCTGTATTAAAAAATATATAAATTATACTCCTTCCTACAACTACAAACTTTTTCCAACATCTATTTGGTGTCGACTACATGCCTCCATGATTCATAACATTTTGAGACTGCTTTTACAGACACTGAATTCGGGTATTCGTTTATTCTAAATAGTATCTAAATTTTGTTTGGTAGATACCCAGATTGAAACAGGTGTGAAACAAGGATGTATACTGTCTCCTTTACTTTTTGGGATTACAATAGACTTCATAATGAAAAAATGCTGCACAGGTAACACAGGTATTGACTGGGTACATGGGACCCAACTAGAAGATCTTGATTTTGCTGATGACATAACTCTTATCAGTAACAATGTGAATTCCATGCAAGAAAAAACAGATAGCCTGTCTTCACTGGCTAGCAAAATAGGACTTGAAATTAACAAGGACAAAACAAAAATAATGAAAATTCCCATCAATCAAAATGGAAAAATACACATAGAAGAGACAGATATTGAAGAAGTCAATCAATTTGCATACCTTGGCAGCTACATAGACCAGGATGGTGACACTAGAAAGGAAGTTAGTATCAGAATTGCAAAAGCAGCATCAGTCTTCAAGAATCTTGAGAACATATGGAATTCAAAAGTTATAAGCACAAAAACCAAGTTAAGACTATTCAATTCAAATGTAATATCCACCCTCATTTATGCATGCGAAACCTGGAAAACAACTAAAGAAATAGAAAAGAAATTAGACTCTTTTGAAAACAAGTGTCTAAGGAAAATACTTGGCATCAAATGGAATGAATTCAAGAACAATGCAGAGATAAGACAGATGACTGAACAACAACCAGCCTCACGGGTGATCAGGAAAAGGAGATGGACATATGTTGGCCACTTGATGAGAAGAAATGAGCAGAGAATCCCAAAACAAGCTATCAAGTGGAACACAACAGGCCGAAGAAAAAGGGGCAGACCGCGTGAAACTCTGAAGAGGACATTATTAAGAGAGGCCAAGTTAACAGGCATAAAATCCTTTGATGAGGTTGAAAGACTCGCCGAAGACAGGAAAAATTGGCGAACTACTTTACGAGCCCTATGTGACGTTTAACGGCACGGGAAAGATATAAGATAAGATACCCATTTATGTATGTAGTTACTTTCTGCACTGAGTGCACGAATAAAAGCGAAACGTAAATGTTATACTCCTATTTTATTTTATGTGTCTCAGATTTCCAGTGTTAGTTATGTTGGTTATACGAGCAGCATATCTGTAGAATGTCTGGAACAGAGTGAAAGTTGTATCATAAAGGGCAGAATGTCAGACGGGCTTGCGTGCCCAATTCTTAACCCTTTGGAACTAAAGATCACTCCCCTCACAAGAAAATAAAATTAAGCATATTTAGTTAATAGCTAAAGTTCTGAAAATTTTAGTTCCAATCAAACAAAGGAGTTGAAACAGTCTTCCTGCGACATAACACAAAAAAGCTCTTTTCTGTACAATATAATGTTTCTCTGCTCATGGAAATCTGCGCATGCGCGAACAAATAACCCGGCTGTTTCGCAGCCATATATAGGTCACAACTCATGGCCGTGGTAGATTATGTTTTTATAAAGATAAAAAGAAAAAGTACAAAGAAGCCCACCGAAAGTTAAAATATAGGATTTAAAAAAGATATATTTGCATATATTTTTGTCGAATCGTACCAATTTTTCTCATAAATTCTACAAAATACACTCATACGAAGATCAAACAAAATTAACCTCTAATTTACCCGTAGCAACATAACTTTCGGCTTTCGTAAAACGATTCGTCGATTTTCTGTATAGATTTTCTGTATAGATTTTCTGTATAGATTTTCTGTATAGATTTTCTGTATAGATTTTCTGTATAGATTTTCTGTATAGATTTTCGCCAACGTTCCGCCGAGGTAGACATAATTTCCTTCAAATTTTTGTTCAAGTAATTCACTCTAGTTCATGATAAAGAAATCAGAAGTCGGGAAGTGTTTGTTAAGAAACAGTAAATAATGTATAAATGGATGACTAACTTTGCACACGACGTTACATCAACTGTACAGGGGACTTTGTCTGGTTGATAAATGGGTCTTAATTTTTGGCAAAGAAACATCAGACCAGGTTTTACAAATTCTGATATAAACTGGAATATTTCTGTACTTATTTAGTATGCAAGGACTGATATAGTTTTCTCTTACAATAAGTCAATGTTTCCCAGTGACCTCTGATCCAGACACATGGGCAGGAACGCCACGGAAGTGGATTCCAAATGTGCTCCAATCATTTATCTCAGTGACAAAGATACAGAGCTAGCTTTTGTGATATTGATGCACTACGTGGCTCCCATCCTTGTCTTATTTGGCCTGGGTTCAAATATTTTTACTGTGGTGGTTTTCTACAAACAAGGCGTTTCTGATAGCGTTGCAGTGTCCTTCCTGGCTCTCTCGTTTTCAGACCTGGGACTACTTTTTATTAACGCAGTCTTCACATCACTGGATGTGCTTCGGACAGTTCGTGGAACTTCGGTTCCGCCTGAAACATTACGTGCAGTTTTCTATCTTTGTTTCTGGTACTCGATCATCTTCGTTGACTGTTCCACTTTCATCACAACCTACATAGCCATTGTCAGAGCCTTCTGCGTGACTATTCCTTTAAGATTCAAATATATGTTCACGAAAACCAGATCTATAATAGCGATGAGCATTCTATTTGTTGTCGCTGTCGGATTTCGCCTGCCATTGCTTACAAATCAAAGCCTTGCTTGGTCCACGGACACGAGAACAAATTCGTCAAAGTTAGTTCTGTTTTTTTCAAAATACAGGCCCCGTATATTGGAAGTTAGTGACATTCTAAACCGCAACATTATCCCCTGGTCGGCGATGATCTTAGTTGTGTTGTCCATGATGATTGTCAAGGCGAAGCTCATGTCGTCCGCTAGATTCAGACATTCATCACAAACTGGAGCTTACAACGTTCAAGGTAACAATGGCCTTCGTTTATTTAGCTGTATCTGTGGGGATAACAATATCTGCACAAACAAAAACGATAAAAGCAGCAGCACATCTACAGAGAGTTCTGAGAAAAATATTAGAGGCGCCATGAATAAAACTCCTCTCAGCGGCAAAGATCTGCGGGTTGTAAAGACAGTGTACGTTTTGTCGGCCATGTTTTTAATGGGCGCACTTCCGGGAAGTTCTTTCACGCTTGTTCGGAGACTGATCCCAGAATTCCAGAGTGGGGCTCGCTTCTCAAATCTGTTTGAGATGATTTCCTTGCTGTGTACACAGCTATGGTTGGTCAACAGAAGCCTGAATGTGTATGTACATTACATTTTCAGTAAACGTTTTCGAGAAACAGCCGTGTCCCTCTTCCGTAGACATCAAACATAACTAGGAAGTGGAATAGAGCTTCTCAAAATGTAACAACTGGGGAACACATAATTCTCTGGGAGAAAGGAAGATCACAAATGAAATATACATAAACTGGACAAGAAACCCAATATATCATGACCAGTGTCTTTGTCTTGAACTTGTAAGCTTAGATCAAAGCACGCTCTGTCTGGGGCGATATTAACAAATATGAAACAACGAAGCTTGCACACAATAAAGTGACAGAGCACAATGTACGGTATTTTTCTAGGCTAACCTTTCTACACTGTGCTATATCAAAATTATTTGGGAGCACAAAGTTTACGAGTGAAAATCAGAATCAAGGGAGCTAACTTACAAGTAAATACTACGTATAATTCTAGATCTAAACCAAAACTTTATAAAACCGATATTACTATAAATTTTTTTTCTGTGCGAATATTCATGTCTGACAATCTGCTAAGAATACATTCAGTTAACATTGAACCTTTAGTGGCTTCTACAGGAATGAAATAAAGAAAATCCTCATGAATATTGATATCACTTGTAATAAAAGGGAGGCGACTGCAGTAAAACTGGTTTAAATAAAAAAAAAAAGGTAGACAGAGGTGTATGGTGCAGTTTTACAAAGTGAGGGAAGGAGTGAGTAAGGTGAGAAAAAACGAATAGAAAGTATGAGAATGTATAAACGAAAAATATACAACATCCGATATTTCGGCGTGAGCCTTTTTCGAGGATTACATGCACAACGAGACAAAAAAAAAAGCGAAGAACTTATCTGAATGTGTCTTCCTCCAGAAGTAGAAAACACCTTACTCACTCCCTCCCTCACTTTGTAAAACTGCATCGTACACCTCTATCTACCTTTTTTTATTTGCTGTGTTATCTACCCTGTGGTCTGGGAAACGAAAGCGATCACATGTCCCAAAACTATCCTCACTCTCCATGAGAGATTCACATGCGAGTCCAGCAATGTGATACATGTCATTATATTCAAAAGATGCAGGATAACTTACATTGGTGAAACTGACCTCAGATTAGGTGAAACATGCAGAAACATCTGTACGATATCACCGAGCATGCTTCGAAACCAGTCCTGAATCATTTCAATGGTCCCAACCACAGTCATAATCCCTCCCCACTAAGTTCCACTCCCTTCTCACTTGTTACGCATAGTTCAGAACCTCCTCACAGCATCACATTTCAACCACTCTGCTCCAATTATAATCATCTATTTCACCTTCTCCGGGCTTGATTACCATTGCATCACTCTCTCTCCCCTCCACGGTTTCCCCTCCCACTTCCCTCGGTTACGACCCACCTATCACACATTACAAGTTCCCATTTAAATATGCTCTACACTCCACGATGCGCATTTCTGACACACAGCGTCGGACAAGCCACGGCTTCTTACAAGTTACAGCTATTTTATTTGATTTTTTTAAACATAGAACTCTTGTGAATTTATGCTATATCTCATCTCTGACACAGTATTACTGTCCACAACACAAAAAGGAATGGAAAAACTAATTATGTCAGTCCGTAAGAAGACCGAAGAGCAAAATCTATATCTTAATGCGAAGAAAACTAAATTGATGACAAATGACAAAACAAACAAGGTAGCTGAAGTATGTATCAATGAGGAAAAATTGTAAGAAGTGGAGAGTTTTGAATATCTTGAATAATTACTAACTAATAATGGAGATGCAATGAAGTAAATTAAAAGGAGAACATAAATAAGACGTGGAACAGACAAACTACAAACATAATATTTTTAAGGGCATGTATCTTTCCCACCATGCAAATATGTAACTGCTACAGAAGACTTCTTCAAATATCATGGACACAAATATATATATATATCCATACTACAAGAACTTAATATTGAAGAAGGCTGGCTAGTAAAGAGGATTAAACAGAGAAAACTTAAATCTTTCGGACACATTAAACGGTTTGATAGTCTAGAGAAAACCATCTTGGAAGGGTACATACTGGGAAAAAGAAAGAGAGGAAGACCAAGGTTGCAAGACATCGTTGATAATCTGCAAATGGGTGCATCAGCATCAGGATCTTTCTTACAACCGAGAGGCCTACAGAAATGCTGTTACGGAGGCAAAGTTCTGCAAGGGACATGCAAATGACTGACTGACTCCTCTCTTTATTTCTTCGTCCGATATGTTTTTGTTTGATTAAGGCTGACGCAGAAACGTCACGACTGTGTACTTGTTAAGTAATAAAGCTGTTCCTACGTTTTTCATAGTTTATATATATTGATATCACTTGGATCTGTTTCAACAAATCTTACAAATAGTGCCATCTGTCCAATATGACTTATATCTGGAGTACAGTCTATAACTAAATCAATTCATTTTGAATCTTTTTCCCGGAACAATATTGGACCGATGCACGAGTAAGCGAGGTCAATAAAAAATAAAAATATGTTTTTAAAACTATGCTGTTTATCCCGGCTTCTGCATTGTTCTTAGGCATGTTGTCTTTAATATTCCTCTCTCTCTCTCTCTCTCTCTCTCTCTCTCTCTAGGTTGTCCTAACGGTTGTTAGACTTTCTATGGTCACTTTCATTATTTCACACTTATTTATGTTCAGTTCAAGTTGGTTAGCTCATTGTATTTAGAGCGTGTGTGTTTTGTCTTGTAAGCATTGATGAGTGTATGCTAGTGTTGCTACAAGAAGTAATGTAACTGAGTTTATTATGGCCAAGACAAAAATGCCATCTATAAAGCAAAGCATAGAATCCAAAGAGGCAACCTTCATTTATGATCTGGCAACTTTTCCGCCGATAAGCAGACGACAAATAAGCCGCCATTTTGTTGATCTAGTCAGAGGTGCATTGTTACGTAATCATCGTGGAGCAAAACACTAACATTAAATTCTGTTTAAAACTCAGAAAAAGTGCCATTGAGACAGTTGAATTGATGTGACAAGTTTATGGGGATAATTGTTTATCTCGTGCACAGATATTCAGGTGGTATTCATGATCCAGCTAGACATGGACACCCAATTTCTGTTCATAATGAAGAACTCATTGCAAATTCGAAGAACGGATACAAGAAGATCGTTGTTTGGCTGTGAGGATGATTGCAGATAAATCTGGCTTTAACCGAGAAACCATTCGTAAAATTTTAGTGGAAGATTTGGGCAGGAAAAAAGTTGGTTGCTGGTTTTACCACATTCGTTGTCTGATGACCATAAACATCAACGTGTTGAGTACGCAAAAGACATCATCAAAACCGTGTCTTAGTAATAAACATTTCTTAGATTTGATTGTTGCTGAGGATGAAACATGGATTTTCTGCTGTGGTCTGACAACTAAACGCCAAAGTGCTCAGTAGAAGTCATCATCATCACCGAAAGGAAAAAAAATTCGTCTTCAAAAGTCGAAAGTGAAGACAATGTTTGTGTGCTTCTGCGACAGCAAAGGAGTTTTTCATAAAGAATTTATTCCAGAAGGACAGACTGTCACTGCCAAAATTTATTTAAGTATTTTGAAATGCCTATTGAAAAGGATTCTCCGAGTCTGACCCGAGTAAAAACCTGGCAGTTTTTTTCCTTCTTCATGATAATGCACCGGCTCACCGGGTGGTAGTTGGACGGGAATTTTGGGCCCCAAAACAAGTTTGTGTTCCCAGCCATCCACCCTGTTTCCCAGATTTGTCTCCCTGCGATTATTTTCTACTCCCAAAATTAAAGTTACCATTGAAAGGATGCTTCTTTGACGATACTGATGACATCCAAAGGGCCGTAACATCGAGTTTAAGGGCCATACCAACAAAAGAACTGCAGAGGTAGTAGTTCCAGTGTTTGTTAGATTGTGCCACTCGCTGCATCAATGTACAAGGGGATTACTTTGAATAAAATACAGGTTATATCTTCAACTGTTGCTTATTTTATTTTTTATGGAATTAGTCTCATTACTTAATTGTCGGATCTTGTTTATAATCTGAATTATCCAAACTCTCAAGCATGTAGAACATTGTCCAGGAAATACCTCTTTGAGAGTCTTATGTTGTTTCTCTCATTATCCAGTTTTTGACAAGGGTGGCTGAAAGACTACATCCTTATCTTTCATTTGTTCTCTCTCTCTCTCTCTCTCTCTCTCTCTCTCTCTCTCTCTCTGTCTTGCAACCTCTCTCTCCCTTATTCCTCCCTCGCTCTTTCCCTTACAACTTATGCCTCTCTACTTCACACACACACTCTCTCTCTCTTTCCTTCTCTCTGTCTGTCTGTCTGTCTCTCTCTCTCTCTTTCCCTCTTTTCCACTTTCTTTTTGCTTCATTCTCTTCCTATCCCTCGTTCCTCTTTATCAATTCTTTCCCCTTTTTTCTCTTTCAACCTATCTATTTCTCTTTCAACTCTGTCTCTCTCTTTTCTCTCTTGTCTTTTTTTGCAACCTCTAACTCTCCTTCCTTATCTATATATCTATCTATCTATCTATCTATCTATCTATCTATCTATCTATCTATCTATCTATCTATCTATCTATCTATTTCTCTTCCCTTGCACTGCACATAATTATATGGTAGTGGACCGTTGACAATGTTATTATATGAACAAGATTTGTCACCTGGAAACTGAAAGGCATATGAGGAAAGAGACAAGACAAGACACGACAAGACAGCCAATCCATCCTTCCATCGATCCATCCATATAATTTCTTCAAAGAGTGACGCGATTTCACTTGTAAGCCTGCGCGCGAATGTGATATTGAGTTATTTCGATGTATTAATTCTTCTACATTTGTGAATGTATATTAGTGTTAAAATGTGCTGTTTCCCTTTGTCTGTTACGTCTAAATCTGGCTTGTTCACACATTAGTTTCTTTATATCTAATTGTCTAAAGCTGTTGAGATGCTGGTATTAACGATCTTTTCTAATGTTTCATGTGAAGCAGAGAGTAGGGAAAGTTTATCTGTAGTTACAGCCTGTAAAGTTTCCGTTTTTTAAAATATTTAACAATAATTCAACAGTTTGGATTAGCAGGAACTGTTCAATTTTCCGGTATTTCCTGTAACAATGTTAGCAGTAATTCTGCACCAAGTTTAGGAAGTTATGCACTGCAGTTGTCTTTCCCTGAACCTTTAATCGCTGCCATGGTCTCCTCTTTGTTTGGTGTATATATCTAAATCATTTTTAATCCACAGAGAAGACCGATTATTTTAGCCCACTTCGGGCTCTCAGTCAAGCAATTGTAATCCTCTGCAGTTCCGACACAGCGTCTCTGTTCTACAATCATCTTGATACTTACTGCTGAGAACGTCCTACTGTCAGTTACAGTAACATCAAACAACAACTAAAACACATACTCAGATAAAACATAGATTTTCGTTGGTTTCTAATGTTAACTGAAGTTTACTGATAAACCTTAGTTTGCACACCAAACTTATCAAAAAGTAGCAAATATTTGTAATACGAAGGACTGACCACACACAGATACACACACATATATATATATATATATATGTTATATATATAATATATATATTACATATATATATGACCAGTATTATTTATACATCTATACCAAGACATATAAGTGAATCTAGCATGAGATAACAGCTATAAGTGAAGCTAGTATGAGATAACAGCTATAAGAGAAGTTAGTATGAGGTATCAGTAGTGCATCTTTGGCCTACTAGCTAAGGTCAAGGTAGTCCTAATATACAATGAAGGTACAGCACCTAGAGGACGTGATCTTAGTGGCCCTATTTTCTTTGACCTGACAGCGCACTAGAGGACGATGTGGTCAGCACCAGGCCTGGCCGCCTTTCCTTCCCCATCTCCACATGAAGCCATTTCTACATCGGGGTAACTGGGATGTCTTTTGGGCTCTCACCAGGAAAGTCTAGCGCTTGACCAACTACAAGAACGACAACTCTACTTAAAACTGTTTTATGTTTAGTTCGATGCTCTGTACATTTATTCTGAAGCTTACCTTGACCTACATAAAGAACAGTTATTTAAGGCCCGGATGTGGAAGATAAAATGGCAACATCAACAGTGAAAAGCTGAGGTAGGAAACAACTGACAAGCCCGTGATAGATTATTAGATTAAACAAAAACTTTTTGGAGAAAGTAGATTAAGACATCGAGAAAAACAACCTATTCGCTATTACCACAGAGTAAAAGGTGTCCAATACTAGAAAAATTAATAGGAAAACTACAACTTTCTCTGCTACCTTACTACGGTTTTTTATAGACAATAATAAATGGTACTGACAGGTATTGTGTAATATGGAAATATTTTTAAATTTAAATTTGGGCTGCCGACAACACATGAGTCACAAAAACATGAAATCATCAAATGTTTATCCTCAGATACAAGAAATCATATCATGTTTATCCTCAGACATAACAAAAGATATAATGTTTACCCTCAAATACAAGAAATCATATAATGTTCATCCACAGACACAAGAAATGATATAATTTTTATCCTCAGACACAAGAACTCATATAATGTTTATCCTTAGACACAAGAAATCATAAACTTTTTGTCATCAGACACAAGAAATCATAAAATGTTTATCCTCAGACACAAGAAATTATAAACTATTTATCCTCAGACACAAGAAATCATAAAATATTTATCCTCATACACAAGAAATCATAAAATGTTTGTCCTCAGAAACAAAAATCATGAAATCTTTATCTTCAGACAAAAGAAATCATAAAATGTTTATCCTCTAAGACAAGAAATCAAATGTTTATCCTCACACACAAGAATTCATAAACTGCTTATCCTCAGAGACAAAAATCATAAAAAGTTTATCCTCACACACAAGAATTCATAAAATGTTTATCCTCAGACACAACAAATCATAAAATGTTTATCCTCTGACACAAGAAACATCAAAAACGCACGCCTACTAAGAATGGTGTAGACGCCATTGCCAGAATCTGTTCCATGCTGTCCTTCACTTGAACAATCTCTTTCTTTGTTAGTTCAAGAATGTAGTGTTTGCTTTCTTCTATATGATCGTTCACTTTGTTCATGGAGTCATGCAGGTAGTAATGAAGGCTATCACGAAATTCACTTCTCATGGCAGCGAATGTTGCCTTCAGTTCTTGCTTCACTTCACTAACAGCTCGATTCATCGACGTCTCGTTTTTGTTTATGATCTCTTTTCTCATCTTGTAACAAATATCTTCGAGCTGCCCTTTTATGCCATCTTCTGTGAAGGCAAGGTCCAGTGATGCTTTATCTTCTAGCATTGTTTGTATGTCTAGAATTTGGCTACCTAGAACTTTCATGTGATGCTCCACACAAGCTAATGTGACACTGAAAGTGCCCTGAACATGATCATGAATTGTGTTCTGTAGGTTCATAATCTCAAGTCCAGGCAAAGCGTCGTCTCTTATCGCTAGAGTTTGTAGGTTTGTATCCACAAGTTCCGGCACAGAGTTGACTTTTATCTCTATATTCTTTTCTCTTTCCTCACCCTTGAGATCAGACACTGTGTCTGTCTTCTCAGACATTTGTGTCAAGTTGAGAGGTGAATGTGAACTCTCCCCGTCACTAAACGATTGTGAACGTCGATCAGTCACACTTGTCAAGATATCGGTCTGATCGTTGCCGAAGCGCTCTTTCAAACACAGAACCACCTTGTCAAGTTTGTCGTTGGTCTCACATAGTTTCTCATTCAGCAAATTCTGTCTATGATTCTGTCTATCTAGACTATACTGCACTGAGTCCAGACGTTCTACGACTTGGTCTAGCTGTGACTGTCTACGTTGTATTAAGTCTTGCTGCTGTTGTATGTTGTCAAGACGTTGTATGATGTGACGAAACAAATCTGTGACCTGGCTGTCCATTGTTTGTTTGTTTATCTGTGTAGAGATAAATGTGACATAGAATCTACAACTGAAATAAATAAGTAACATTATGAGATACTAGTTATGGGATGTTTCAGTATTTGATATTTTAAAGAATGTTTGTGTATGATCAAAACACGAGAATATGAATGTGGAATTGACATAAGCAAATAGTATTATGACAAAATAGTTATGGGATGATTAAGTAAGTGTATGTGAAGGCAGATCATTAATTAACCGAACAACCTAAAGCCTACAAGCCCAGAAAAGCGAAAGACGGAAACTGGGAGCAGGTAATCAAAGAAACGTTAAAACATTATTTTACGAGGAAATCAGCTGTTAGAGTAGGAGAGGGTGGTAGCCTTTACTAAGTTTAACCTTCAGGACCTGAGTGATCTTCCACCGATTTACCTCAATATGATCTAAACTTCGAGACATAAAATGAAAACTGCGATCTCTTTAATGACTATTAGGTATTTAGAGGATGTAAAAATATACTTAAGAATAACCACAGTCGTGTGGCTTCGCTCTTCTCCTTCTTCTTCTTCTTCGTTCAGTTTCGTATGTTCAGCTTTCTAAACATGGAATCAGAGAGCCTTCCAGGAATCCTGCTATCAACAAGAGGCCTTTGTGGCAGCGCTAGGATTTCTCCTTCCTGCTTCTTTCTTGGAGCCAATCCTGGGCTATGAGGTCTCTGTATATAGTACAGGTCTGTAGTATGTGTTGAGGAATCTGGTAGCAGTTTTGGTACATGCGCTGGGCTGTTGGCACAGCCTTTATCTGTGGAGATGAGATTTGACTGTGTCTGTAGTGTCCGGTTTGTACTCTTGTTCGTCTAGTCTACTTGTTTTAGCCTTGTTTTGTGGTTATCTGTTGTGTGTTATCTGTCTCCGAGCGGTTTGATTTTTCCTTTTAACTAGTGTTTTCACTTCCTTTTAGAGTTTTCTGTGCCTGAATTGTTCTTTCCTTGTGCCTTCCTTTACTAGTCTGTCGAATGTTTCATTTCCTCCATTGCCACAACGCGCAGAGATCCCCTTTAGCGATATCCTGTTTGTCATGGAGAACTGATTTAGTTTCTTCATTACGTCCCTTGGCATGTTGTCCTAGGCCTCGTCTTGTATAACCTTGAGGGCTGCCTGACTAAGACGACTATTTTTCTGTCTTTGGGGTCGTTGTTCCCCCAGAGTCTTTGCAACCTCCAATAGTTCTGGCCTGAAGTTTGTGGATAGTTCTCCTTTAACAACTGATTTCTGTGGCGTTTTGTGTGTGTGTGTGTATTAGGGTGAGGATTCTTGCCCGTGCTCATTTTATTTCTTCCACTGAGGGCCCGTCTGTGCGGACATGTCCAGTGTGTTCCGGTTGACTGGATTTACGGGTGTTTAGTGTTTTGGCCTTTACGGTGGTGGTTGTGGTGGGTGGAGGCTGGCGCAGAAGGAAAAAAGTGAGGGGGGGGAGTCATGTTCTTTTGTCTCAGTTTCGAATATTTGGCAATTTAGGGAGTATGTATAGTTTTGTTCCATGTTCCAAGGAGAGTTCATAATTTAAAATTGCCGTAAAAATGATGATGATGATGATGATGATGATGATGATGATGTTGTTCTTGTTGTTGCGTATCATGCCATTTCACAATAAACGTAGCTACAGAAACGAATGCCAACAAATAAAACTGTTAGTGTGTCATGTGTGTTGTTTGATAGTTTAGTATTCAAAGAGCCAGCACTGGAAAGATTATTCACATTTCATGGAGAAAGAAAGGAAGATGTAGAGAACTTATCAAGATAAGGAAAGTCCCGCGTGAAGTCAGTATCTTTGACACAGCCCACGAAAAAAAACGAGAGTCAAAACTGTTATTTGCACATAAGTTTCGTTGAAACTAATTTTATCTCAAAGTCTGTTTGTAAGTCTATATGCTACAATCTGACTACACGTTTGAAGGTTTAAAAAAATCCACTTAGAAATTTTAATTCAGCAAAGTACGCTTACAAGTGCGAATCTAACACATTCTGCTTAAAAGTATGTGAATCTAACCCATGCTGCTTACAAGTATGTGAATCTAACCCATGCTACTTACAAGTATGTGAATCTAAACCATGCTGCTTACAAGTATAAGAATCTAATACATTCTACTTACAAGTATGTGAATCTAACACATTCTACTTAGAAGTATGCGAATCTAACACATTCTACTTACAAGTATATCTTCTTCTTCGTTCGCACTGTCTGTCTATATCTGCAGTCCTGTCTCTTGGATAAATTTCACTGTTTTTTGTAATTCATGTATGGAACCGTAGAGCTTATCTTCTTTAGTGGTTTCACTGGGCCAGTAATTATTTCTCAGTGTCTCATAGTTGATGCAGTTCTGGAGGATATGTTCCACAGTTTGGGGCACCTGGGCACATGTACATAGATTAGTAGTACCAACCTTAAACTTTGTATACATATGACTTCGGAGTCGGCTGTGTCCTGTTCGGAGACGGAAGATGGTGACTTGTTCCTTTCTGTTTAGCATGTGATAGTCATCATGTGGTGGTGTTTGTGGCTTCCTGTAGGTTTTTATCATGCTTTTCTTCTGATTATAAGTGATTGGTATATCTGGTTGCTCCATTTCAGTGCCCTCTTTGGCCAGATGGTCAGCTTTCTCATTGCCTGGTATCCCACAGTGGGAGGGAATCCATTGCAAAGTGACTCCATGTTGTAAGCCAATTTTTGACAAGGCATCCTTAAGGTCTGGTAGTTTGTTGCACTGAAGAGCCTCCAGTACTGATCTTGCATCTGTGAGAATTACTACAGGACATATATCAATTCTGGAGTATGATAGTTTTTCAACTGCAGCAATAATTGCCCTAACTTCTGCATCAAAGTTGTTGCAGTATTTACCAGTGGGTATGGAAATCTTGTCAATGGTGTTGTTTGGATATTCAATATATGCTCCTGCCCCTCCATTCTTTATGGCATTATGTGCAGATCCATCTGTATACACACGTATCCAGGTGTCACATGGATATTTGTCATCTAGAACACTAAGTGTGGCTGTTGATCTTACAAGACTGCTCTGCATCTCACCATTCTGCACACCTTTCACTTCAGTCTGAATAGTTATTTGTGTATAATCTGCTTCTTTCCATGGTGTATGCTCTGGTACAGACGATAATGGAGCGACTACAGTTGGAAGGTCAGGTATCAGCTTACGCATACGCTTTGCCTGATGAATGAAGCTGCTTCTTTTAAGCCGTCCTAATGCCAAGTTATTGAATCTCTCCTTCAGGGGATGGCTTACAGAGCTAAGGAATTTTTCTCCCATGGTCATGACCTTTGTGTCTCTACGTTCCTTTAGCGGTTGAACACCAACTATTTTCTGCATTTCTACTATTGGTGCAAGTATATGAATCTAACACATTCTACTTACAAGTATGCGAATCTAACACATTCTGCTTACAAGTATGTGAATCTAACACATTTACTTACAAGTATGCGAATCTAACACATTCTGCTTACAAGTATGTGAATCTAACACATTTACTTACAAGTATGTGAATCTAACACATTCTACTTACAAGTATGTGAATCTAACACATTTACTTACAAGTATGCGAATCTAACACATTTACTTACAAGTATGTGAATCTAACACATTTACTTACAAGTATGCGAATCTAACACATTCTGCTTACAAGTATGTGAATCTAACACACGTTACTTACAAGTATGTGAATCTAACACATTCTGCTTACAAGTATGTGAATCTAACACATTCTACTTACAAGTATGCGAATTTAACACATTCTACTTACAAGTATGCGAATCTAACACATTCTGCTTACAAGTATGTGAATATTTTAACACATTCAAGTATGAATATAACAAAGCCTACTTACAAGTTTGAATGGAAAAAAAAATATGTTTACAAATGTGAATATAAAAAAAAGGTTTACTTACAAATGTGAGTGTAACAAACTCTATTTACAAATGTGTATATAAGAAAATCCACATACAAATCTGGATGAACAAAATCTGCCTTCAAGTGTGAATATATGTCTTCTTACAAGTAAGAATATATGTCTGCTTACAAGTATAGATACATGACTACTTACAAGTGTGAATATATATCTGCTTACAAGTATAGATACATGTCTACTTACAAGTATAAATATATGTATACTTACAAGTGTGAAAATCTCTCACAATGTTGTCTTTCCCTTTCTGTAGAACTCCACAATCACAGCCAAGTTGCTGCAGAATGTTATCTTTCCCTTTCTGTAGAAGCCTACAATCACAGCCAAGTTGCTGCAGAATGTTATCTTTCCCCTACGGTAGAAGCCCACAATCACGGCCAAGTCGCTGACTAGAAAACCGTACTACTGACTGCTGGGAGATGCTGACAGATTCTGCTTTGGCATCAGATATCTTCCTTCTATATCGTACTCTCTGACCTCACTCTCTTGACCAGTCCTTGTAATTTATGTTGATTGAGTACAGATACTAAATGCTTACAGTGAGAGTTGTCCCCGCCCCTCAGTTATGATTGGTCTCTCATACCTGAACACACTAATACAACCTTACGCAATCTACTTTGGGCAAGCTGAGACGCCAATCTTTGACAGTTGTGACGTATTCTTTAGCACACTGGTCTATTGTTTGCCCGCTTTTTATGTTTAAAAGTTGGTTTCTACTTAAAGTATCGTCCCATCTTGTTGTGTTGTGTTAGCCCAGATAGTTATCAGGTCACGAGATTTGCCACGCTTGGTCTTTTGTGCTTGAAACTTTTCCTAGAGCAAGTGCCTTTATTGTATCGATACACTTGTTTAAATTACGTGTCAGTAGAAACAGAAAGAGGTTGACCTTTAACTTTTTCACTCTTGACCTTGTTTCCATTCTCTGCCAGAAGAAACTGTGATTCGAAATTTGTGTAGAAAGAAACTGAAAGGAAGTCAATGTATAATTTAAAAACAAACTCGTAGATTGGATTTAAAATGTGCTGTTTTTCATTTTATTTAGACTTTGCCTAACTATCGGTCTGAACGTTGATTCTCTAAAGTGTGCAAGATCTACCTAAACTGCCAGTGTTGCTTTGAAGTGAAAGAGTTAAAACAAGCGCAGATTGAAACAAAACTTCCCTCAGACACGTGACATCCCCGACAAATGAGTACCAACACAAAAGTGACAACCCAAACATTGAGGTAAAGAAAAATACACCAAAGAATATCTGAAAAAGTAAAAAACAGTGAAAAATTAATTAGACATATGAGCAAAACCAAATCATTAAATCTGTTTACAATATAAATAAATATTGTCTTTATTTGAAACATGTTTGTGAGCAAAACAAGAGTTCTCCAAACCCACGTAAGATCGATACAAAACTGTCATAAAAAAATGTTGCAAGTTGGTTTTATGTCTGACAAAACTCAGCAGGTAGATTTATCAGCGACATTTCCCTTAGTCTGGACTTTGTCTGGGGTCCCGTATCTCCTGTAATTTTGTCCCGATTCAAGCACTTCCACCTGTCTGGGCTTCCCCCCCCCCCCACCCGCATCTCCCCGAAATTTTGTCTTGGCTGCCCCCACATCCCCCTTAAAATTTGTCTGGGCTCCCCCCACCCGCATTCCCCTGAAAATTTGTCTGGGCTCCCCCTGCATTCCCTGAAAATTGGTCTGGGCTTTCCCCCCGCCCCCGCACCCCCCTGAAAATTTATCTGGGCTGCTCCCGCATAACCCTAAAAATGGTCTGGGCTTCCCCTCCGCATCCCCCTGAAAATTTATCTGGGCTGCTCCCGAATCCCCCTAAAAATGGTCTGGGCTTCCCCTCCGCATCCCCCTGAAAATTTATCTGGGCTGCTCCCGCATCCCCCTAAAACTTTGTCTCGGCTTCTACCACCCCCCCCCCACCTCCGCATCCCCAAGAAACTTTGTCTAGGCTCCTCCCTCCCCGTATCCCCCTGAAATTTTGTCTGGTCTACCCCCACCCACCCCCTGCATCCCCCTGAAACTTTGTCTGGGCTCCCTCTCAGCATCCCCCTGAAACTTTGTCTGGGCTCCCTCTCAGCATCCCCCTGAAACTTTGTCTGGTCTACCTCTCAGCATCCCCCTGAAACTTTGTCTTGGCTCCCTCTCAGCATCCCCCTGAAACTTTGTCTGGGCTCCCTCTCAGCATCCCCCTGAAACTTTGTCTGGCTCCCTCTCAGCATCCCCCTGAAACTTTGTCTTGGCTCCCTCTCAGCATCCCCCTGAAACTTTGTCTTGGCTCCCTCTCAGCATCCCCCTGAAACTTTGTCTTGGCTCCCTCTCAGCATCCCCCTGAAACTTTGTCTGGGCTCCCTCTCAGCATCCCCCTGAAACTTTGTCTTGGCTCCCTCTCAGCATCCCCCTGAAACTTTGTCTTGGTTCCCTCTCAGCATGGCCCTGAAACTTTGTCTTGGCTCCCTCTCAGCATCCCCCTGAAACTTTGTCTGGGCTCACTCTCAGCATCCCCCTGAAACTTTGTCTGGGCTCCCTCTCAGCATCCCCCTGAAACTTTGTCTGGGCTCCCTCTCAGCATCCCCCTGAAACTTTGTCTGGGCTCCCTCTCAGCATCCCCCTGAAACTTTGTCTGGGCTCCCTCTCAGCATCCCCCTGAAACTTTGTCTTGGCTCCCCCCCCCCCCAACATCACCCCGAAACTTTGTCTGGTCTCCCCCCGGGCATCCCTGGACTTATAATGTTCACACCCTGAAAGAAAATGCCTAAAACAATAAAATAAAGAAAGGAATAAAGATAGCTTATAACTTAAAGTGATCGATTGTCCCGTATTATGCAGGACATGGCATGGCCTCCCTCATAAGATAGTAAATGTCATCAAAGCCCTATACCTAATGTTTTCAGTGCAAAGTGATCTGCAGAGAACACACCTCCAACAGCTTTAGGGTAAACACAGGCTAAAGAAGAGATGTGTGCTATCACCAACAATATTTATCTTGGCAGTAAGACTGGTTAATGAAGGAGGCAACATCAGACAAACACAGAGGATTACAATGGACCCTTGACACAGTGCCTTTAGGACATTTACTTTCCCGACATTTGTCTGCTATCAAGCAGTCACAAAGATGTGCAAGATAAAATAAACAAGCTAACCCACAATGCAAACAACACAGGACTAAAGATCAAAGTAGGAAAGACAAAGTTAATGAAGCAAAATGTGAACAAGAGAAATGTACTCAGAGTAGATAGCAAGTTAGTGGAGGAAGTCAATGAATTTGTATACCTTGGCAGTAGAGTAGTAGAAAATGGAGACAGCACAGAGGACATCAGCAAGACTTACTAGAGCAAACTAGGCTTTTGCAATGCTGCAGACTATATCTTACATCTTTCCAGTGCCGCTAAATGCCACATAGGGCCCTCATGGTAGTTCGCCAAGATTTCCTGTCCTCAGCGAGTTTTTCAGCCTCATCAAGGGATGTTATGCCCACTGAACTGGCCTCTTTAACAATGTTTTCTTTAGAGTTTCACATGGTCGACCTCTTTTTCTTCGGCCTGTTATTTTCCAGTTGATAGCTTGTTTGGGGATCCTATGATTGTTTCTACACAACACATGGCCGACATATGACCATCTTCTTTTTCTAATCAGCCATGAGACAGGACGTTGTTTGCACTTCTGTTGTATCTCTGCGTCGCTCTTGAATTCGTTCCACTTTATACCGAGTATTTTATTTATTTTCAGAAGAGACTAATTTCTTGTCCATTTCTTTAGTTGATTTCCATCTTTCACATGCACAAATGAGGGTGGATATTACATTTGAATTGAATAATCTTAACTTGGTTTTTGTGCTTATAACTTTTGAATGCCATATGTTCTCAAGATTCTTGAAGGTCAGTGCTGCTTCTGAAATTTGAATTCTAGCTTACTTTCTGGTCTCACCATCCTGGTCTATGTAGTTGCCGAGATATGCAAATTGGTTTACTTCTTCAACAGCTGTTCCTTCTACGTATAATTTTCCTTCGTTGTTAATGAGAAGTTTCATTATTTTTGTTTTATCCCTGTTAATTTCAAGTACTATTTTACTAGCCATTGAAGACATGATATCTGTTTTTTCTTGCATTTATATCACATTGTCAGTGATAAGAGTCGTATCATCCGCAAAATCAAGATCTAGTTGGGTCTAAAAAAATCGGGATATTTAAGAGTAATGTTCCAAGTGTGCTAGTCTATGGAAGTGAATGCTGGAAAATCACCAAAAACTATATAAAACAAGTTGAATTCTTTCCAGACTAAATGTTTACCAAGAATTATAAGAATATTGTGGCCAAACTTATAAGAAATAACATCTTGTTGGCAGAAATGCAGATCAAATCACTGACAGCAGTAACTGAGGAAAGACGCTGGCGATGGTTGGGACTTATGCTCATGATGACTGACAACTCACAAAGATGTGAGCACTAAGATGGACACCACAGAACAAAAATAAGAGTAGACCAAAGGAGACGTGGAGGAGAACAACAGAGAGGATGTTGAGCAACAGAGGAGTCACTTGGCCAAGAGCAGAAAAAAAAGGCAAAGGACAGGCGTTTGTGGAAAACCTTTGCAAAAGTGCCATGTGAACTGGACACTTTAGGTTCAGAGAGAGAAACAGGACAGTCCAGTGTTTTAAGAATTTGTCTCAGGATTTACATTACTTTGTTAATGACGCCTAAATGAACCATATTTTAAAACAGGTGTGGTATATTGTTCCGTATTCATCTCATCTTTGATCACGGCATATCGGAAATGCCTAGAATTGTTTTTTTTAATTATCTTAATGGAAATATTTCTGTTTCTAATTATAAAAATCACTGTCTAGAGAGCACAACAAGTAGACCTGACTGTCACATTTGAAGGTAAAGTATAAATCTACAAGTAGTTTATTCATTACAGTTTTGGGATAAAATGTAAATTTAACTTTATCTTATCTTATCTCTCCCCTCTCTCTCTCCTATCTGCCGTCCACCACCGCTAGAATCAGAGTCCCGTGTTTGAAATTAGAAAAAAACGGATCAAGCCGACTGAGCTCCACCACCCGCCTGTTTTAAGATCCCAACTGGACGTGCTATTATTACCAACCTGTTCATCCAAAGTAGGTGGGACACAGCGTGGGCGGCAGCGACCTTGATCTGTGCGTCTAAAGATAAATATCTTTTCTCTAAGAAAGGAGACCATCGTCGATCAGCTTTGTTCATAATCTTCAAATCTTCTTCTTTTTCTTCTTCTTCTTCTTCTTCTTCTTCTTCTTCTTCAAAATTCAATGGAACTAGGAGCTTCTGGATTCTTTGCAGCCGACACGGTGGAGATGTTGAGTCACAGCATCACGCCGACTTGTCAGCGGGTCTGGGCAGCTGTTTTAAAGTGCTTTAGTAGAGTTAAAAAGCGGGGGGTGTGTGGTACTTCTTTAGCAGGCTCCACCACCATGGGTCTGTGTCCATCCCTGACCCGTTAACCAGGCTAGGCTTGTTACTGGATGTACCAACGAAGAGGTGGGACAGGGTCTTGGTCAGCTATAATGCCGGGCCTGATGCTAGCATGTCAGATACGGGTTACTATTCTTCAGATCGGACACTGTCTCCCCCCCTCCTCATATGTCCATCAAAACAACAAACAAAACATGTACACATGTACAAGCTTGTACATAATGAAGTTTGTTTTAAGTTTAGTTATCTTTATTTTTTATGGGACAAGTTTGCTTTATTGTCACAGACATGACACAACTTTCTGGTCCCATTGCTTCACGATAGTTCTGTACTGACCATGCAGAAATTTAGATAAGTCAGTTTGCTCACAGATAGATGATTCAGATATTATTTGTTTATATTGTAAACATATTTAGTGAAGAAATACATATGAAACTACTGCCTTAGATTATTGTGTAAAGACGTTGGCGATGGCTGGGCGTGTACTCCGAATGGCTGTTGATTCTTTACAAAAACTAGCAGTGAAATAGACACCTCAGGGGACCAGAAGTAAGGTTAGACCAAAGGAGACATGGAGAAGAACGGCAAAGAGGACGTTGAGCAACAGAGGGCTCACATGGGCAAGAGTGCAAAAAAAAAAAGGCGAAAGAAAAGAGTTTATGAAAAATCCTTGCGGAAGTCCTGTGTGTCTTGGGCACTTAAAGGTTCAGAGAGAGAGAGAGAGAGAGAGAGAGACCCTTGCGGAAGTCCTGTGTGTCTTGGGCACCTAAAGGTTCAGAGAGAGAGAGAGAGAGAGAGAGAGACCCTTGGGGAAGTCCTGTGTGTCTTGGGCACCTAAAGGTTCAGACAAAGAGAGAGAGAGACCCTTAGGGAAGTCATGTGTGTATTGGGCACTTAAAGGTTAAAAGAGAGAGAGAGAGAGAGAGACCCTTGGGGAAGTCATGTGTGTATTGGGCACCTAAAGGTTCAGAGAGAGAGAGAAAGATAGAGAGAGAGACAGACAGACAGAGACCCTTGAGAAAGTCCTGTGTGTCTTGGCACCTAAAGGTTCAGAGAGAGAGAGAGAGAAAGAGAGAGAGAGAAGGAGAGAGACAGACAGAGACCCTTGAGAAAGTGTCTTGGGCACCTAAAGGTTCAGAGAGAGAGAGAGAGAAATTTGCAGAAGTCTTGTATGTCTTTGACATCTAAAGGTTCAGTTCTTTGTTTTTATTAATATGTAATAATGTATTTATTGTTGTATTTTCTTTTCTATTGTTGGGGATGGGGTGGGGTGGGGGGGGGGGGGTAGGTTCTCACATATTAAAGTGAAGTATGTACTTTTTTTTAACCCAAGATTTTTTTAACAACTACAAATCGTTATGTATGCTCACATTATAAATGTATATGTCAAATTATTTCAAACAAATGTTGAAAGTGGCAATCCTCATTTTCATTCTTTCAGGAAGGACTAATTATCTTTTCCAATCTGCTGGGATCGATACTGCTATGACATACCTTGATAATGTGTGCCAAGATATGTACCCTACCCACACTAGGAAAAAGGGTAAACAAAAGTCAATCTCTAATTGCTTCATCCTGAAAGGATTCTCTTGTTTGATGACAATCTGGAAAGTCCATCTGGGCTGAAATAATAAGTCAAGCATAACAATGCTGCACTTTCAGATAGTAGAGACCAACTTTCAAACGTCAAAGCTGGTCAAATAATTGACCAAAGTGGTCAAAGATGTCTCACAAAATGCCGAAGTTGAGCGTCCTAGATTGTCCATAATGGGTTACACAAGGTCGTCTGGCTCAATGCATGTGACAGGCCAATCAGAAATGAGAGTCGGGAGCACAACTTATTGTAAACATTTAAAATCTCTCCAGATTCAAAGATAGTCACACAATGGACCAATGTGGTCGAAGATACGTTTCAAGCGTTCAAAATAGGCGTTCCCGGTTTTCCAAAATGGATTCAGCAAGGTTTTCAAGGTGACAGGTGAGAGACCAATTAGGAAACAAAGTTCAAAGTTCACCGTAAGCGTTTGACATCTGTACTCAGTCAGCAGCAGTAAAAGTGAGGCTCTCAACATTTAGAAGCAAGACCAGGCTCCATAAGAGTTTCCCATTGTTCAACAGCAATTTCCTAGACAGCGCCTTGATGGTTGTTGTGACTATCTACAACACGAAGAAAACAAACATACTTTCCACAACATAATTTTCCTTTGTCTGTTCTCTTCTATTTTTTCTACAAGCCCCAACTAGCGTCGTCTGTTCAGTTTCAAGACATTTATAATTCTTAGCTGTTCAGTTCAGTGTTCTCTCTAGCCCTCTATTCTAAACTGTTGGTATCCTATGGGTCCTAAAGATTTTTCTTAGGATCTTGTTCACAAAGAAATGCAATTGTTGTTCATCTTTTGTACTCTGCGTTTCTGATCCAAAAAGGACTGTTGGTCTTATTATAGTTTTGTAATTTTGGTGTTTTGGGACAGGATTTTGGATTCTAACAGGTGTTGCAAGGCAAAGTATATTTTATTCCCTATCTGTGCTCTGATTTTAATTTCCTCACGTACCATGTTGCTTCTGTTGAAGGTTGTGCCTAGATATGTGTATGTTTCTGCTTTAATAAGAATCTTATCTCCAACATTTATATAATTTGAATCATTCTGCCTTTGGTCTCTTGACATCCTTATATACTCTGTCTTATCTTGGTTAATGGTCAAGCCCACTTTTAGTACACATCTCTCAGGTGAATGCAGGTATTGATGACTTCTTGCACAGTTTTCCCCCACTTTCGGTTGTCGTAAACGATACATGCCTTCAGTAGTCATAAATGATACATACCTTTAGTAGACATAAATGATACTTATCTTCATATGATACTTATCTTCATATGTGCTATGAAATCAATAAGCACTGATTGGGACCAAGATTATGAATTTAACTTTTATTAAACACAGGAGGAACAATGATAATGAGGAAGAAGAAAACTGGGACTATTTGGAAGAAAACTTCAGATGAAAGAAGAGGTGGGAGATAAAACTCAAGAAAGCGAATAAAGATTTCAAATAAGAATGTTTCACATTTACCTTTGGACTTAAGTTTCCAGAAACGTAACACATTCATTTTATTATCAAAAAAATATAAATCACATGTTCGAGAAAGAAAGAAACAAGAAAACAAAGAAAAAAAACAGAAAGGTGTGTGGAAGATATTCCTGGCTTATGGGCTCCCTTTAAAAAGCATAAATATTATGAAAAATGCGAACAACCAGAGCTGTGTGAAACATGACAGACAACAAACTACATGGTTCCAGATCAAAACAGGAGTAAGTCAAGGATGCATGCTCTCCCCCACTTGTTTTCCTGATTGTTGTGGCCTGGATAATGAAGACTGTCACCAAAGACAGACCTGGACTATTAACCCTGGGGGTTACAGATGGTCTAGAGGATTGCGACTTCCCAGAAGGTATGGGTCTAATCTCACATACTCAAAGACATATTCAGCAGAAGATTTTTTTGTGGATTTGCGAAATAGCCAGATCAGCTGGACTGAATATACATCCAGAGAAGACAAAAGATTATAAGAATCAAAGAAAAAAATAAGGAAAGAATTTCAGTTGGGACAAGAGAAGTTGAAGAAGTGCAACACTTTAAGTATCTTGGAAGCCTCATTTCAGCAGACAACAATACTGAGAAGAAAATACCCACAAGAACTGGACAGGCATCTCAGGCCTTTAACAAATTAACAAAACATGGAAATCTCCCACTCTTTATACGAGCCTCAAGCTCAGAATATATAAATAAAGTGTTAGCTCCGTTTTACATTATCCGCAGCCGAAACATAGAGAACCAAACAAATAAATGAAAGCAGACTGAGAGGATTTGAAAGACGAATTTGAAAAATACACCGGGAAGAACACGTTATAAACGAGGAAATAACAAACCCGCAGGCATTGAGAACGTTACTAAAGAAGTCAAAAGACGAAGATGGAAATGGCTGGGTTACACACTACGAATGGAAAGACTGCATTGACTTGGATACCTCAAGAGAAAAGAAAGAGAGGAAGACCATTGAAGACATGAAGGCGCACAATACAGGAAGAACTTAAGGAAGCGGGTAAGACATGTTCATTTGCATGTCCCGTGCGGAACTTTGCCTTCCTAACAGCACTCCTGTAGGCCTACTGGCTGTAAGCAAAATGCTCTGCTGCTGGTACATCCGTTTGCAGATTATCAACGATATCTTGCAGCCATCTCCGCCTTGGTCTTCCTCTCTTTCTTTTTCCCATTATATACCCTTCCAAGGCTGTCTTCTCTAAATTCTCATGACGTTTAATGTGTTTTCTGCGTTTAATCCTCTTTACTAGCCAACCTTCTTCAATATAAGCTCGTGTAGAATTACATCTAAAGAAAGACCATTCATTAGCAAAACTGGAACCTTATTAGCATCAAGCAAAGACCAAAAGCAAAGATGGGCTGAACACTTCCAAGAAATACTTAATCGACCACACCCAAAAGAATTGTTAAACCTTGAAACCGACTTACCAGCCCCACAACTAAATGTCAACCAAGATGAAATTAAATTGCATGAAATTGAAACAGCAGTGAATTTAATGACTAACAAAAAAGCTGCAGGTGAAGATGAAATAACACCCGAAATGCTAAAAGCTATCAATAGTGATAACATGAGACAACTACAGAGAGTGTTTAACAAGATTTGGAAAGAAGAAAAGGTCCCTTCTAAATGGAAAAAAGAAATCATTGTTAAAATACCAGAAAAAGGCAACCTTAATGACTGTAACAATTGGAGAGGGATAACCTTTAATATCAGTTGTGTCAAAAGTGTTTTGCAAGGTCATTTTGAATAGACTTAAAGATATAGTGGATACTGCAATGAGAGAAGAACAAGAAGGATTTCGAAAAGGGAGAAACTGTCTCGACCAGATCTTTACTCCAAGAATAATACTTGAAGAACATATTGAAAAGCAGAAATCATTAATACTGAATTTCATAGACTTTAAAAAGGCATTTGATGACATATATAGAGATTCATTATGGAGAATTTTAAGTCTATATGGAATACCATCTAAAATTGTCAACATCATTAAGGACTTCTACAATGGATATGTCTGTGCAGTCAAGACAGAAGAAGGGATGAGTGAATGGTTCCAGATTGAAAAAGGTGTGAAGCGATGATATATACTGTCTCCTTTACTTTTTGGAATTACAATAGATTTCATAATGAAAAAATGCTACACAGGTAACACAGGTATTGACTGGGTACATGGGACCCAACTAGAAGATCTTGATTTTGCTGATGACATAACTCTTATCAGTAACAATGTGAATTCCATGCAAGAAAAAACAGATAGCCTGTCTTCACTGGCTAGCAAAATAGGACTTGAAATTAACAAGGACAAAACAAAAATAATGACAACTCACCTTAATCAAAATGGAAAAATACACATAGAAAGGACAGATAATGAAGAAGTCATCAATTTGCATACCTTGGCAACTACATAGACCAGGATGGTGACACCAGAAAGGAAGTTAGAATTGCAAAAGCAGCATCGATCTTCAATAATCTTGAGAATATATGGAATTCTAAAGTTATAAGCACAAAAACCAAGTTAAGACTATTCAATTCAAATGTAATATCCACTCTCATTTAAGCATGCGAAAGCTGGAAAACAACTAAAGAAATAGACAAGAAATTAGACTCTTTTGAAAACAAATGCCTAAGAAAAATACTCAGCATCAATTGGAACGAATTCAAGAACAATGCAGAGATAAGACAGATGGCTAAACAACAATCAGTCTTATGGGTGATCAGGAAAAGGAGATGGACATATGTTAATTACTTGATGAGAAGAAATAATCAAAGAATCCCAAAACAAGCTATCAAGTGGAACACACCAGGCCAAAGAAAAAGAGGCAGACCGCGTGAAACTCTGAAGAGGACACTGTTAAGAGAGGCCAACTTAACAGGCATAAAATCCTTTGATGAGTTTAAAGACTCGCTGAAGACAGGAAAATTTGGCGAATTACTTTGCGATCCCTATGTGACGTTTAACGGCACGGGAAGGATATAAGATAAGTATGGATATATTTGTTCTTTTCTGAACTCATTATATCTGAAGAACTCTTCTGTAGCATTTATATTCAAAATCATTTATATGTTTCTCAGCTGTTTTGTTAAGTGTCCAGATCTCATAGGCATATGTAGCGATGAGATAGATGCATGCCCTTAAAAATTTTATTTTTTGTAGTTCTGTCTCCTCCTCTTCACAGCTTCTTTAATTGTTTTACTTTTTGAAGAGCGATAGATGTCCTCCTTTTAATTTCCCTCATTGTATCTTCATTTTCAGTTAGTAATGATACAAGATATTCAAAACTCTCCACCTCTTTCAATTTTTCATGACATTTCAGCTGCCTTATTTATTTTGTCAGCTGTCAACAATTTAGTTTTCTTCGCATTAATATAGTGGTTTTGCTCTTCGATGTTCTTACGGACTGACATAATTAGTTTTTCCATTCTTTTTTGTGTTGTGGGCAGTAATACTGCGTCATCAGCATATCTAATCTCTGCTACAATAAATTTGGATGAGAAATGCAGGTAGAAAAAAAAAAGGATGGATGGTACTCCATAATTTAAAAACATGAGCTCAATTAGAGTTGCGCTTCTTTTTATTTTATTGAAATTTTGCCTGAACATCGCTCTAAGCGCTGATTCCCATTGCCATGCAAGATCTACCAATCCTGCCAGTGCTGTTTTGTAGTGAAGGGGTTAAATTCGACTTGTTCCTGGATCTTTCCTCACTTGTATTTGTTCAGTTGATGGGACGCAGTTCCATTGAAACAAAATTTGCTGCTGCATCACTTCTCTTTAGAAAAACTGCATCGTATGAATCTCTGTTAGAAGATCAAGACTTCAAAGAAAAGTATAACCAACTCTGCGAATTGCTTCTGATGTTTTTGTTTCTTCTATTATTTTTGGTATTTTTGTTTTCTCTCATGTGCAAAGTGCGTTGTAATGTACGAGAAAAAAAGGCACACTGAAGGGAGTCAACTCTGGGCTGTTCAAAAGAACAAAAGGAAAAATTCTTGTCACATTTCAGGATAAGAAATGATAATCACTGGGGAAATTCTGGAGGGGAGATCATCATCATCTTCATCATCATCAGGTGCCGTGCTGACTGGCGTTGGCTATTATGCTTCTCCAGAGTACACGATCCTTCATGCAGGCCATCATTTCAGTTGGTGATCTCCTCTCACACCATCCCGTCAGACTGTCCAGTATCATTTCTCTTGGTCTTCCTCTTGAACTTCTTCCTTCTATTTTTCCTGTTGTTATAATATTTTCAATGCCCCCTCTTCTCATTGCATGCCCTATGAAAGTACATTGTCTCTCTCTTATCTTTTTGACACGATTTTTTTGTCTCTCCAGCTCTTCTCGTACATTCTTCATTAGTTATTTTTGCTGTCCAGGGGAGAGCACAAAGAAAAAACAGTTTTTGAGCAAGCGACTCACCGGACGGCAACTAAAGAAAGCTAGCACTAACGCTTCTATCAGCACGGCATATCTTGAATAAATGAAGATATTGGGAGCCGACGCTACATTGTTCATCATCATCATGTGCCTTGTCAGCAGGCGCTGGCGGCCATGCCTGTTCACAGATCTAGGTCACTGATATTTTCCATCAGCTCTGTTGATGAGTTTTGATTTTGCAATCATGTTAGACTGTCTATTATTAGAATTTTCTTCTTTGTTTTCCTCTACCTCTCTTTCTATTTATTTTTTTTCTGTTGTTATGATGTTTTCACGCTCTACACTTCTCCATTAAATACACAACAAATAATGGGTGACATTTGTTTATGGATTTAATTCGTTTCTTTTATATATTTGCTTTTCTTAAACACTTAGCTGATCAAAGTACTCTTAACATTCTTAAAAGAAACCACGTCTCTGTTGTCTCTTCTTATCGATCTGTTAATTCCCCTTGACTCACTTTCAAAAAGTCTCGAGTTTAGAACTCTCTTTTTCTGATATTCAGCATCAGAGATGGATTACACAAAATGTTTCTCATTTGTTTGCAAGCTCTTAACTTAAGAGCTGCATTTCTGATCTGACCTTTATTACATCAATTGTGTAGCACTCGATGTAGATTTTTAGAGCAAAATTAAGAGTACTTTTTTTTATTGATTCCCGTATATACTTGTCTCGATGTTGAACCGAATACTTTAAAACTACATTTAGATGGATTTAGAATTTTCTAAAACGCTTCGTCAATTTTCTTTATAGCTTTTCCTCAGCGTTCAGCGAAGGTAGATATCTTACATCTTACATCCTTCCCGTGCCGTTAAACGTCACATAGGGCCCGCATGGTAGTTCGCCAAGATGTCCTGTCTTCGGCGAGTTTTTCAATCTCATCAAGGGATGTTATGCCCACTGAATTGGCTGAAGGTAGATATAGTTTCGCTCAAATTTCTGCACAAGTAATTCGCCCTAATTCATTATAAAGAAATTAGAAGTTTGAAAGTGTTTGAAAACAAACAGTAAATAATGTATAAAGAGATGATTCTTTTGCATCTAGCCTCGACCTCAGTGACCTCTGACATGGCCAGGAACACTACGGAAGTGGATTCCAAATATGCTCCAATCGTTTACATCAGTGACATAGATAAAGAGCTAGCTTTTGCGAATTTGCTGCACTACGCAGCCCCAGTCCTCGTCCTATTTGGCCTGGGTTCAAATCTATTTACTGTGGTGGTTTTCTACAAACAAGGTGTTTCCGATAGCGTTGGAGTGTCGTTTCTGGCTCTCTCATTTTCAGACCTGGGACTATTTCTTATTGACGCAATCTTCACATCACTTGATGTTCTTCGGACACTTCATGAAACTTCAGTTCCGCCTGAAACATTATATGGAGTTTCTCATCTAAGTTTCTGGTACTCCATCATCTTCGTTGACTATTCCACTTTCATCACGACCTACATAGCCATTGTCAGAGCCTTCTGCGTGACTATTCCTTTAAGATTTAAATATATGTTCACGAAAACCAGATCTATAATAGCGATGAGCATTCTATTTGTTGTCGCTGTCGGATTTCGCCTGCCATTGCTTACAAATCAAAGCCTTGCTTGGTCCACGGACACAAGAACAAATTCGTCAAAGTTAGTTCTGTTTTATTCAAAATACAGGTCCCGTATATTGGAAGTTAGTGACATTCTAAACCGCAACATTATCCACTGGTTGGCGATAATCTTAGTTGTGTTGTCAATGATGACTGTCAAGGCGAAGCTCATGTCGTCCGCTAGATTCAGACATTCATCACAAACTGGAGCTTACAACGTTCAAGGTAACAATGGCCTTCGTTTATTTAGCTGTATCTGTGGGGATAACAATATCTGCGCAAACAAAAACGATAAAAACAGCAGCACATCTACAGAGAGTTCTGAGAAAAATATTAGAGGCCCCGTGAATAAAACTGCTTTCAGCGGCAAAGATCTCCGGGTTGTAAAGACAGTGTACGTTTTGTCGGCCATGTTTGTAATGGGCGCACTTCCGGGAAGTTCTTTCACGCTCGTTCGGAGACTGAGCCCAGAATTCCAGAGTGGGGCTGGCTTCTCAGATATACATCAAAGTATTTCCTTGCTGTGTACAGAGCTATGGCTGGTCAACAGAAGCCTGAATGTGTTTGTATATTACATTTTCAGTAAAAGTTTTCGAGAAACAGCCGTGTCCCTCTTCCGTAGACATCAAACATAACTAGGACGTGGAACAGAGCTTCTCAGAATGTAAAAACTGAGGAACACATAATTCTCTGGGAGAAAGGAAGATCACAAATGAAATATACATAAACTGAACAAGAAACCCAATATTTCATGGCCAGTGTCTTTGTCTTGAACTTGTAAGCTTAGATCAAAGCACGCACAGTCTGGGGCGATATTAACAAATATGAAGCAACGAAGCTTGCACACAATAAAGTGACAGAGCGCGATGTACAGTATTTTTCTAGGCCAACCTTTCTACGTTGTGCTATATCAAAATTATTTGGGAGCACAAAGTTTACGAGTGAAACTTACAGGTGGGCTAACTTACAGGTAAATAAGCTGCAACATTGCACGTATTATGTATGACTCTAGATCTAAACCAAAACTTTATAAAACCGATATCAGTACTTTTTATTCCTATAAGAATATTCATGTCTGACAATTTGTTAAGAATACATTTAGTTAACTCTGAGACTATAGTTGCTTCTACACGAATGAAACCAAGAAAATGCCCGTGAATATTGATATCACTTGGATCATTTTCAACAAATCTTACAAAAAGTGTTATCTGTCCAATATGACTTTTATCTGGAGTACAGTCTATAACTAAATCCGTTCATTTTGAATCCTTTTTCCCGGGACAATATTGGACGAGCAAGCGAGGTCAATAAAAAATAAAAATATGTTTTTAAAACTATGATGCTTATCCCGGCTTCTATATTGTTCTTATGCATGTTGTCTTTAATCTTCTCTCTCTCTTTCTTTCTCTCTCTCTTTCTTTCTTTCTTTCTTTCTCTCTCTCTCTCTATCTATCTATCTATCTATCCATCCATCCATCCATCCATCCATCCATCCATCCATCCATCCATCCATCCATCCATCCATCCATCCATTTCTTCAGACAGTGATGCGATTTCAGTGTAAATGTACGCGAGAATGTGTCATTAAGTCACCCCGATGTGTTATTTATTCTGTATTTGTGAATGTATGGATATGAAGATAATTAAATGAATGAGAAGAGTGAATGATGAGAGACAAAGGACAGAATGTGAGAAGGTTCTCCGCGCCTAATTCTTCACCCTTTCGAAATAAGAAGTTGATCGCTCATTTGTTCTAACCTGCTTTCACCTGAAAGTTTCTATGGCTTTGACCAACAGTACAAATGAAATCAGTATAGAAATCTTTTATTATTGTTATGAAGTGGTTTGGTATTCCTCTGTAAGATCTAAAAAATGTCCACATTTTTTTCTGCATGCATCAATATCAATGAAGTTTATATTCTGGGCATTATTCTTGTAAGTTTCTTAGTGTGAGAATGTTGACTATGCTTTGTCTGTTACGTCTAAATCCGGCTTGTCTACACCTTAGAATCTATATATATATAATAGTCTAATGCTGTTGAGACGCTGGTATTAATGATCTTTCCAAATATTTCATGTGAAGTAGAGAGTAGGGTAATTTCTCACATTTGTTGCTGTCTGTAAAATCTCCTTTTTCCGTATTTTAATAATAATTCCACTGTTTCATTATGCGTAAATTGTTCCATTTTCCCTTATTTCTTTACCTAAAGTTGATAGCTGTAACATTGCTACTAATTCTGCATCAAGTTTGGAAAATTCTGCACTGAAGTTGTCTTTCTCTGAACCTGTCCCACGTCTAAGTTCCTTACTTGCTATAACAATTCCCTCTTTGCTGTGTGTATATCTAAACCATATTTACTCTACAGAGAAGCCAGCTTCAGATTTTCAATAAAATTCCATTACAATTCCGACACAATGCGCTGCAAATTCTTCTTGATACTGACTGCTAAAAAGGTTTTGTTGTAAGTTCCAATGAGACAACAACAGCAACACATACATACATACACACAGAAAGACAATTTTTTGTTGGTTTTTAATGTTAGCTCAGGTTTATTGATAAATCTTAGTTAGCACTCCAAGCTTCGCAAAAAGTTGCAAATATTTGTAATATGAAGCATCGACAGTAATATACACACACCCGCGCGCATTACAAAATTACCAATATTATTTATACACTAAACAATCACCAAGACGTACTAATCTGAACTATAATTAAAGATAGTTTGAGATATCAGCTATAAGTGAAACTAGAAAGAGATATCTGATATCAGTGAATCTAATATGAGATATCAGCTATAAGTGAAGTTAGTATGAGATATCAGTTATAAGTGAAGCTAGTATGAGATATCAGCTATAAGTGAAGCTAGTATGAGATATCAGATATCAGTGAATCTAATATGAGATATCAGCTATAAGTGAAGTTAGTATGAGATATCAGTTATAAGTGAAGCTAGTATGAGATATCAGCTATAAGTGAAACTAGTATGAGATATCAGATATCAGTGAATCTAATATGAGATATCAGCTATAAGTGAAGTTAGTATGAGATATCAGTTATAAGTGAAGCTAGTATGAGATATCAGCTATAAGTGAAACTAGTATAAGATATTAGATATAAGTGAAACTAGTATGAGCTTTCAGCTATAAGTGAAGCTAGTATGAGATATCAGCTGTAAGTGAAGTTAGTATGAAATATCAGCTATAAGTGAAACTAGTATGAGATATCAGCTATAAATTAAACTAGTATAAGATATCAGCTATAAGTGAAACTAGTATGAGATGTCAGCTATGAATGAAACTAGTAAGAGATATCAGTTATAAGTGAAGCTAGTATGAGGTATCAGTAGTGCATTTTTGGCCTACTAGCTAAGATCAAGGTAGTCCTAATATACAATGAAGGTACGGCACCTAGAGGACGTGACGTTAGTGGCCCTATTTTCTTTGACATGACAGCGCACTAGAGGACCATGTGGTCAGCACCAGGTCTGGCCGCCTTTCTTTCCCCATCTCCACATGAAGCCATTTCTACATCGGGGTAACTGGGGTGTCTCTGCGGCTCTCACCAGGAAAGTCTAGCGCTTGACCAACTACAAGAACGACAACTCTGCTTAAAACTGTTTTATGTTTAGTTCGATGCTCTGTACATTTATTCTGAAGCTTACCTTGACCTACATAAAGAACAGTTATTTAAGGCCCGGATGTGGAAGATAAAATGGCGACATCAACAGTGAAAAGCTGAGGTAGGAAACAACTGACAAGCCCGTGATAGATTAACAGATTTAAACAAAAACTATTTGGAGAAAGTAGATTAAGACATCGAAAGAAAAGAACTATACGCTTCTGCCACAGAGTAAAACGTGTCCAATACTAGAAAAATTAATAGGAAAACTACAACTGGAAAAGTTCAAGAAATTTGCTCTACTACCTTACTACAGTTCATTGTTGACAATAATAAATGGTACTGACAAGTATTGTGTAATATGGAAATATTTTTAAATTTAAATTTGGGCTGCCGACAACGCATGACTCACAAAAACACGAAATCATCAAATGTTTATCCTCAGACACAAGAAATCATAAAATGTTTATCCTCTAAGACAAGAAATCATAAAATGTTTATCCTCAGACACAAGAAATCATAAAATGCTTATCCTCAGACACAAGAAATCATAAAATGTTTATCCTCAGACACAAGAAATGTCAAAAACGCACGCCCACTAAGAATGGTGTAGACGCCATTGACAGAATCTGTTCCATGCTGTCCTTCACTTGAACAATCTCTTTCTTTGTTAGTTCAAGAATGTAGTGTTTGCTTTCTTCTATATGATCGTTCACTTTGTTCATGGAGTCATGCAGGTAGTAATGAAGGCTATCACGAAATTCACTTCTCATGGCAGTGAATGTTGCCTTCAGTTCTTGCTTCACTTCAATAACAGATCGGTTCATCGATGTCTCGTTTTTGTTTATAATCTCTTTTCTCATCTTGTAACAAATATCTTCCAGCTGCCCTTTTATGCCATCTTCTGTGAAGGCAAGGTCCAGTGATGCTTTATCTTCTAGCATTGTTTGTATGTCTAGAATTTGGCTACCTAGAACTTTCATGTGATGCTCCACACAAGCTAATGTGACACTGAAAGTGCCCTGAACATGATCATGAAGTGTGTTCTGTAGATTCATAACCTCAAGTGCAGGCAAAGCGTCGTCTCTTATCGCTAGAGTTTGTAGGTTTGTATCCACAAGTTCAGGCACAGAGTTGACTTTTATCTCTATATTCTTTTCTCTTTCCTCAACTTTGAGATCAGACATTGTCTGTGTCTTCTCAGACATTTGTGTCAAGTTGAGAGATGAATGTGAACTCTCCCCGTCACTAAACGATTGTAAACATCGATCAGTCACACTTGTCAAGATATCGGTCTGATCGTTGCCGAAGCGCTCTTTCAAACACAGAATCACCTTGTCAAGTTTGTCGTTGGTCTCACATAGTTTCTCATTCAGCAAATTCTGTCTATGATTCTGTCTATCTAGACTATACTGCACTGAGTCCAGACGTTCTACGACTTGGTCTAGCTGTGACTGTCTACGTTGTATTAAGTCTTGCTGCTGTTGTATGTTGTCAAGACGTTGTATGATGTGACGAAACAAATCTGTGACCTGGCTGTCCATTGTTTGTTTGTTTATCTGTGTAGAGATAAATGTGACATGGAATCTACAACTGAAATAAACAATTAACATTAAGAGATACTAGTTTTTCAGCGTTTCAGTATTTAATCTTTTAAACCATTTTAAAACCATCTTAGCCATTGATTAATGAGCTGTTCTCTCTTGGCTAGAAGGCTGCTTGTTCTACCAGGGTTCGAGTCCCGCGTATTTATCTTGTCATTTTCCCTTCTCTCATGTCTAAAAGTGCTTTGTTTACGATATCTTCCAAGGTCTAACCACACAATAATATTCTCTGTTAGTTTACTTGATCTTGTCAAGAATCATTGTCCATGAACTTAGTCAAAACATAAAGACATGAAAAAGCAAATAATTTTGTGGCATACCAGTGATCGGATGTTCCAGGTTGTCATATTTTTAAGAATGGTTGTTTGTGGAATAAACAGATACAGATGTGATGAGAAGTGGCAGAAATCTGGCTTGTAATCATCATCATCATCATCATGTGCCGTGCCGACTGGCGTTGGCTATTATGCTTCTCCAGAGTATCCGATCCTTCATGCAGGCCATCAGTTCAGTTGGTGATCTCCTCTCACACCATCCCGTCAGACTGTACAGTATCATTTCTCTTGGTCTTCCTCTTGATCTTCTTCCTTCTATTTTTCCTGTTGTTATAATATTTTCAATGCCCCCTCTTCTCAATGCATGTCCTATGAAAGTACATTGTCTCTCTCTTATCTTTTTGACAAGGTTTTTTTGTCTCTCCAGCTCTTCTCATACATTGTTCATTAGTTATTTTTGCTGTCCAGTGGATTCGCAACATTCTTCTAATAAACCACATTTCTGCTGCTTCCAATGATTTTTGTGCTGACCTGCCTATTGTCCATGATTCACTTCCATATAATAAGATAGGTTCAATATAGCATTTTAGGACTCGTTTTCTAAAATTCATTGATAAAGATGTGTTAGCTAATATGTTTCTCATTCTCTGAAATGCAATCTTTGCTTGGCCTATTCTTGTAAACAACCTTAAAATTAGAAAGTTGAGATACTTCGGCCACATCAAGAGACACAAAAGTTTGGAGAGGTTGATAGTAGAAGGCTAACCGGCCACATCAAGAGACACAAAAGTTTGGAGAGGTTGATAGTAGAAGGCTAACCGGCCACATCAAGAGACACAAGGGTTTGGAGAGGTTGATAGTAGAAGGCATAGTGCCCGGTCACATCAAGAGACACAAAAGTTTGGAGAGGTTGATAGTAGAAGGCATAGTGCCCGGCCACATCAAGAGACACAAAAGTTTGGAGAGGTTGATAGTAGAAGGCATAGTGCCCGGCCACATCAAGAGACAGAGGTTTGGAGAGGTTAATTGTAGAAGGCATAGTAACCGGCCACATCAAGAGACACAAAAGTTTGGAGAGGTTGATAGTAGAAGGCATAGTGCCCGGCCACATCAAGAGACACAAAAGTTTGGAGAGGTTGATAGTAGAAGGCATAGTGCCCGGCCACATCAAGAGACACAAAAGTTTGGAGAGGTTGATAGTAGAAGGCATAGTGCCCGGCTACATCAAGAGACACAAAAGTTTGGAGAGGTTGATAGTAGAAGGCATAGTACCCGGCCACATCAAGAGACACAAAAGTTTGGAGAAGTTGATAGTAGAAGGCAAGGGGCCCAGCAAAAGAGACAAGGGGCAACCTCTTCACAGGTGGACTCAAGGCATGAGAGAAAATCTGATGATATCATTGGCAGACTTGCTCAAGACCGACGGCATTGCATTCAGGAAGGTAGTGATAGAGACAACGTAATGGAAAGGATTCGTTACACGAAGAAGATTGTGTGTACGTAGAGGCGGATTACTGAATAACTGATCAGGCTTAAGCCAAGATGTCCAGATCAGCGAAGAGCAAGGACCAGGGGCCGGAAAGGAGGAGAATCAAGGAAAAGAAGACTCTGTAATAACATATTATTGTTTTAAGACTTCTACATCTGGAACTATTAAAGTAGGAGAGTGGGGGACGGGTGGAAAGGAGGTTTACTAAGTTGAGCATTCATGACCTGGGTGGTCTGCCACTGGTTAGAGTATACGGAATACTGAAGTTAAAACAGTCTACAAAAACAGAAATCAGTTTTCCTTTTACTCCTAAACTAATATAAAAGATGACCAACTCTTTCACTCGTGGTAGCAATCTTGTGGTTTTGTTCCATTGCTGAGAGATTATAATTTTAAATTGCTGTAAACGCTAAGAAGAAGAAGAAGAATCGTGCCATTTCCCAGCAAAACTTGCAACCGTAATGAATGCCAAAAAAAAAATGTTTGTGTGTCATGGATATCGTTTGTTAGTTTACGATTTTAAGACCAGAATTAAGATGATTCTTACAAATTCTTGGAGACATAAAAAAAGATGTAAAAAAATTATGAAGATCAGGAACGTCCGATGTGAAGCCCATGTAGTATCATGCTAGTATCTTTGTCACAGCCCACAAAAATGAGGGTAAAAACTGTTATTTCTTCATAAGTTTTATTGTTTTGTAACTTTACTGTTCATTTGTTTTCATCATCATCATCATCATCATGTGCCGTGCCGACTAGCGTTGGCTATTATGCTTCTCCAGAATACCCGATCCCTCATGCAGGCCATCAGTTCAGTTGGTGATCTCCTCCCACACCATCCCGTCAGACTGTCCAGAATCATTTCTCTTGGTCTTCCTCTTGATCTTCTTCCTTCTATTTTTCCTGTTGTTATAATATTTTCAATGCCCCCTCTTCTCATTGCATGTCCTATGAAAGTACATTGTCTCTCTCTTATCTTTTTTGACAAGGTTTTTTTTTTGTCTCTCCAGCTCTTCTTATACATTCTTCATTAGTTGTTTTTGCTGTCCATGGGATTCGCAACATTCTTCTAATAAACCACATTTCTGATGCTTCCAATGATTTTTGTGCAGACTTGCCTATTGTCCATGATTCACTTCCATATAACAAGATAGGTTCAATATAGCATTTTAGGACTCGTTTTCTAACATTCATTGATAAGGATGTGTTGGATAATATGTTTCTCATTCTCTCAAATGCAGTCTTTGCTTGGCCTATTCTGTTCCTAATTTCTGATCTGCATTTCCCATCATTTGTTTTACTTAAAATAAACTTTAGTGTTCACTGAATCACTCACTTAAGTTGAAAGTCAGCTCACCGACATTTATGTTTCTTTATATCTTCTTACAATAAGTAACATATTATCCAGTCTATAACCACGTGGTTACACAATTTAAATTTTACTTTAAAAAGATTATGTAACTCACCAGTCCGTTTACATGTTTGAGCATGCCTCATAGTTTAGTTGTAAACCTGAAGGTGTCTTATAGTTTACTTGTAAATATGAATTTATCTCAAAGATTTTTTGCAAGTCTAAATGCTCCAGTCTGCCTTCACGTTTAAATGTAGCAAAATCTACATCGAAATTTTAATTTAGCAAAATGTATGCTTACAAGTGCGAATCTAACACGTTCTACCTACAAGTACCTACAAATACAGAAATAGACAAGAAATTAGACTCTTTTGAAAAGAAATGCCTAAGGAAAATACTCGGCATCAAATGGAACGAATTCAAGAACAATGCAGAGATAAGACAGATAACTGAACAACAACCAGTCTCATTGGTGATCAGGAAAAGGAGATGGACATGTGTTGGTCACTTGATGAGAAGAAATGATCAGAGAATCCCAAAACAAGCTATCAAGTGGAACACAACAGGCCAAAGAAAAAGATGCAGACCACGTGAAACTCTAAAGAGGACATTATTAAGAGAGGCCAAATTAACAGGCATAAAATCCTTTGATGAGGTTGAAAGACTCGCCGAAGACAGGAAAAATTGGCGAACTGCTTTGCGAGCCCTATGTGACGTTTAACGGCACTGGAAGGATATAAGATACATAAGATATAAGACTGAATGTAACAAAATCTGCTTACAAATATGAATATAAAAAAGGCTAACATACAAGTATAATAGTAAGAAAATCCACATACAGATTTGCATGTGACACTTACAAGTGTGAATATATGTCTCCTTCCAAGTATGAATATAAGTCTACTTACAAGTGTGAACATATGTCTACTTACAAGTACGAATATATGTCTACTTACAAGTATGTATATATGTCTACTTTCAAGTATGAATTTATGTTTACTTACAAGTGTGAATATATGTCTTCTTACAAGTATAGATATATGTCTACTTACAAGTATGAAAATCTCTCAAAATGTTGTCTTTCCCTTTCTGTAGAAGCCTACAGTCACAGCCAAGTCGCTGCAGAATGTTGTCTTTCTCTTTCTGTAGAAGCCTACAATCACGGCCAAGTCGCTGACTAGAAAACCGTACTACTGACTGCTGGGAGATGCTGGCAAATCCTGCTTTGGCCTCAGATCTCTTCCTTCTATATCGTACTCTCTGACCTCACTCTCTTGACCAGTCCTTGTAATTTATGTTGATTGAGTACAGATACTAAATGCTTACAGTGAGAGTTGTCCCCGCCCCTCAGTTATGATTGGTCTCTCATACCTGAACAGACTAATACAACCTTACGCAATCTACGTTGGGCAAGCTGAGACGCCAATCTTTGACAGTTGTGACGTATTCTTTAGCACACTAGTCTATTGTTTGCCCACTTTTATGTTTGAAAGTTTTTGGTTTCTACATAAAGTATTGCCCCATCTTGTTGTGTTGTGTTAGCCCAGATGGTCATCAGATAACGAGATCTGCCACGCTTGGTCTTTTGTGCTTGACACTTTTCCTAGTGTAAGTGCCTTTATTATGTCGGTACACTTGTTTAGATTATGTGACAATAGAAGGAGAGAGAGAGGTTGGCCTTTAACTTTTTCACTCTTGACCTTGTTTCCATTCTCTGCCAGAAGAAACTGTGATTAGAAATTTGTGTAGAAAGAAACTGAAAGGAAGTCAATGTATAATTTAAAAACAAACTCGTAGATTGGATTTAAAATGTGCTGTTTTTCATTTTATTTAGACTTTGCCTAACTATCGGTCTGAACGTTGATTCTCTAAAGTGTGCAAGATCTACCTAAACTGCCAGTGTTGCTTTGAAGTGAAAGAGTTAAAACAAGCGCAGATTGAAACAAAACTTCACTCAGACACGTGACATCCCCGACAAATGAGTACCAACACAAAAGTGACAACCCAAACATTATAACATTGAAGTAAAAAAAAATACACCAAAGAATATCTGAAAAAGTAAAAAAAACAGTGAAAAATTAATTAGACATTTGAGAAAAACCAAATCATTAAATCTGTTTACAATATAAATAAACATTGTCTTTCTTTGAAACATGTTTGTGAGCAAAACAAGACTTCTCTAAATCCACGTAAAATCGATACAAAACTGTCATAAAGAAATGTTGCAAGTTGGTTTTATGTCTGACAAAAATCAGCAGATAGATTTATCAGCGACATTTCCCTTAGTCTGGTATTTGTCTGGGCTCCTGCATCTTCTGTAACTTTGTCTGGGGTCCCGCATCTCCTGTAACTTTGTCTGGTCTCCTTCATCTCCTGTAACTTTTTCTGGGGTCCGCATCTCCTGTAACTTTGTCTGGGCTCCCGCATCTCCTGTAACTTTATCTGGGCTCCCGCATCTATTGTAACTTTGTCTGGGCTCCTGCATCTCCTGTAACTTTGTCTGGGCTCCTGCATCTCCTCTAACTTTGTCTGAGCTACTGTATCTCCTGTAACTTTTTCTCATCTCCCAGATCCCCTGTATCTTTGTCCTGGCTCCCGCATCTTCCTTAACTTTGTCTCGGCTACCACATATCCTGTAACTTTGTCTGGGCTACCACATCTCCTGTAACTTTGTCAGGGCTACCACATCTCCTGTAACTTTGTCTGGGCTACCACATCTCCTGTAATTTTGTCAGGGCTACCATATCTCCTGTAATTTTGTCTGGGCTACCACATCTCCTGTAACTTTGTCAGGGCTACCACATCTCCTGTAACTTTGTCTGGGCTACCACATCTCCTGTAACTTTGTCTGGGCTACCACATTTCCTGGAACTTTGTCAGTGCTACCATATCTGCTGTAACTTTTTCTGGGCTACCACATCTCCTGTAACTTTGTCAGGGCTACCACATCTCCTGTAACTTTGTCAGGGCTACCACATCTCCTGTAACTTTGTCAGGGCTTCTGCCCCTTCTATAACTTTCTCCTGGCTCCCTCAACTCCTGTAACTTTGTCCTGGCTCCCTCATCTCCTGTAACTTTGTCCTGGCTCCCTCATCTCCTGTAACTTTGTCCTGGCTCCCTCATCTCCTGTAACTTTGTCCCGATTCAAGGAACATTCCCCCAAACGTTGTCTGGGCTTCTCTCGCATCAACCGGAACTTTGTCTGGGCTTCTCTCGCATCCCCTGAAACATTGTCTGGGCTCCCCTCGCATCCCCTGAAACATTGTCTGGGCAACCCTCGCATTACCTGAAACTTTGTTTGGGCTCCCATCGCATCCCCTGAAACATTGTCTGGGCTCCCCTCGCATCCCCTGAAACTTTGTCTGGGCTACCCTCGCATTACCTGAAACTTTGTCTGGGCTCCCCTAGCATCCCCTGAAACTTTGTCTGGGCTCCCCTCGCATCCTCTGAAACTTTGTCTGGGCTCCCCTCGCATTACCTGAAACTTTGTCTGGGCTCCCCTCGCATCCCCTGAAACTTTGTCTGGGCTACCCTCGCATCCTCTGAAACTTTGTCTGGTTTCCCCTCGCATCCAGTGAAACTTTGTCTGGGCTCCCCTCGCATCCCCTGAAACTTTGTCTGGGCTACCCTCACATCCCCTGAAACTTTGTCTGGGCTCCCCTCGCATCCCCTGAAACTTTGTCTGGGCTACCCTCGCATCCCCTGAAACTTTGTCTGGGCTCCCCTCGCATCCTCTGAAACTTTGTCTGGGCTACCCTCGCATTACCTGAAACTTTGTCTGGGCTCCCCTCGCATCCTCTGAAACTTTGTCTGGGCTCCCCTCGCATTACCTGAAACTTTGTCTGGGCTCCCCTCGCATCCCCTGAAACTTTGTCTGGGCTCCCCTCGCATCCCCTGAAACTTTGTCTGGGCTCCCCTCGCATCCCCTGAAACTTTGTCTGGGCTCCCCTCGCATCCCCTGAAACTTTGTCTTCGCTACCCTCGCATCCCCTGAAACTTTGTCTGGGCTCCCCACGCATTACCTGAAACTTTGTCTGGGCTCCCCTCGCATCCCCTGAAACTTTGTCTGGGCTACCCTCGCATCTCCTGAAACTCTGTCTGGTCTCCCCTCGCATCCCCTGAAACTTTGTCTGGGCTCCCATCGCATCCCCTGGAACTTTGTCTGGGCTCCCCTCGCATCCCTGGACTTATAATGTTCACACCCTAAAACAATAATCTTTCAAAATAAAGAAAGAAAAAAAATTTAGCTTCTAACTTATAGTGATCAATTGTCCCGTATTATACAGGACGTGGCATGGCCTCCCTCATAAGATAGTAAATGTCATCAAAGCCCTATACCTAATGTTTTCAGTGCAAAGTGATCTGCAGAGAACACCACCTCCAGCAGCTTTAGGGTACAAACAGGCTAAAGAAGGTATGCGTACTATCACCAACATTATTTATCTTGGCACTAGACTGGTTAATGAAGGAGGCAACATCAGACAAACGCAGAGGATTACAATGGACCCTTGACACAGTGCTGGAGGACCTTGACTGTCCCGACATTTGTCTAATATCAAGCAGCCACAAAGATGTGCAAGATAAAATAAACAAGCTAACTCACAATACAAGCAACATAGGACTAAAGATCAACGTAGGAAAGTTAATGAAGCAAAATGTGAACAACAGAAATGTAGAGTAGATAGCAAGTTAGTGGAGGAGGTAAACGAATTTGTATTTCTTGGCAGTAGAGTAGTAGAAAATAGAGACAGCACAGAGGACATCAACAGCAGACTGACTAGAGCAAACTAGGCTTTTGCAATGCTGTAGACTATGTCTTACATCTTACATCCTTCCAGTGCCGCTAAATGCCACATAGGGCCCTCATGGTAGTTCGCCAAGATTTCCTGTCCGCAGCGAGTTTTTCAACCTCATCAAGGGATGTTAAGCCCACTGAACTGGCCTCTCTTAACAATGTCCTCTTTAGAGTTTCACATGGTCGACCTCTTTTTCTTCGGCCTGTTATTTTCCAGTTGATAGCTTGTTTGGGGATCCTATGATTGTTTCTACTCATCACATGATCGACATACGTCCATCTTCTTTTTCTGATCACACATGAGACAGGATGTTGTTTGCTCATCTGTCGTATCTCTGCATTTTTCTTGAATTCGTTCCACTTTATACTGAGTATTTTCCTTAGGCATTTGTTTTCGAAGAGTCTAATTTCTTGTCTATTTCTTTAGTTGTTTTCCAGTTTTCACATGGATAAATGAGGGTGGATATTACATTTTAATCTTAACTTGGTTTTTGTGCTTATAACTTTTGAATGCCATGTACTCAAGATTCTTGAAGGTCAAGGCTGCTTTGGAAATTCGAATTCTAGCTTCCTTTCTGGTGTCACCATCCTGGTCTATGTAGTTCCTGGTCTATGTAGTTCCTGGTCTATGTAGTTCCTGGTCTATGTAGTTGCCGAGATATGTAAACTGGTTTACTTTTTCAACAGCTGTTCCTTCTACGTATAATTTTCCTTCGTTGTTAATGAGAAGTTTCATTATTTTTGTTTTATCCATGTTAATTTCAAGTACTATTTTACTAGCCATTGAAGACATGATATCTGTTTTTTCATCTCATCTTTGATCACGGCATATCGGAAAAGCCTAGAACTGTTTTTTTTTAAAATTATCTTAATGGAAATATTTCTGTTTCTAATTTAAAAAATCACTGTCTAGAGAGCACAACAAGTAGACCTGACTGTCACATTTGAAGGTAAAGTATAAATCTACAAGTAGTTTATTCATTACAGTTTTGGGATAAAATGTAGATTTAATTATATCTCATCTTATCTCCCCCCCCCCCTCTCTCTCTCCCTCTCTTTCTCCTATCTACCGTCCACCACCGCTTGAATCAGAGTCCTGTATTTGAACTTAGAAAAAAACGGATCAAGTCACCTGAGCTCCACCACCCGCCTGTTTTAAGACCCCAACAGGATGTGCTATTATTACCAACCTGTTCATCCAAAGTAGGTGGGACACAGCGTGGGCGGCAGCGACCTTGATCTGTGCGTCTAAAGATAAATATCTTTTCTCTAAGAAAGGAGACCATCACCGGTCAGCTTTGTTCATAATCTTCAAATCTTCTTCTTCTTCAAAATTCAATGGAACTAGGAGCTTCTGGATTCTTTGCAGCCGACACGGTGGAGATGTTGAGTCACAGCATCACATCGACTTGTCAGCGGGTCTGGGCAGCTCTTTTAAAGTGCTTTAGTAGAGTTAAAAAGCAGGGGGGGGGGGTGTGGTACTTCTTTAGCAGGCTCCACCACCATGGGGTCTGTGTCCATCCCTGACCCGTTAACCAGGCTAGGCTTGTTGGATGTACCAACGAAGAGGTGGGACAGGGTCTTGGTCAGCTATACTGCCGGGCCTAGTGCTAGCATGTCAGATATGGGTCACATATCGCCAGATCAGACACTGTCCTCGCCTCCTCATATGTCCATCAAAACAGCAAATAAAACATGTACACATGTACAAGCTTGTACATAATGAAGTTTGTTTTAAGTTTAGTTATCTTTATTTTTTTATGGGACAAGTTTGCTTTATTGTCACAGACATGACACAACTTTCTGGTCCCATTGCTTCACGATAGTTCTGTACTGACCATGCAGAAATATAGATAAGTCAGTTTGCTCACAAATAGATGATTCATATATTATTTGTTTATATCGTGAACATGTTTAGTGAAGAAGTACATATGAAGCTACTGCCTTAGATTATTGAGTAAAGACGTTGGCGATGGCTGGGCATGTACTCCGAATGGCTGTTGATTCTTTACCAAAACTAGCAGTGAAATAGACACCTCAGGGGACCAGAAGTAAGGTTAGACCAAAGGAGACATGGAGAAGAACGGCAAAGAGGACGTTGAGCAACAGAGGGCTCACATGGGCAAGAGTGCAAAAAAAAAAAGGCGAAAGAAAAGAGTTTATGAAAAATCCTTGCGGAAGTCCTGTGTGTATTGGGCACTTAAAGGTTCAGAGAGAGAGAGAGACTTGTGAAAGTCCTGTGTGTCTTGGGCACTTAAAGGTTCAGAGAGAGAGAGAGAGAGAGAGAGAGAGAGAGAGACCCTTGCGGAAGTCCTGTGTGTCTTGGGCACCTAAAGGTTCAGAGAGAGAGAGACCCTTGCGGAAGTCCTGTGTGTCTTGGGCACCTAAAGGTTCAGACAAAGAGAGAGAGAGACCCTTGGGGAAGTCATGTGTGTATTGGGCACTTCTCTCTCTCTCTGAACCTTAAGTGCCCAGGGCACATGGGGCTTCCGCAAGGGTTTTCCACAAATGCCTGTCTTTCGCCTTTTTTTCTGCTCTTGTCCAGGTGAGCCCTCTATTGCTCAACATCCTTTCTGTTGTTCTTCTCCATGTCTCTTTTGGTCTACCCTTACTTCTGCTCCCCTGTGGTGTCCATCTTAGTGCTATTTTTGGTAGTGAGTTGTCAGTCATTCGGAGCACATGTCCCAACCATCGCCAGCGTCTTTCCTCAATAATTGTTGTCAGTGGTTTCATCTGCATTTCTGCCAATAAGATGTTATTTCTTATGGTGTTTGGCCAAAATATTTTTTTAATTCTACGTAAACATTTAGTCTGGAAAGAATTCAACTTGTTTTCTATGGTTTTGGTGATTTTCCAGCATTCACTTCCATAGAGTAGTACACTTAGAACATTACTCTTAAATATCCTGATTTTCATATTTATGCTTAGTTTATTTGATTTCCATATATTCTGTAGCATTGCAAAAGCCTGTTTTGCTCTAGTAAGTCTGCTGTTGATGTCCTCTGTGCTGTCTCCATTTTCTACTACTCTGCTGCCAAGGTATACAAATTCGTTGACCTCCTCCACCAACTTGTTATCTACTCTGAGTACATTTCTGTTGTTCACATTTTGCTTCATATTGGGCACTTAAAGGTTAAAAAAAGAGAGAGAGAGAGAGACCCTTGGGGAAGTCATGTGTGTATTGGGCACCTAAAGGTTCAGAGAGAGAGAGAGAGAAAGACAGAGAGAGAGACAGACAGACAGAGACCCTTGAGAAAGTCCTGTGTGTCTTGGCACCTAAAGGTTCAGAGAGAGAGAGAAAGAGAGAGAGAGAGAGAAGGAGAGAGACAGACAGGAGACCCTTGAGAAAGTCCTGTGTGTCTTGGGCACCTAAAGGTTCAGAGCGAGAGAGAGAGAGAGAGAGAGAGAAATTTGCAGAAGTCTTGTATGTCTTTGACATCTAAAGGTTCAGTTATTTGTTTTTATTAATATGTAATAATGTATTTATTGTTGTATTTTCTTTTCTATTGTTGGGGGTGGGGTGGGTGTGGGGGTAGGGTGTAACATATTAAAGTGAAGTATGTACTTTTTTTAACCCAAGATTTTTTTAACAACTACAAATCGTTTTATATGCTCACATTATAAATATATATGTCAAATTATTTCAGACAAATGTTGAAAGTGGCAATCCTCATTTTCATTCTTTCAGGAAGGACCAATTATTTTTTCCAATCTGCTGGGATCGATACTGCTATGACATACCTTGATAATGTGTCCCAAGATATGTACCCTACCCACACTAGGAAAAAGGGTAAAGAAAAATCAATCTCTAATTGCTTCATCCTGAAAGGATGCTCTTGTTTGATGACAATCTGGAAAGTCCATCTGGGCTGAAATAATAAGTCAAGCATAACAATACTGCACTTTCAGATAGTAGAGACTAACTTTCAAACGTCAAAGCTGGTCAAATAATTAACCAAAGTGGTCAAAGATGTCTCACAAAATGCCAAAGTTCAGCGTCCTAGATTGTCCATAATGGATTACACAAGGTCGTCTGGCTCAACACGTGTGACAGACCAATCAGAAATGAGAGCCGGGAACACAACTTATTGTAAACCTTTAAAATCTTTCCACATTCAAAGATAGTCACACAATGGACCAATGTGGACGAAGACACGCTTCAAGTGTTCATAGTAGGCGTTCCCGGTTTTCCAAAATGGATTGAGCAAGGTTTTCTAGGTGACAGGTGAGAGACCAATTAGAAATGAGAGCGACGGGGAAACAAAGTTCAAAGTTCACTGTAAGCGTTTAACATCTGTACTCAGTCAACAGCAGTAAAAGTGAGGCTCTCAACATTTAAAAGCAAGACCAGGCTCCATAAGAGTTTCCCATTGTTCAACAGCAATTTCCCAGACAGCAACTTGATGGTTTGTGTGACTATCTACAACACGAAGAAAACAAACATACTTTCCACATACATAATTTTCCTTTGTCTGTTCTCTTCTATTTTTTCTACATGCCTCATCTTGTGTAGTCTGTTCAGTTTCAACACATTTATAATTCTTAGCTGTTCAGTTCAGTGTTCTCTCCAGCCCTCCATTCTAAACTGTTGGTATCCTGTGGGGCCCAAAGATTTTTCTTAGGATCTTGTTCACAAAGAAATGCAGTTGTTGTTCATCTTTTGTACTCAACATTTCTGATCCAAAAATGACTGTTGGTCTTATTACAGTTTTGTAATTTTGGTGTTTTGGGACAGGATTTTGGATTCTAACAGGTGTTGCAAGGCGAAGTATATTTTATTCCCTATCTGTGCTCTGATTTTAATTTCCTCACGTACCATGTTGCTTCTGTTGAAGGTTGTGCCTAGATATGTGTATGTTTCTGCTTTAATAAGAATCTTATCTCCAACATTTATATAATTTGGATCATTCTGCCTTTGGTCTCTTGATATCCTCATATACTCTGTCTTATCTTGGTTAATGGTCAAGCCCACTTTTAGTACACATCTCTCAGGTGAATGCAGGTACTGATGACTTCTTGCATAGTTGTCCCCCACTTTCGGTTGTCGTAAACGATACATGCCTTCAGTAGTCATAAATGATACATACCTTTAGTAGACATAAATGATACTTATCTTCATATGATACTTATCTTCATATGTGTTATGAAATCAATAATCACTGATTAGGACCAAGATTATGAATTTAACTTTTGTTAAACACAGGAGGAACAGGATTATGATAATGAGGAAGAAGAAAACTGGGACTATTTGGAAGAAAACTTCAGATGAAAGAAGAGGTGGGAGATAAAACTCAAGAAAGCGAATAAAGATTTCAAATAAGAGTGTTTCACAGTTACCTTTGGACTTAAGTTTCCAGAAATGTAACACATTCAGTTTATTATCACAAAAATATAAATCACATGTTTGAGAAAGAAAGAAACAAGAAAACAAAGAAAAAAAAACGGAAAGGTGTGTAGAAGATATTCCTGGCTTATGGACTCCCTTAAAAAAGCATAAATATTATGAAAGATGCAAACAACCAGATCTGTGTGAAACATGACAGACAACAAACTACATGGTTCTAGATCAAAACAGGAGTAAGTCAAGGATGCATGCTCTCCCCTACTTGTTTTCCTGATTGTTGTGGCCTGGATAATGAAGACTGTCACCAAAGACAGACCTGGACTATTAACCCTGGGGCTCACAGATGGTCTAGAGGATTGCGACTTCCCAGAAGGTATGGGTCTAATCTCACATACTCAAAGACACATACAGCAGAAGATTTTTTGTGGATTTGCGAAATAGCCAGATCAGTTGGACTGAATATACATCCAGAAAAGACAAAGATTATAAGAATCCAAAAAAAAAAAAAATTAAGGAAAGAACTAGCAAAACATAGAAATCTCCCACTCTTTATACGAGCCTCAAGCTCAGAATATATAAATCCAGTGTTCGCTCCGTTTTACATTATCCGCAGCTGAAACATAGAGAACCAAACAAACAACTGAAAGTAGACTGAGAGGATTTGAAGGAAGATGCCTCAAGAAAGTTTGAAAAATTTACTGGAAAGAACACGTTATAAACGGTGAAATAACAAACCCGCAGGCATTGAGAACGTTACTAAAAAAGTCAAAAGACGAAGATGGAAATGGCTGGGTTACACAGTACGAATTGAAAGAAGACTGCATTGACTTGGATACCTCAAGAGAAAAGAAAGAGAGGAAGACCATTGAAGACATGAAGGCGCACAATACAGGAAGAACTTAAGGAAGCGGGTAAGACATGTTCATTTGCATGTCCCGTGCGGAACTTTGCCTTCCTAACAGCACTCCTGTAGGCCTACTGGCTGTAAGCAAAATGCTCTGCTGCTGATACATCCATTTGCAGATTGTCAACGATATCTTGCAGCCATCTTCGCCTTGGTCTTCTTCCCTTTTCTTTTCCCATTATATACCCTTCCAAGGCTGTCTTCTCTAAATTCTCATGACGTTTAATGTGTTTTCTGCGTTTAATCCTCTTTACTAGCCAACCTTCTTCAATATTAAGTTCTTGTAGTATTACATCTAATGAAAGACTATTCCTTAGCAAAACTGGAACCCTATTAACATCAAATAAAGACCAAAAGCAAAGATGGGCTGAACACTTCCAAGGAATAGTTAATCGACCACACCCAAAAGAATTGTTAAACCTTCAAACCGACTTACCAGCCCCACAACTAAATGTCAACCTTAGATGAAATTACATTGCATGAAATTGAAACAACAGTGAATTTAATGACTAACAAAAAAGCTGCAGGTGAAGATGAAATAACACCCGAAATGCTAAAAGCTATCAATAGTGATAACATGAGACAACTACAGAGAATGTTTAACAAGATTTGGAAAGAAGAAAAGGTCCCTTCTAATTGGAAAAAAGGAATCATTCTTAAAATACCAAAAAAAAGGCAATCTTAGTGACTGTAACAACTGGAGAGGAGTAACCTTAATATTAGTTGTGTCAAAAGTATTTTGCAAGGTCATTTTGAATAGACTTAAAGATATAGTGGATACTGCAATGAGAGAAGACCAAATAGGATTTCGAAAAGGGAGAAACTGTCTCGACCAGATCTTTATTCTAAGAATAATACTTGAAGAACATATTGAAAAGCAGAAATCATTAATACTGAGCTTCATAGACTTTAAAAAGGCATTTGAAACTTTAAAAAGGCATTTGATGGCATAGACAGATATTAATTATGGAGAATTTTAAGTCTATATGGAATACCATCTAAAATTGTCAACATCATTAAGGACTTATACAATGGATATATTTGTGCAGCCAAGACAGAAGAAGGGATGAGTGAATGGTTCCAGATTGAAAAAGGTGTGAAACAAGGTTGTATACTGTCTCCCTTACTTTTTGGGATTACAAAAGACTTCATAATGAAAAAATGCTGCACAGGTAACACAGGTATTGACTAGGTAATGGGACCCAACTAGAAGATCTTGATTTTGCTGATGACATAACTCTTATCAGTAACAATATAAATTACATGCAAGAAAAAACAGATAGCCTGTCTTCACTGGCTAGCAAAATTGGACTTGAAATTAACATGGAAAAATACACATAGAAAGGACAGATACTGAAGAAGTCAATCAATTTTCATTCTTGGCAACTACATAGACCAGGATGGTGACACCAGAAAGGAAGTTAGAATTAGAATTGCAAAAGCAGCATCGATCTTCAAGAATCTTTAGAACATTTGGAATTCAAAATCCAAGTTAAGATTATTCAATTCAAATGCAATATCTACCCTCATTTAAGCATGCGAAAGCTGGAAAGCAACTAAAGAAATAGACAAGAAATTAAACTCTTTTGAAAACAAATGCATAAGTAAAATACTCGGCATCAAATGAACGAATTCAGGAACAATGCAGAGATTAGACAGATGACTGAACAACAACCAGTCTCATGGGTGATC
>CM019701.1:30448360-30461244 GCA_009760885.1 Achatina immaculata
CGATACACTTGTTTAGATTACGTGTCAGTAGAAACGGAAAGAGGTTGACCTTTAACTTTTTCACTCCTGAATTAGTTTCCATTCTCTGCCAGAAGAAACTGTGATTCGAAATTTGTGTAGAAAGAAACTGAAAGGAAGTCAATGTATAATTTAAAAACAAACTCGTAGATTGGATTTAAAATGTGCTGTTTTTCATTTTATTTAGACTTTGCCTAACTATCGGTCTGAACGTTGATTCTCTAAAGTGCGCAAGATCTACCTAAACTGCCAAAGCAAAACAAGGGTTCTCTAAATTCACATAAGTTCGGTACAAAACTATCATAAAGAAATGGCCTTGAGGACTTTTAATTCTTTTATGTTGGCTTCACTTCTTTTACAAAAATCTGCAGATAGATTTATTACTACCCTTAACCCTAGTTTGGACTTTTTCTGGGTTACCGTATCCCCATAAACTTTGTCTCGGCTACCGCATCCCCAAAAACTTTGTCAGGGCTACCGCATCCTCAGAAACTTTGTCACGGCTACCGCATCCCCAGAAACTTTGTCAGGCCTGCCGAATCCCCAAAAACTTTGTCAGGGCTACCGCATCCCCAAAAACTTTGTCAGGGCTACCGCATCCTCAGAAACTTTGTCAGGGCTACCGCATCCCCATAAACTTTGTCAGGGCTGCCGAATCCCCAAAAACTTTGTCAGGGCTACCGCATCCCCAAAAACTTTGTCAGTGCTGCAGCATTCCCATAAACTTTGTCTGGGCTACCGCATCCCCAGAAACTTTGTCATGGCTGCAGCATTCCAAGAAACTTTGTCTGGGCTACAACATCCCCGGAAACTTTGTCTGTGCTACAGCATCCCCAGAAACTTTGTCTGGGCTACAGCATCCCCAGAAACTTTGTCTGGGCTACAGCATCCCCAGAAACTTTGTCTTGGGTACAGCATCCCCAGAAACTTTGTCTGGGCTACAGCATCCCCAGAAACTTTGTCTGGGCTACAGCATCCCCAGAAATTTTGTCAGGGCTACCGCATCCCCAGAAACTTCGTCAGGGCTACCGCATCCCTGCACTTATAATGTTCATATCCTGAAACAAAATGCCTAAAACAATAATCTTTGAAAATAAATAAAATAAAAAGATGGCTTCTAACTTAAAGTGATCAATTGTCCTATATTATACAGGACAGTCCAGTGTTTTAAACATCTTTCCCTGGATTTGTATTACTTCGCAAGGAACGCCTAAATGCCCCATATTTTAAATAGATGTACTGTATTGTCCGTATTCATCTCATCTTTGATCACGGCATGTCGGAAATGACTAGAATTGTTATTTCTTTTTTAGTTATCTTAATGGGAATGTTTCTGTTTCGTAGAAGAACAAAAATCAGTGTGTAGAGAGCACAACAAATAGGCCTAACTGACACATTTGTAAGTAAAATTATAAATCTAGTCTCTAGTGACTAAAGTTTTGTGTTAAAATTTAGATTTAACTTTATCTTATCTCCCCTTCCCCCCCCCTCTCTCTCTCTCTCTCTCCTCTCTCTCCCCTTTCCCGCTCCCTTTCTTTCTCTCTCTCTCTCCCCTTTCACGCTCCCTTTCTCTCTCTATCTCTCTTTCTATATCTCTCTCCCCTTTCCCGCTCCCTTTCTCTCTCTCTCTCTCTCTCTCCTATCTGCCGTCCACCACCGCTTGAATCAGAGTCCCGTATTTGAACTTAGAAAAAAACTGATCAAGCCACCTGAGCTCCACCACCCGCCTGTTTTAAGATCCCAACTGGACGTGCTATTATTACCAACCTGTTCATCCAAAGTAGGTGGGACACAGCGTGGGCGGCAGCGACCTTGATCTGTACGTCTAAAGATAAATATCTTTTCTCTAAGAAAGGAGAACATCACCGATCAGCTTTGTTCATAATCTTCAAATCTTCTTCTTCTTCTTCTTGAACTGGAACTAGGAGCGTCTCGTTTCTTTCCAGCCGACACGGTGGAGATGTTGAGTCACAGCATCACGTCGACTTGTCAGCGGGTCTGGGCAGCTGTTTTTCTTTTTAATACTTGAGTTGAGATAAAGAGCAGGGGGTGTGTGGTACTTCTTTAGCAGGTTCCACCACCATGGGGACTGTGGCGATCCCTGGTCCGTTAGCCAGACTAGACTTGTTACTGGAGGTACCAACGAAGAGGTGGGACAGGGTCTTGGTCAGCTGTAGTGCCGGGCCTGATGCTAGCATGTCAGATGTGGGTCACTTATCACCAGATCGAAAACTGTCCTCGCCTCCTCATATGTCCATCAAAACAGCAAATAAAACATGTACACATGTACAAGCTTGTACATAATGAAGTTTGTTTTAAGTTTAGTTATCTTATTTTTTTTAATGGGACAAGTTTACTTTATTGTCACAGACATGACACAACTTTCTGGTCCCATTGCTTCACGATACTGACCACGCAGAAATTTAGAGAAGTCAGTTTGCTCACAAATAGATGTTTCAGATATTATTTGTTTATATTGTGAACATATTTAGTGAAGAATTACTGACTTAGATTATTGAGTAAAGACGTTTGCCATGGCTAGGTATGTATTGTTTGGCTGGGTAAGAACTGGGTATCTAGTGTTGATTCATTACCAAAAATAGCAGCGGGATAGACACCTCAGGGGAATAGAGGTAAAGGCAGACCAAAGGAGACATGGAGAAGAACAACAGAGAGGATGTTGAGCAGTAGAGGCTCACCTGGGCAAAAGCGAAAAGAAAGGCTAAAGACAGGCGATTACGGAAAATCCTTGAGGATTTTTTTGTCTTGGGCTCATAAATGTTCAGAAAGCAGAGAGAGAGAGAGAGAGAGAGAGAGAGAGAGAGAGAGTAGAAAGAGTAGAGTGAGAGATTTAGTGATTTGTTTTTATTAGTATCTAATAATCTGTTCTTTGTTTTATTTCTTTTTCAGTTTCTCTTTTTTAAACACTTAAATTGAATATTATGTTTGTTCACTTTGTCGCTTATTAATCCTACTCTTTTTTTTGGTGGGGGGGGGGGGGGGGGGGTTGGTTAGTATTAAAGTAAAGTACTGCTACATTTTTTTAAAATACAAGATTGTAAAGCAACCACAGAACGTTATATATGCTCACATTATAAATATACATGACAATTGTTTCAGACAAATATTTGAAATCGCAATCGTCATTTTTCTTATTTCAGGAAAGACCAGTTATCTCTTTTCGAATCTGCTGGGATCGATACTGCTATGACATACCTTGATAATCTGTGCCAAGATATGTGCCTTACCCACACTCGGAAAAAGGGTAAAGAAAAATACAAGCTTCAGTTTCTTCAAGCTGACCACGTCGTCTTGTGTGATCACTGAACGTCCACGTGGGTTGAGATAATCAGACAAGCATAACAATACTGCAGTTAGTGGAGATAATTTTCTAATGTCAAAGCTGGTCAGATAATGGACCAAGGTGGTCAAAGATGACTAACAAAATGCCGAAGCGTCCTAGATTATCCATAATGGATTACACAAGGTCGTCTGGCTCAATACGTGTGACAGACCAATCAGAAAGGAGAGGAGGGGACAAAACTTACTGTTAGCGTTTAAAATCTTTGGAAATTCGAAGATAGTCACACAATGGACCAATGTGGTCGAAGATACGTCACAACTATTCAAGGTGGGCGTTCCTGGTTTCCCAAATTGAATTGTGCAAGGTTTTCTATGTGACATGTTAGAGACCAATTAGAAATGAGAGAGTGACGGGGAAACAAGGTTCAAAGTTCACTGTAAGCGTTACATCTGTACTCAGTAAAAGTGAGGCTCTCAACATTTAGAAGCAAGACCAGGTTCCGTAGGAGTTTCCCAGTGTTCAACAACAATTTCCTAGACAGCCACTTGATGGTTTTTGTGACCATCTACAACACGAAGAAAAACAATATTTTGAGAAACATTCAGAATCGTAAGTATTACATTCACACTTATAAGTTTATGTTGCATTCAGATTTGTAAGTAAATGTTACATTCAGACTTGTAAATAAAAGATACGTTCTGAATTATAAGCAAATTTTATATCAAGCACTGTAAGAACACTTTATTACTTTCAGGCTTATAAGCAAGCTTTGTTAAATTCGTATATGTTATACAAAGACTTGTAAATACACTTTGTTACATTCAGACATATTAGTAACTTTGTTACTTTCAGACATATTAGTAACTTTGTTACATTCAGACTTATAAGTAGACTTTTTACATTCATACTTATATAAGTAGACTTTCCTATACATTGGTAACTACAAGTAAGCTATGAGACGTACTCAGACATGCAAGAGACGTACTCAGACATGCAAGAGACGTACTCAGACATGTAAGAGACGTACTCAGACATGTAAGAGACGTACTCAGACATGTAAGAGACGTACTCAGACATGCAAGAGACGTACTCAGACATGCAAGAGACGTACTCAGACATGCAAGAGACGTACTCAGACATGCAAGAGACGTACTCAGACATGTAATAGACGTACTCAGATATGTAAGAGACGTACTCAGACATGTAAGCAGACTGTGGGCTGCACTATATCTTATATCTTATATCCTTCCCGTGCCGTTAAACGTCACATAGGGCTCGTAAAGTAGTTCGCCAATTTTTCCTGTCTTCGGCGAGTCTTTCAACCTCATCATAATAAAAATAATATAATGCAGCACATGCACAGTACACATTCTGGCCACAGACCGTGAAAGGTGGAGAGATTTGTTGCTACTCTGCAGTACATCTCCACAGGCCCCGCTAGGCAGTGACTGCTTAGTGCTTAGCGGATTGCCCACCAAGGACATGGATGGATGAATGGATGGATGGATGGATGGATGGATGGACGGACGGACGGATGGATGGATGGATGGAATGACGAGCCATCAGAGAAACATTTTAAATTCCAACACACACAGAAATAATCATGCTTATGAGTGAACTTTCGGATAAAGAGAATATAATATTTAATGTATTAAAATGTATTTTAAATGTATGTAAATGTAATATGTTACATTAAATATGTTATATATATATATATATATATATATATATATATATGTTATACCTGAATGCCATATCTTTTTACATAGATAGACTGTTGCACATTCCTTTCCTCCTGCTTTAATAAGTTCATCTGTTATCTCATCACATCCTAGTGATTTACCATTTTTCAGATTCTTTATTGCCAATAAAACTTCTTCTATTGTCGGTTCGGATTCTTTATCCTCCAATAATAATTCACACTGTTGATTTCTGCTTTCACAGTCGGTTATTTCATACATTCCTCTGCAATATTCCTTCCATCTTTATAGAATTTCCTCTGTCTCTGTCAAGGTATTCCCCATCTCGTCACAAATTACATTTAGCTTAAGTGTCACAACAATCTTGTACGTATTATTTTTGTCTTTTCTTATGTTTCTTCATACTTCTTTTGTTAAAGATTTATATTCCTCCTTGTTGTTTGTCACTTTCCATTGCGTCTTCATTTCTCTACGTTGTTTTATCAGTTCTAGTGTACCTGCTGTAATCCATCCATTCTTTTGTGTTTTCTTTACCGTAACCATGTCTTTAGCTGTTGTTATTAAGATATCTCTGGTCTGTGTAGCCAGTTCATCGGATGTCATCTCCTTCTATACAGCCATCAGGATTTCGAAACGGTTCTTCACTTCTATGCCGTATTGTTCTGGTATTTTTGTAAGATCAAAGCGGAGTGGTCTAGATCCCGTAACTGTCTTTTTTATCTTTATCTTCATGTCTGCTATTAATAACTCATGATCCGTGTCACAGTCAGCACCTGGTAAAGTTTTTGCTGATGTTATACTTGATCTCCACCTTCTTTGAGTAAAGAAATTAAATAAAAAGATAAAGAGAAGGAAGATGTTATGCCCTTATTTCCAAGACTGTCAGAACATGTAAGTGTTTTGACGTCAGTACCACAGCTGGCTGCATTTATCTTCCCAGAATTATCTGGTACCCGTTTTTAGAGTTTGGGCAGTGTGGTGATACCAGAAACAAAATCCCCACTGCTGGAACATGAACCGGTACCACCGGACTGGTAGACCAAGCGCCTAACCACTCAGCCAGCCAGGACGACAATGTTATTGGATACAAAAGTAATATTACAAAATATATCTGCAAATAATATTGACACTAGTCTTCGTTGACAGTGTCTGCGATATTGACAAGATCTGACATAAGATTCTCATTAGTTGTTACTGATCTTTGTTACGTCTCTACACTTTCCTGTTTTATTTTTTCTCTATTAATTAACTCTAATCCTTTACCAACTTTTATATCTGTCCCTGAGTTAAATGAAAACTGGATTTTGACTTTTCTAGCTGTTTCATTACCTACAATATACCCTATACCAATGTTTCCCATTTTTAAAAAATCAAGCGGCACCTCAACGATTCAGAAATTAACCCCCCACGCAATCTCTCTCCTCCTCCAGTCTGCAAATACAACGTAATATATATATATATATCTTCTAACTGTCCCTAAAAGTATTACAATTTTACCCTCCCTCCTCGTTGGGCGCACCGTCCAGGTTGGGAAACATTACCGCCCACTCCCTTGTCATCTTAAGGCTGTTGTAGACTTTGTTGTTCTTGTGACAGTTGCATATTCTGTCTTGAATTTATGTTGGTAAATCTTTTTCATACACAGTCGTTCTTTAAAATATCTTTTACTGGGACATCCCTTAACTATTATGTCCTGATATTATTTATTTATTTCAATTGCACATTCATGTCATCATGTTTTGATCATGCATAAAGATTCTTACAATATATCAAATACTGAAACATCCCATAACTAGTATCTCATAATGTTACTTATTTATTTCAGTTGTAGATTCTATGTCACATTTATCTCTACACAGATAAACAAACAAACAATGGACAGCCAGGTCACAGATTTGTTTCGTCACATCATACAACGTCTTGACAACGTACAACAGCAGCAAGACTTAATACAACGTAGACAGTCACAGCTAGACCAAGTCGTGGAACGTCTGGACTCAGTGCAGTATAGTCTAGATAGACAGAATCATAGACAGAATTTGCTGAATGAGAAACTATGTGAGACCAACGACAAACTTGACAAGGTGATTCTGTGTTTGAAAGAGCGCTTCGGCAACGATCAGACCGATATCTTGACAAATGTGACTTATCGACGTTCTCAAGCGTTTAGTGACGGGGAGAGTTCACATTCATCTCTCAACTTGACACAAATGTCTGAGAAAACACAGACAATGTCTGATCTCAAGGTTGAGGAAAGAGAAAAGAATATAGAGATAAAAGTCAACTCTGTGCCTGAACTTGTGGATACAAACCTACAAACTCTAGCGATAAGATACGACGCTTTGTCTGGACTTGAGGTTATGAATCTACAGAACACAATTCATGATCATGTTCAGGGCACTTTCAGTGTCACATTAGCTTGTGTGGAGCATCACATGAAAGTTCTAGGTAGCCAAATTCTAGACATACAAACAATGCTAGAAGATAAGGCATCACTGGACCTTGCCTTCACAGAAGATGGCATAAAAGGGCAGCTCGAAGATATTTGTTACAAGATGAGAAAAGAGATTATAAACAAAAACGAGACATCGATGAATCGAGCTGTTATTGAAGTGAAGCAAGAACTGAAGGCAACATTCGCTGCCATGAGAAGTGAATTTCGTGATAGCCTTCATTACTACCTGCATGACTCCATGAACAAAGTGAACGATCATATAGAAGAAAGCAAACATTATATTTTTGAACTAACAAAGAAAGAGATTGTTCAAGTGAAGGACAGCATGGAACAGATTCTGTCAATGGTGTCTACACCATTCTTAGTGGGCGTGCGTTTTTGATGTTTCTTGTGTGTGAGGATAAACATTTTATGATTTATTGTGTCTGAGGATAAACATTTTATGATTTCTTGTGTCTGAGGATAAACATTTTATGATTTCTTGTGTCTGAGGATAAACATTTTATGATTTCTTGTGTCCGAGGATAAACATTTTATGATTTCTTGTCTCTGAGGATAAACACTTTATGATTTTCTGTGTCTGCTGAAAAACAGTTTATGATTTCTTGTGTCTGTAGATAAACATTTGATGATTTCGTGTTTTTGTGAGTCATGTGTTGTCAGCAGCCCAAATTTAATATTAAAAATATTTCCATGTTACACAATACTTGTTAGTACCATTTATTATTGTCAACAATAAACTGTAGTAAGGTAGTAGAGAAAGTTCTTGAACTTTTCCAGTTGTAGTTTTCCTATCAACTTTTCTGGTATTGGACACCTTTTACTCTGTGGTAGTAGCGAATAGTTTTTTTTTTCGATGTCTTAATCTACTTTCTCCAGATAGTTTTTTGTTTAATCTAATAATCTATCACGGGCTTGTCAGTTGTTTCCTACCTCAGCTTTTCACTGTTGATGTTGCCATTTTATCTTCCACATCCGGGCCTTAAATAACTGTTCTTTATGTAGGTCAAGGTAAGCTTCAGAATAAATGTACAGAGCATCGAACTAAACATAAAACAGTTTTAAGCAGAGTTGTCGTTCTTGTAGTTGGTCAAGCGCTAGACTTTCCTGGTGAGAGCCCCAGAGACACCCCAGTTACCCCGATGTAGAAATGGCTTCACGTGGAAATGGGGAAGGAAAGGTGGCCAGACCTGGTGCTGACCACATCGTCCTCTAGTGCTCTGTCAGGTCAAAGAAAATAGGGCTACTAACGTCACGTCCTCTAGGTGCTGTACCTTCATTGTATATTCGGACTACTTTGATCTTAGCTAGCAGGTCAAAGATGCACTACTGATATCTCATACTAGATTCACTTATAGCTGATATCTCATACTAGCTTCACTTATAGCTGATATCTCATATTAACTTCACTTATAGCTGATATCTTATACTAGTTTCACTTATAGCTGATATTTCATACTAGCTTCACTTATAGCTGATATCTCAAACTACCTTACTTATAGCTCACATTAATGTGTCTTGGTGTATGTTTAGTGTATAAATAATATTGGTCATTTTGTAATGCGTGTGTGTGTGTATTGCTGTCAGTGCTTCATATTATAAATATTTGAAACTTTTTGCGAAACTTGGAGTGCTAACTAAGATTTATCAATAAACCTGAGTTAACATTAAAAACCAACAAAAGATTGTCTATTTGTGTCTATGTGTTGCGGTTGTTGTTTGATCTCAATGGAACTGACAACAAGACCTTTTTAGCAGTCAGTATCAAGAAGAATTTGGAGCGCATTGTGTCGGAATTGTAATGGAATTTTATTGAAAACTTGAAGCGGGCTTAGCTGTAGAGTAAAAATGGTTTAGATATACACACATCAAAGAGGGAATCGTTATAGCAAGTAAGGAACTTAGACGTGGGTCAGGTTCAGAGAAAGACAACTTCAGTGCAGAATTTTCAAAACTTGATGCAGAATTTGTAGCAGTTTTACAGCTATCAACTTTAGGTAAAGAAATAAAGGAAAACGGAACAATTCACGCAAAATAAAACAGTGGAATTATTATTAAAATACGGAAAAAAGAGACTTTACAGACAGCAACAAATGCAGAGAAATTACCCTACTCTCTGCTTCACATGAAATATTTGGAAAGATCATTAATACCAGCGTCTCAACAGCATTAGACTATTAAATATACAGATTCTAAGGTGTAGACAAGCCGGATTTAGACGTAACAGACAAAGCATAGTCAACATTCTCACACTAAGAAACTTAAAAGAATAATGTCCAGAATATAAACTCCACTGATATTAGTGCATGCATAAAAAACATGGACATTTTTTATATCTTACAGAGGAATACCAAACCACTTCATAACAATAATCAAAAATTTCTATACCGATTTCATTTGTACTGTTGCTCAAAGCCGTAGAAACTTTCAGGTGAAAGCAGGTTAGAACAAATGAACGATCAAATTCTTATTTCGAAAGAGTGAAGAATTAGGCGCGGAGAACCTTCTCACATTCTGTCCTTTGTCTCTCATCATTCACTCTTCTCATTCATTCAATTATCTTCATATCCATACATTCACAAATACAGAATAAATAACACATCGGGGTAACTTAATGACACATTCTCGCGTACATTTACACTGAAATCGCATCACTGTCTGAAGAAATGGATGGATGGATGGACGTATGGATGGATGGATGGATGTATGGATTGATTGTCATGTCTCATTACTCATATACCTTTCAGTGTTGAGGGGACAAATAGTCGTATTGAAAGGCCTCGGCGATTTGTTTCGTATAATTGGATATTTTAGGTTTCCGGAGTTTCCTCTGTCCATCTCTTGCGTGGGTGGCCATGGATGGATGGAAGTGAAATATTGTGTACATATACCAGGTTACCATGACATTTCCCAATACACAACACTAAACTGCTACATATTTCATTGTCAGTGTTGTACTAGATACACATGACAAGAGTCACTCTGGAACATTGTCTTGGCTTCCCCCGCATCACCTTGAAACTTTGTCTGATCTTGCCTCCCCGCATCCTATTGAAACTTTGTCTGAGGTTCCCTCCCCGCATCCCACTAAAACTTTGTCTGAGCTTGCCTCCCCGCATCCCACTGAAACTTTGTCTGAGCTTGCTCCCCGCATCCCACTGAAACTTTGTCTGAGGTTCCCTCTCCGCATCCCTCTGAAACTTTGTCTGAGCTTCCCTCCACCGCATCCCACTGAAACTTTGTCTCAGATTCCCTTCCCCGCATCCCACTGAAACTTTGTCTGAGCTTCCCTCCACCGTATCCGACTGAAACTTTGTCTGAATTTCACTCCCCCACATCCCACTGAAATTTTGTCTGAGCTTCCCTCCCCTACATCCCACTGAAACTTTGTCGGAGTTTCCCTCCCCCGCATCCCCTGAAACTTTATCTGAGCCCCCCCCCCTCCCAGTGTCAGTGATAAGAGTCATATCATCTGCAACATCAAGATCTTCTAGTTGGGTCTAAAAAATCGGGATATTTAAGAGTAATATTCCAAGTGTACTAATCTATGACAGTGAATGCTGTAAAATCACCAAAACTATAGAAAACAAGTTGAATTCATTACAGACTGAATGTTTACCAAGAATTATAAGAATATTTTGGCCAAACGTATAAGAAATAACATCTTGTTGGCAGAAATGCAGATGAAATCACTGACAGCAATTATTGAGGAAAAACGCTGGCGATTGTTGAGACATATGCTCAGTATGACTGACAACTCACAAAGATGTGAGCACTAAGATGGACACCACAGAACAAAAGTAACGATAGACCAAAGGAGACGTGGAGGAGAACAACAGAGAGGATGTTGAGCAACAGAGGAGTCACTTGGCCAAGAGCAGAAAAAAAAGGCAAAGGACAGGCGTTTGTGGAAAACCCTTGTAAAATCGCCATGTGAACTGGACACTTTAGGTTCAAGAAGAGATACAGGACAGTCCAGTGTTTTAAGAATTTGTCTCAGGATGTACATTACTTTTTGATGACGCCTAAATGAACCATATTTTAAAACAGATGTGATATGTTGTCCTGTATTCATCTCATCTTTGATCACTGCATATCGGAAATGCCTAGAATTGTTTTTTTTTAAAAATTATCTTAATGGAAATATTTCTGTTTCTAATTTAAAAATCACTGTCTAGAGAGCACAACAAGTGGGCCTGACTGTCACATTTGAAGGTAAAGTATAAATCTACAAGTAGTTTATTCATTGCAGTTTTGGGATAAAATGTAGATTTAACTTTATCTTATCTCTCCCCTCTCTCTCTCCTATCTGCCGTCCACCACCGCTTGAATCAGAGTCCCGTATTTGAACTCAGAAAAAAACGGATCAAGTCACCTGAGCTCCACCACCCGCCTGTTTTAAGATCCCAACTGGACGTGCTATTATTACCAACCTGTTCATCCAAAGTAGGTGGGACACAGCGTGGGCGGCAGCGACCTTGATCTGTACGTCTAAAGATAAACATCTTTTCTCTAAGAAAGGAGAACATCACCGGTCAGCTTTGTTCATAATCTTCAAATCTTCTTCTTCTTCAAAATTCAATGGAACTAGGAGCTTCTGGATTCTCTGCAGCCAAGGTGGAGATGTTGAGTCACAGCATCACATCGACTTGTCAGCGGGTCTGGGCAGTTGTTTTAAAGCGCTTTAGTAGAGTTAAAAAGCAGGGGGTGTGTGGTAATTCTTTACCAGGCTCCACCATGATGGGGACTGTGTCGATCCCAGACCCGTTAACCAGGCTAGGCTTGTTACTGGATGTACCAACAAAGAGGTGGGACAGGGTCTTGGTCAGCTATAATGCCGGGCCTAGTGCTAGCATGTCAGATATGGGTCAATTATCGCCAGATCGGACACTATCCCCGCCTCTTCATATGTCCATCAAAACAACAAATAAAACATGTACACATGTACAAGCTTGTACATAATGAAGTGTGTTTTAAGTTTAGTTATCTTTATTTTTTTTTAATGGGACAAGTTTGCTTTATTGTCACAGACATGACACAACTTTCTGGTCTCATTGCTTCACGATAGTTCTGTACTGACCATGCAGAAATATAGATAAGTCAGTTTGCTCACAAATAGATGATTCATATATTATTTGTTTATATTGTAAACATATTTACTGAAGAAATACAGATGAAGCTACTGCCTTAGATTATTGAGTAAAGACGTTGGCGATGGCTGGGCATGTACTCCGAATGCCTGTTGATTCTTTACCAAAACTAGCAGTGAGACAGACGCCTCAGGGGATCAGAAGTAAGGTTAGACCAAAGGAGACATGGAGAAAAACAACAAAGAGGATGTTGAGCAACAGAGGGCTCATTTGGGCAAGAGTGCAAAAAAAAAGGCGAAAGAAAAGAGTTTATGAAA